>JAPZEA010000013.1:22393706-22406667 GCA_029783685.1 Heniochus monoceros | reverse complement strand
TCTGTGTGCAATAGGGGGGAAATACCACAGCAGAGCAAAATATCCGTGTGTGTGTGTGTGTGTGTGTGTGTGTGTGAATGAGCGTGGAAGGGCCGGAGAGACGATGAGGAGCGGTGAGGAAGAATAGCGGAGGGAACGCTTGTCTTCCTGTGAAGTTGCCTTTGTGTGTGGGATGAATGGCTGGACGGGGGGAGGCTCTTTCAGCCTGCCGACACGCTGCGCTGACAAGTGAGCATTCCTGGAGAAAACAGGGAGAGCAGAGGACCTCCCCATCCCCGCCCCCTCAAAGTGATGCTTTTCTCCTGCATGGACCCATAAGGAACTGCCGCGCGGCGGTGAACTTGGGGCGCAGGCTTCGGATGAGGAATCCCATTGTGCCATTAAATCCAGGGGCAAGAGAGAGGGCGTGCTTTTGATCTGGAATTATCTCCAAAAAATATAAAGGATGGGACTAGAAGCAGGTTCCCATAAGGAATAAATCTACGTTATTAGACTGGAGTCTTAATGAGGAGCTTTTTTTCCTCTTATTGAATTTGAGCAGAGGGATGGCTGCTTTGTGTCCTTGGGTTAATGTTCTTTGCCTTTTTGCCTTTATTTTGGTAGCAGAGGTGACAGGAAACGAGGGTAGAAAGGGTGACATGAGGCATCTGGACTTGATGTGGGGACGCTGCGATTACATGGCCCGTGTTTTAAACCTCTGAGCCGCCCTGACACACTGTAGTGCTCACCCACACGCTCGCCGTCTGTGTACTGAGTGGGAAGGACAAAGACGGAGCTCCTCTGAGTGAGAATGAAATGTTCCAGCTTCACTTTCATTCATAGTCAGACGGTCCGGGCTGCTTCCTCGTGACCCGTGTACGCAGCCTAACTCTCGGCCGAGTCACGGCAAGGAGTTCTGACTCGTCTCGTCTCATGTGGTCCGATCCCAGCGTGCCTCCAAACTCTCCCGTAGCTGTTCAGTCAGGCTGAGCTCTGGTGGCATCACATCACATCATTCACGCGCTCATCAGAGCCCATGTGGAAGCATCTGTCAGGCTTCTCAGGCTTGTCCTTTAGCTTTCACCCATCTGTCTGTCTGTCTGTCTGTCTGTCTGTATGCACCATCACATATGAATCAAACTGACATGTAGAGCAATGAGCTGTGTTCCACGCATTGCATGAGTCCACGATAAACGATCCACTCCTGCGTTACATGCAGGAATTACTGCTTTTATTAGAGACCAATGTCCCACTCTGATACTGTGTGTAGTAGTAGTAGTAGTGGTAGTAGTAGTAGTTTTGGTCAGCTTTGTTGCCTCTGTTATTCATCACTGTAGCTATTATATCATGTTGCGACCTGCAGCTGCATTATCTTATATGCTTAATGCTTTTCCACCTTAAAATACTTCACTGATGAGACTGTTAGAACACACCCACTTACTGTGCCTGTGTGTGTGTGTGTGTGTGTGCGTGTGTGTGTGAAGCTGACTGGTCTAACAGTGGCATGCCATAACAAAGGTACCTGCGTAATCAGCTGTGGTATTGGGAAATCGCTTGAGAAATACTTTCATCTTGCACAAACACATGAAGCAGCGGCGTGTGCTGTGTTTCCCTCCGCCGCCGCACGCCTCTGATCACTTCCTGTGACGTGTCGTGAACTTTATCCGGCTCTTTTATTTTCTGTCCTCAGCTTGTCCTGCGTATTCCCAAGGTGAC
Source organism: Heniochus monoceros (assembly GCA_029783685.1). Taxonomy (NCBI): domain Eukaryota; kingdom Metazoa; phylum Chordata; class Actinopteri; order Chaetodontiformes; family Chaetodontidae; genus Heniochus; species Heniochus monoceros. Next base: position 22,404,972 of record JAPZEA010000013.1, on the reverse strand, counting down.
GCCGTCCCATTATAGGCTTGCTCAGACGTCCTCTATGTGCCAGCGTTCAGGAATAGGCCTGCCTGTGTTTCTTAATTGGCCATCGGGGACGGAGGACAAGAGGCAGCTGCAGATCTGAGAGCAGGGAGGCGACGCTACTGTCAGTTAGGGCCTCTGATCGAGTGGCCTTGTTCGTCCTCTGGCGCTGACACCGTCACCGCAGTGTGTTTTAGGCTTTTTCTCTCACACGTTAATGCTTTGTGTAGGGTGTGAATGATGGGAAGCAAAGGTATTGAATATAGGATATGATGAGGTATTCAGCTGCAGATTAAAGCGATGTGCAGCTTTACAGTCAAACAGCTGCAGCAGGAAATGATATTTTGGTATACCTCAGTGAAGCGTGTCTCGCTTCCCGTTGTGCGTGCGGTAGGTGGAAACAGCGAGTTAGTGTGACATCTTCTCAGTCACTTCCTGCTAAACCTTTTCTGCACTGTATCTGTCCATTTCTTGACCTATCAGACCGTTCAAGCTTCATCTTACTCACACGGCTCACATCTCTTTCCATCCTGCTTATTTTCCCAGCTTGTTCTCATGCATGACTCATTCATACTGTAGCACAGAGCTGAGTATCTTCCTGCAGCATCCACTGATTCAACTGGCCTGCCAGTTAGTCAGCCAGGATATAATCAGGACCACAATCAGCAGGGAAACAGGTGCATCCCCCCCATAGAAATGAATCATAAAGAGGAAGCAGCCACCTCATCATCTACACTTGGTTAGCTTAGCATAAAGACTGGAGGCAGGACGCTTACCAGCGCTCCAGAGGTTTGCTAACACGTTGTATCAGGTTTGATCAACACATATAAATGCAGATGTAAATAAAGTAGAATTTGTGTTGTAAGAGGAGGTATGTGCTGGAGCTGTTACATCAGGCGCCGCAGCGACCGTGCACGGCTTCCCAAAGTCATGCCGTGCTGCAAGGTATGTTACCTTCGTGCCTGTACAGACGCCTGCACACACTGTATGAGCGTGTTTCCCAAAACTATTCTTTTAACAGAGACAGTAGGTCAGTAAAGTCTCCCCCAGTCTCAATAGAGCGCCGCAGCCAGCAGGAACTTGCTTTTTAGCGACAGATACTGTATGTTCGGGAGGAATGAAGTGAGAGCGTGCAAACGTGCACTTCAAGGAAATACAGCACACAGCCTGAGGACAGCATCGTGAGTCTGAAATGCATCCTCATGAATAAACCGTGCAGATGTTACAATGAGCAGCCTGGAAGTGAAGCTGAGGTCAGTTCATACGACAGGGATCCGCGGTCGCGGTGTGATGATGAGAGCTGGGATTAGATCCACATGGAAAGATGCAAATAGACGATTTTGCATACAGTAGAAGACAAGGTTTACTGTGTCCAGTCAGTTATTGAAATCCACACAGGCAGCCACACTCTGATGGCTTTCTTAGAATGACAGACCTCTCATTTGCATGCTTCAGTGATGGCTGCAGCACGTCTGGATCTCTGAAGAGACGATGATGATGCGTGCCACCCTCCACCTCACGTTATTTTTCACCAGCTGTGCGAGGGCACGCTTGTTCGAGTCCGGCAGAGAAATCCCCGTCCCTGTTCTGCAGACTACGGGCAGCGCGGCTGTGCTTTCTGGTGCATCGCTTGTTTCTTTTGCTGCAGTCATTGCAGAAGTGCTTTGCATTTTTCACCTTGTTTATCTCGCACCCCAGACGAGCCGCACATGAATGAATCATTGTATTGGTGCCCTGTTTGCTGTTAGCCAGCCAAAGTGAGTTATATCCTCCAAAGCAGCCAAGGAGACGGCCGGCCAAATCCAATTGTGGCAGCAACAAATGGCCCAAAAAAAGGTATGAAAGGCAGTATTTCAGCTCGTCACGCTGTCTCAAAGGGCAGGAATGTGTCAATAGTCGGTGGAGGTCATCTCGGTTGGTTTATGTAACGACATTGTTGATCTCAATCTCATGTTGGTGATTCACGGCCTCGGACTGCAGGCCCTTCAGACTGTTATGTGTCATGTCTCAGCAGTCGCATTGTAAATGTTTCCAGCGATGGTTGTTTACAGAGACAGGAAGCGCTGTGATATCACTGACCCCAAAGAACACATTTTATGTGACGTTCTTGTCAGAATGACCAGCAAGCATTTACTGAGTCAAATTACTAAACATTGTGCGACGCGTTCCCTCAGTCGTCTCCCTCTCTCGACCCGACAGAGAGTGAGGGGTGTCAGGGGTCCGTCATCACCATGACAACAATCCAGATTCAACCAAGCATCAGCGAGTCTCCTCTCCTCCTCCTCCTCCTCCTCCTCCTCCTCCTCCTCCCTCTTCACTGAATTAAAAAGGGAAGTTCATCTGTCTCTGTCCCCGACGGTGAGGTGGAGAATGGGGGAGCCTCGCTGGCACGCAGCTGTCCACAGGAAGCGTCCTCTCCCCGCCTGTGGTCACTGTGATTCAGCGGAGACGTCTCTATCCTTCAGTTTATGCCTGAAGTCAGCTGGCTGCCCGCGCGCCTCAGGACATTAATGGTTATTAATGAGCGCTTGCCGTCTTTTATTACAGCGTCAGCTCATGGTACGAGTGTTTTTCCCCCCCTCTTGTTCTTGTCAGTGGTGCTTCTTGAGGGTCTTCTCAACATGCTAAATCTCCTGGCTGCATGCTGTGAATATTTGCTCCTGAAGTTTGTTAAATGAAGTTCAAAAGGTGGAATTCCACTTTATTCTCCTTCTCTATCAGCATGTATGAAGGTATAATAAGCTTGGGAGTCAACAGCACAACCGTCACGTGCGCTGAGTCATGTGCTCCTTACAAGAGCAGGGTGTAGATGTGTGTGTGTGTTCACAGCTGTGTGTGGGGGGAAAACTGCACTACTTTTAAGTGGCCGGCGGCTATTAGCTCTCTGCTGCTCATCAGCATTCAGAGATTCCTCCCGTCATCTCCTTCATTCACTCCTCAGCAGCCTCGTCTGACACAAAGATGCCCTTCATGGCCAAGCCACCAGAAGAGAGGGGTCGAGCCCACCTCATGTTTGTCCGAGCCTGACTTTTCTCAAACGGCCCAAAAGCCCTCACCCAAAGAGCGCCCTCTTTTCCTTCCCTGCCTCTGAGTTCATAGAGAATCATGGAGAACCTGATGCAATATGAATGTGCAGGGGAGATAGTTTGGTAGTGTATGAAGTCTCGGTGTGATTCTCTGGTGATCTAAAGACAAGTTCATGTTACACTTCCAAATGGTAACATTTTTATGTAAATTATGGTGCATTTTGTGAGTCTTAATAATGCAGTGGAGGTCCAAAAGTGAAAAAAAATCCAACAAAAAAAGAAAGAAAAACACCCATTATTCCAATATTTCCACGTACATTTTGAAGCAAATTGCTTCGTGAATCACAGAAGAAGAAAGAAAGAAGTCGCATGTAAGTGTTTTTTTTTCTGGCAAACTTACATGGCTCATGTGTGAAGAGCCAACTTTGTCTTAATGCACCATCCATATTTTAAAAAAGTCAGTTTCTATGATTATTTTACCAAATAAATATATTGTGTGGCTCCTGGTAAAAAAACAAAACAAAACAAAAAAAAACACAAAAGAAAACTTGTTTTCCACATTTGTTAGACGACACAGATCTTATCTCCCTTGTATCTTTTGTAGCCTCCGGCGTAAAACATCTCATACCTGGTGACCAGGTGAGTTTTGGAGCTTCCTACAGTGCAGCTGCAGTGCACACTTTCCTTTAAGTATATTGATATGATATTGATCCTCCTCCTCATTGGTGCAACATTCGATCATCTATTATTTACAACCACCCACCCCCCACACACTGCTACTTTTACCATAACGTGCTGTGGCCAAACTCTGTCACCGGGACATTAGGAGCAGTCACGGCACTGTTACTGTGGGACAAAGAATCACTTACCGTTAGATTATTGATGAGCGCTGGCAGTCTCAGTAGGTGCTGTTCGCTGCAGCTTTCCTCAGACCTGGGAGCAGTGTTGTGGCAAATTGCTCAAACATTGCAGGGCTCCATTCATTTCCCCTTCATCAAGGCAGCTTGTAATGGTCTGACATTTATTCGGCGCTGCTAATTAATGAGTTTGGACACATACACGGGAGTAAGCATTGGCCATTTTTGCAAAGCAGTAAGAAGCCACCCCAGCTAATCATTAGCATGTAAACGAGCTGAACTGCTCTTTGAGTCGCCTTAATTATGCAGTTACAGGAACAAAAACAAGAAGTGTGTCTGGACAGTCTTTCCTGCGTGACCTTTACCTGACAAAGGCAAATAAAAGCTGCTCTGACAGTAAAATGCAAATGGAGAGAGAGGCTCTGAACTGAGTCTTTGTGAGGAGGCAGACAGCTCTGTCTTTGGCGGCCATGTTTCTTTTTGTCTCAGCTGTGTGTGTGTGTGTGTGTGTGTGTGTGTGTTACCATTAGAGATGTGAGGGGAAGTGTGCTGATTAGGGTGCTGTGTGTGTGTGTGTGTGTGTGTGTGTGTGTGTGTGTGTGTGTGTGTGTGTGTGTCGGAGTGATTATAAAGCAGGGGTGGCGGCTCAGCTCAGCAGTTAATTAGACCCTGGAGAATAACAGGGGGTGCAGGTGGAGGCCTGATCACACGCTGACACACGTTTGCATGTGTAAACAGCAGCAGGTCAGTTTTTACGATATCGAGTGTTTTTGTTGCTCCAATATGAATCCATTGGATTTATCTTCTATTTGCACCACGATCGATGATCTGGTTGGCTTCCACCATGGCTACGTGATTTGCTGAGGGAAACCTTGCTATATAAATACATCCAAAGCCATCTGTAGGGCCAGATTCTAGAGGTAATTTGGGGTTTTTTGGGGGGTCAGTTTCAGCAAGTTGCTGCTGAAGCAGCCCTAAAATGATTCCCAGAAATCTAACTGGTGGATTTGGAAAAGTCATCCATTCTTGCGATCTGATCTGCAGCCTGCGTGCAGCTACCTGCTGCTCGCCGTGTGCCTGCGCTGACGTAGCAGCCTTCCGAGCGCACGCCCATCATTGACACGTGCTCATAGCGCACGCATTAAGGAGCATGCGGCCGCTCCTTTGCTTACTACTCATCTCCGTGGCAGTCAGCGAGCCACTCCGGTGCAGGGGTTAATGGCAGCACTTTAACACATTTAGGAATGCTAAACTCCCCGCAACTCGAGGGCATTAGCCGGACGGGAAAGCCGGCTGAGTGAGACTAATGCTCGTCATCATTCATAGCTCTGCTGCGCACTAATGGACCTGAGGCTGCAGCGCAGACAGTACAGACCCCGACCTGCTGCTGCTTCATCAGCCCTGTCAGCGTGTTAGATGTCGTCCATTTGGGTGCTTTTCATGGCTGAAGACTGTTTTGCACGATCACTGCTATATTTGAACTAAAGGAGATGCACAATACCACCAAAGCCTTCTGTCTCATAGCTCTCAAGCAGGGAAAAAAATGTGTTGACATTATTTTTGACCACAAATCTGGATGAATGAATGCAGTTTCAGTTGGATTTTGATGAATGATCGACACGCAGCTCATGGCCTGCTGTCAGCGACGTTTCTCTGCATTAGACCGAGCCTGACTTCATTGAAACACAAATAAAACCGCAGTCAAACCTGGCAGCAGACGACAAACCCCAGCCTCTGCACCGACTGCGTGTTCCTGCATGGCAGCAGAGGGCTGTGCCTTCGCTTTTGCTTCAGCCGCAGCAGGAAGGCAAACATCACCGTGTTCGTCTGTGTTCATCCATCGCCGCTATCAAGGTTGCTGTTCGGATGCTAATTTCAGACTGGGAACGCACGCCAGTCACACAGTGCGGGCAGATTAGTGAGCAGAAAGCTTTTTTTTTTTTTTCTGATTTACGTCCAACGAGAGAGCTATACGCTGAGGAGAATGTATAGCTCTCCACGTCTGCCTCTCCGCTCCACCCCCTCCTCTCTTTGTAATTGCTTTAAGCTAAATTTAATTTGCGATAATCAGCAGAAAGATGAGCCTGAGCCTGTCTCTCCAAATGTCTGCTCCAGTACTGAAGCCAGCGCGTACACAGCTTTATTAGTCGCTGATTTTCTACTCTAACACGTACAAGACATCACGAAACTGATTAAATCGAAAGCTGGACCATGCAATAGCACAGCCATAATAATACGAGCCATTCCAGTCCTGAACTGTGTGTGTTGCTCAGACTGCTGCATGGACCCCGTGTTGGTTTTGAGAGTATTTGGACGTCACCTCCAGTGTCTGTTATTAAGCAGCCCACGCAAAGCGGGCCTATTCTGCGGGGATGAGTAAGTAGTGTTATGCCTCACCTGATTACACCTTTGCTCTGTGTGTGTGTGTGATTTTCTGAGCTCTTCCACCTCCACAGGCTTAATAGACCAAGCTAATTACTTTTCCAGTGCCTCGGCGGCGGAGGATGCTTTGTGATATTTCAGGCCCGCTCGCTTCCCTTTGTCTGATCACGGCGCTGCCACACACAGCATTATACACACTTGTGTAACCATGCACACATCCCACCATACACACACACACACACACACACACACACACACAGACACAGACTCGCTGGAGAGCCACAGACTGTTTTCCAAAGCAGGCAGGCAAACAGTCGAGCGACTGAACGCACCGTTAGGCTCTCCCCTTGTATCCACTGGGCTTCTTTGAACCTGTGTGGAAATGTCCGTACAGATTTGTTGCGAGTGTGCAGTAATCTCTGGAGGCTACGAGAGCCCAACGCGCTGCAACTCCAGGGTGGACGAGATTTTATAAAATGATTTCTTCTTCTGGCAAATGGACAGGCAACTATTTCACGTGCTGCCATTACATGGAGTCAAAATGGACATGAACGCACACATGCAGGAACGAGTGAATCCACAGACTGCTTGACATCCCCGAGCCTACTTGAACACAACGTGATACCATTCAATGCTGCATGCAAACCCTGAATAATGTGTTGACAGTGTCCCTTCAAATCATTTTCATCAGCACGGAGGAATGTGAACAGCTCCTCCCTGACCCTCGCCCTGCAGGAGCACGAGCGCGGCACGGCGTGGCAGATGGCTGTTTCTACCGACCAGCTCCCCTGGCTTTTCTATTTCTGGCATCCTTATGTGGAGGGCTTATTGTGTAGGCTGTAATGATGAAGCGTTCAGCATCCTTCTTAATCCACCTGGTTTTCCTCTGCGGCGATTTCCAGCTGTTACTACAGGGCCGCGTTAAAGATGGATTTCACTTAATTACAGCACAGAAATGCATGATCTTTGAACACTGGTGATTTGTTTCCCAAAGAAAAAGAAGGAGAGAGGTGTTTGCTTGTATTTAAACTCTTAAAAACTGCAGTGTTGTGACTTTTAGGCCATCAGAAATGCTCACAACTACAGTTTGAAGTCACATGTATTGTGTCGCAGTTGCCGTGGCATGCTTCCATCCTGCCATGATGAAATGTATAACAATAAACAATGAGTAATTACATGCTACATAAGTTAGTTTTGCTGTCAGCCTCGCCCTCACTTACACCCAACCTGACCTTCCTGCACAGCCGCCACTTCCAGCTTTTCCTTCCTCAGCATTACCGCTGCTGCACAAATGCACAAAAATCTCACGCAGCCATGGCGTTCCCTCTCTGTACACCCTCAAAGCGCTATCCCGCTCCCGTCAAGGCCGTGCCCTGCGTGCGCGCGTGTGTGTGCGTTGCAGTGAATATCGGTGTTCAGCAGAATACACTGGAGCCATGCAGCGAGGCCCAGATGATGTGAGTGGCAGCGAGCCGAGAGGAGGAGCGCCGGGCTGGAGAGAGTTGGCCTTCGCTCGTAATGATGCAGCTGCTCTCGCTCTCTTGGCCTTTCTTTGTCTCTGCTACTGCATGTGTGTGTGTGTGTGTGTTTCCCGAAAAGAAGTGTAACCTGTTCTTCCTGCTGCAGTCTAAGCAAGATGGTAAAAAATGTTAATAATAGAGACACGTGTCTCCTAAAGGCCCTGGAGTGTGAGCTTATAGATAGGTTGTTCCCTGGGGTTCAGTTTGTAGTTGTTATCAGTAACAATGTGCCTAAACTGGAGTGTAGCTTTTTTAAAGATCAATACATCGTTGTCACATAACATGTAACACATGAGACAGCATGGCAGAGACAAACAGAAGTCTTTGTTTCATGCTCATCATCAGTCGTGGGACCTGACGCATAGATCTCAAACTTATACGCTGAAAGAAAATATTTCTTTTTGTCACATTCGCAGTTCTTTCTTAGATATCTCAATCACCCGTTTGCATATAAATACTTCAATGAACAGAACAGCAGAGAATTAGCAGAATCTCACCCTTTGTGTTGCACCAGCGAGGCTCTCAAACAGCACCACAGCAGCCCTCGTTACATTTGACCATTACTGTGGCTGTTTATTGTGCCCACATTATCATTAATTCATCACATGCACCTGGAAAACATCATCGGCCGTGCCGTCCCAGCCCCCATTGTCGGGATGATTGAAATAAATAAATGTGTGGAGCATCAGTCTGCCCTTGTGGTCATTTTACACATCTGAGAAACTCACAGCTTACAAAAAAAAACTTCACAAACAACCTAAACGAGCAGTGTTGTTATTATGAGGTGCCATCTCTCACCTTATTTTTAATCTCATCATATCACCCTCAGCTCGGCTGGAAAGCCAAATGTGCACCATCTCTGCAGCACACAGCGACACATTGTCACTGCACTGTTTCTTTATGAGGTTTATCTGTGGGGTGTGGCGTGTGTCTGTACTATACATCTGATCTTGGTTTTATTTGCTCGGACTTTGTGCTATCTGTCTGCCATCTGTTTTCCCTGGACGAACAGCGCCCCCTGCATGCTTTGTGCTGGAAACCACTCAGCACATTTCCAGTACAGCAGGCTGCTAATCATTTGTTTAAAGTTGCTTAATGCAGTAATGATGTTAAAATGCTGCGCATTTAATGAAGAGTCAGCGAGTCACCTGCTCCATCCACTTAATCATAACGCCGCTCCTTCTCCTCTCTCTTTGATGAGATGAAGGAATTCAGTTGTGTTTTTCGGGAGGTGATCATGAGCAGAATACATGCTCACAAATCATTAACCAGTGAGAAATGAGGCGATGATGCTCCCCTACTGAGTTAACCGCTTGCTCTGGGATTTGTTTTAGGCTGCAGGTCTGTGAGACGACAGGATGTGATTTCAGTCTGTGAGGTTAGCTGATTCCCTCTGACGGGATGTCTGTACTTTGCACATCAAAGGCACCTGAAGGCACCTGAAGGCAGGCGGGCAGCCACCATCCACTGCTGCTGAGGGAAGCACCTCTTCTAATCTTCGAAAGCAGAGAGTGTGTGTATGAACTGTGGGCGGGTACCACGTTGTGCAAACTGTCTAATGTCCTTCATGCTACACAAAATACCTCATGCTCTCTGTTTTCCTTCTTTTCTACTGTAAAAAAAGCGGAATATGATCCAAACTTTCCTGCTTCCACGATGATTTTATAGTGAGCTTATCTGACTCCCACAGTACCAAACTACACTGTGTTTTTCATCAGTTTTCACCTTGTGACCTGCACAGTAATTCTGCTGTAACACTTCTGCAGGATCTCTCGCTCTCCCTGCCCTCCATCTTTAAAGTCTCATGGTTAGATATGTCCTGGACATGAATTATTGATGCCGGGGGACTGAGCTGCTGTGCTGGAGTTTTTTTCTGCTCCATTACTGATCTCCCACTGGGCCAGGAGCTTTACCTGCGAGTTGAGCTCCACTTTGCCCCGGCTATCAAAGGAGTCCTGAAGCTATTTCACTAACCCCGGCCCCCAGTGTCAGGCTCTTACAGTCTGTTAATACTGGTCTAAATAACATGAGCCTTGCTATCAGTGCAGTCTACGTTACTCTGTCTTTTGATGCCCGTTGATGGAAAACCAACCTACCAATCCTGATAAAGGCAAACAAGTGGCAAGTCCTGCTGTTTAATTGCTGCCAACATCTGCTCTGAGTCCTATATATTTTGTAAGTTTGCTATGCATACATCATATTGTACACATAAAAGTTAGTACAGGCTGCTGGCACAAATACCCAGGAACATGACGAGGAGAAAACCAGTGTTAACAGAACCAATGCCGGGGCAGCAGGTTGACCTGGACTGTAGGAAGACAGGCCGCAGGCTTCGGGACTGCTACTCTGTCCCTGTTTCCCATCCATCAATTGCATCTATAATTCCAGACCACCTAGGAACAACACTTAAAGTTGTTGTGTCACATTATGGCAAGGATGTTGAAAATTTGTGCAGAATCCAGTATCCATCCGTTTTCTGGGTCACGGTTGCTGCAGGCCAAGCGAGGTAGCCTCAGACGTCCTTCTCCACAACCACTCCTACAGATTCTGGGTCTGCCCCTGGGTCTCATGAGGCATCCTTATCAGATGTCCGACCCACCTGAGCTGAGTTCTTTTGATGCAGCGGTTCTGTTTGAAACCTCCTTCTGGATGTCTGTAAGGGCCCAGGTATGATTTAAACAATCTACGCTGTCTCATTTATAGCTGATCTAACTGCCCACGCTCGAAGGCAGAATGACAAGCTTGCCATCACAGAGACGGGGAGATTGGATGATAGCTCTTTGGCTGGATAAAGGCGAACACTTTTGGACAATCTTTCCTCAAAGGAATTCATATTGTTGCTCTTGTTTGACGTTGGAAAAGTGACAGAAGCAGCCCTGTGCACACCTCATTTCAGCAGCTTGTATGCACAGTCTCGTTCTGTCAGTCACTGCCCAAAATTCATGATAGATCGACCAGTAAATTGAGATCTTCGGCTTCATTTTTCAGTCTGATATGTGATCCACGTTACTGCTGATGCTGCAGCAACCTACCCTTCGATCCTGTAGTTTATCTTACCCTCAATCCTTAACCAGATCTGGGAGAGCAGCTCACTCCCAACACACTCCCCAAGGCTTCAGGCATTGTCTACCCTCGTCTGTTCCCGCTCCTCTCCTCCCTGGCCAGCCTTTACCTTGTGCTCAAGTGCATCCATAATCTATTGGACTCATGAACACTCAATGCATCGTCTTGGTGTCTGAGGGAGGCTGTGCCTGAGTAGCTCTGATGACTCAACAGGCTGACCTGTCTAAGCCGGCCTCGACCTTTCAGAGCTTTGTTCGCGACAAGCGAAAGGTCATTGTTGATCTGAAGAGGGGCTTTTTATGTCTCTGTGAAGGTGACACTCACAGGTGACGGGTCAGTGCACTAAAGCCTTTATTTCCATTATCGCTGGCTTTAGTGTTGTATAGCTTAAACCATTTCGATC
>JAPZEA010000013.1:22236220-22247842 GCA_029783685.1 Heniochus monoceros | reverse complement strand
TAAGATGAAACAAACAAATTAACTGAAAAAGCGAAGTGAAATTAAGGATAAACAACAAGAAAATAAATAAGTGAATAAATAAATGTCAATCAGTTGTAATTCAAAGTGATCTTGCTGCCTTAGAACCAGAATACCAACACAAAGATCCAAAACCCTTCAAACACACACCTTCCCTGACCCCGTCTAAATGGAAATTCATAAGAAAAGTGTCCATCATGAAAATTTTCAGTGTATAATCAAACTTGTCACTGCTTGTCACCTGCACACCTGATGCTCACAGTATGGATACTCTGATCATTTACATCCATTCCCTCAGCTGTCACAGCCCTGCCCATACTGTCAGCCTCCAGTACATCCAGGGATTTTCCAACCCAGGGTAGTGCATCTTCCACTTGCCATGGGCAACAGGACAAAAAAACAGTGTGCTCCTCAAACACACCCCTCTGCCTAATATCTATGTCTAATCAATTCTTGTTCAGCTCATCAAGGATAAGATACACCCTTGGATTGCTTTTGTTTTCCACCTTTTTCAAAACCGCTGCCTTCTGACTGAATGATTTTATGCAGTGTTGTCTTCACAGGCATTTCCTGTCCAGCAACTAGGGACACGCACAAAGAGACTTTAGGACCGGCTGGATGGGCCGCAGCTACAGCTCACAAAGTCTCAGTGTATCGGTTGTCACGGGGCCTGTTGAAACAGCGTCGTAAAAGCAGCATGCGGAGTGACACTCAGCTTCCAGGCAGTTGTGAGCTCCTCAGAATCTGTCGCACATTGCGCTTCCCTCCGCCTTGGACAATGTGCTAATAATTATAGGGAGCCTGAGGCCTGTGTTTGCATTTGGAGGAGAAGTTGTGCAGTGGGAGGGATGTGTGCGGGTGCGGCTGAGAAGTGAAAGTATTGCTTTTTTCACATCCTTCAGAAAAAGCTTGGTTTTAACAGAAACCATTGAAAAATGTAAAATAAGAGCAGGTGGAGAGACCTTATACTTACATAACACTGACAAAAAAATACAACCAGGCCCGGTACACATGTTTTCACTTATAGTTTCATTGATAAGGTTGTGTTCAACATTAACAAACCGTTCTCTAGCACAGTAAACTAAATACATGAACAGGGAGTAATAATTGAGATAAATAACAGGAAGCTGCATGAGTTTCTTATTAGACACAGATTTGTTTTTTTTTTGCTCTATAGAAGGCCTGAACTGACGTGTAAATGTTGGCTTGTGACAGGAAGTGACATATGCTGCAACCTTCCTGTGTGACACATGGCACGCCACAGCAACAGATGGACACACTGAGATATAAAACGATTAACAGGGTAGTAGTGAGAAGTACAACAGCCGTGCCTGCCTGGGTGTTAGAAGAGGGTTAAAGTATTGTTATTCTGAAGTAAATTATGTGTCTGTTAAACAGCACTGTAATTATCTGGACTGACTTTCTGCTGTGAAACTGAGACATAGTTCAGTGCTTTAAATATAAGTTTGGCCCAGAGGGGCGGAGTCCTCGTTTATATCTCTGTTGCTACCTCCTAATGAGCGGTGGTAAAACAGTAAACAAGTGTAACTATGCCTTAACACATTCTTTAAAAGCTGTGGTGATAACAACCTGTTGAAGCTGGGTCAAAGGCTGCCACTCACGCATTGTGTAATTATTAATAGGTCTGCTGTGGAATACTGCCAGACCGAACAGGGAGCCAATTACTCCAAATGTCGCTCACTCTCTGGTGCCTGTTGGCAACCTCCCACTTACACAAACACAGAAATAGAGTCACCAATACAACTTTCATCCCTAAATAACACACAACAGTGAATCCAAAAATAACCCACCACACACAGCCTTCCCCACCGGCTCTTATTAATGACCCGTCTGAGGAGCCATCTGCTTTCATGTAGCAGCTCCCAGCGCAGCTCCCGCCGGCGGCTGTGTGTGTAGCCTATGTGCTCGGGTCCATACGTGTGCATGTATGGCAGGTTTTTTGGCAGGTGCTCCATGGAGCTTGGTGATTTGTGAAAGGACATCTCAGCTCACTAGTCAGTGTTTAAGCTGAGCTGCAGCTGTCCTATTCAAACGCCTCTTTATGCACAAGCGCAGTTTCACATCCCACGCTGGGACAATGTTTCCTATTTCTCTGAAGACGACAGTTTGTAGGTGTTCCACACTACCTTTGGAATTAGATTATAATTACAGTTCTCCTCGCAAGTATTGCATTTATGAAGTTGTCTCTCTTTTTTTGTATATCATGATGGAACATAACTGATAATTCGTTCAAATTGAAATTCTGGAATACATAAAGTGTATTGTCTAACCAAGCGACTACAAGAGATAAGCTTGTCACATGTGCAGCAGCTTTCTTTGCTCCATTTCTTACTGATTTGGTTCAGAAGTTCTTTCTATGAGGTCCTCAAATGACTTCCTCATCTGCTGCTTCTCACATGATCACACATCATCTTTTCTAGTCTTGCTCAATGATGTGCTAAACCTAAAAACACCATTATGTGCAATCAAACTGCAACCAAATCAGTACATATTTCAAAACTATTGAAATAAAAATCTGCATATTGCACTGTGTGACTGTGTGAAAGCTATTATCTACAGTTTATACAATCAACTGCCACAGTTAGTAATGCCATTCATTTTCAGTGTTTTGCAACAAACCTGCTTGTGTATGCAATTAGTCTTCCCTGTAGGGGGCCAAAAATCACTAGTGGAGCCTGTTGTGTCCCATTGCCCACAGAGAATGGGAATATGCTGAGCAATCTGCAGTATCGTGCCTGCTCTGTGTAGTCTGCCTCCTCATCAAGTCGAGGGAGGATGGTGTCTCTCACACACACTGATACACGCCCAGCAGGCATGTGTGCACTCGTGCATCACAGGTAGGACACTGCCTTTTTGTTACAAGCAAGGCAATTACACAAGTACACAGTGATGCTTATGTATAAGAGATCCTGTCAGGATTTGGACTGAAGTGGTTTAATCACTCTTGCTGCTCTGTTTGGTTGCATTACATCCAAAAGTCTTAGGTTCTGCTTCAGCAGCCCATCTAAGCTTTAACTACAGACCGTGGGAGACGGGGCTGCTGAATTACAGGAATACCTTTTCTTTGTTTGCTCTTGTCTCTATGGCAACATTGACAAATACTCAGTGGCAGATGGCTGTAGCACTGTCTTGACTGCCATCCTTTACTTACCATTTTTCTACCAAATATCTGTTTCCATCTTTTAAATCAGCATCAGTTAAATCCAGACTGAGGCCAGTTGGCCCTGAGGCGTCTTTGTGTCACTGGTACACTGACGTTCTCGGTATAAATCATGGAAACGATCCAGAAGCAATCCAGAAGTCACATTCATCATGAACTCATGTCTGATGCTGTACAGTATGGGAAGCAGACTCTTAAGCCGAAAGCATTAGCGGTCTCATGCAGTTATGAGCATATAGCCTGTGAGAGTTTTCTAATTTATCTTTCATCTTGTCTGTTTTTAATAGCGTGATTTATTCCTGCCGCTAACCATTTATTTATCCAGTATGTGTACATTGATTACATGTGTATATTATCATTTGTGAATATGTGACCATATTTGTGTATATCAAGAGATCCGCTGTTATTTATAACATATAAGTGTAGAGTTACACTACAAGGTCCTAATTTGTGTAGGCCTATATCCTGCATGAGCACGCACTTATAAATCAACAGTGGCTACTCTTTCTACTACGTTTTGCTTGACTTGAAATGCAGCATGCCAAAAGCTGCATAATGATAGCAGAGGTAATGCATTCCACATGTTCACAATTAGTCATCCAATCTGATCTGTGATTTGCTCACCAAATATGGTTTCGAGATGACTTGTGTGATGCAACAGGGTTGTTAACTACTACACACAGTGGTTCAAAGCAGACTAAAAATTCCCCTCCAGACCCCTTATATTCATGCCAGTGACATAAATGTCAAAGGGAACTGCTATAAATGGAGATTTTAAATTGTTACAGCTGCTGACTCACTGAGTTGAACTGTACAGCATTTGTATGTCAATACTGCTGTATGTTTTGTGAACTGTGAATACAAATACCACTCAGCAGCAGCAGCAGGATGTGCAAACCCGCCAAGACCTCACGCTGTGACTTTAACTCATGAGAATTTGTCTGGCTGACGAGGCCATCGCAGAGCAAAGTGGCTGTCAATCGCAACTGCCATGTCTATTTCTTTCTTAATTACTCATGTCAGTTTCTCTTAGGGTCTAGGTGACAGAACTGATGACATCATGGAAAGACAATATGAATGTTTTCCTTGCCTATTTGCCGAAGTGGGCTGGTTTTGTGAGTGGAAAAATGGTTCATGAACAAAAAGTCAGCTCTGTAGTGACAAGTATCTGCCCTGCTAAGTATCCTTGAGTAGGTTGATGAATCCCACCCACTGTTCTGTTGCTGAAATTCTCTTCGTGGTATTAATGAAGCACTACATAATCATGAAATATTTTGCATCAGATACATGATTACCTGACATGCAGTGGCTTTTATCTATTCAGAGCATTCTTTACATTGCAAATGGTTAGACAAGACTTAGTCAATAATCCCCATGGCACACACTGGATTATTATGGCCAAACACCACGTAGATTGAAGTGGAACAGTGAGGATTCCTCCTGCATGATGGAGGCCGGACATATTTTCTAGTTTAATGCTGAAATTCAGCCAAACAAGGATAGCGACAGCCAGAGAGAAGAGACAGAGCGGAGGAAAGAGACAGAAAATGGAAGACATGGAGGAACAGAGAGATTGAGAGAGAGACACAGTGAGGAGGGTGTGACCTTAATCTCAGAGTGGGAAAGAAAGAGAGTCACATTCAGTGAAACACACACACACACACACACACAATCCACAGCAATGCCCTGGCCACCAAGTTTACACTTGTCTCCAAACCTATGTTTATGTTAGAGGTGAGACAGCCCCATCCACGGTAATAACAGTGGTACACCTAAGTGAGAGTGAAGAGCGTGTGTGTGTGTTCTGTACGTTAAGCTGTTTAAAGGCATGCTTGGCATGTAGAGGGCTTTCAATCATTATAGGTGATCACATGACCACTTCGCTGCATATCCTTCAGAGAAGGCCATGTCGAGCTACTAGCCGATGTACAAATTCACCAAACACAAAAAATCCTAAAAACTGATGCCACCCTACACAACTCCCACAAACATATATAGACACCTAAACCCTGTGCTACCCACTTACAGTATCTCTGGACCCCCCTCCCTCCCTTCGTCCATCAGTGAAGAGGCCTGCCTCCAGTTCTCCAACACTCAGCAGGTCTGTGGTGAGAGAATGTCCACCCAGTCAACCAGTCCAGCTACACACAGTGTAGACAGGTGACTGAGAAAGCAGTGATGTAGAAGGTGGGTGAGCAGGGGGGAGGAAAAGAGAGATGAAGAGAGGAAACATCTGCTGTAGATTCTGGTAAGCCCAGAAAACCTGCAGTCACGCTTCCGACAACCACCTTACTTCTGCTCTCTCTTTAACCTCTCTGCTCAGTTTTTTATGCTTTTTTACACTTGATCTGTCACTGCCCGCCCCCCCCTTGTCTCAGTCAGTGCTCTCAGCTATCAGGCTATATACCAAGTAATAATAGACTATGTTACCTGAGCTCTGCTACGTATTTAGCTCGATTTTATCCACTGATGGCTGCACTGGAAATTACCTCACAGAAACAACACCAAAACAGCAATGCAAATATTTAGCCCGTGCAGGAAACTATGAGCGCACACCTGGGTAAACAGTTGTTTCTCTTCTGTTAACGGCTGTGTCAAGTTAAATGCAAAACCTCTGTAATACCAGGCAGGCAACCAAACACAAACCTGGCTAATGTTGCGTCAGCCTCCGTCAAACCTCATTGGGGTGTCACAGGCAAAATGAAATGTCCCTGTCACCTCTGCTGTCAGACTCCATTCAGGCTGCAGTTACACACTGATAGGATTTGAAAGCTGCACAGTGGTATAATGGTCTTCTTCCCCTTTGATTTTGCCAGTTTGTGTCTAGGGCTGACATTTTGAGTGGAGGCTCTGTGAGGGTATTATTAGAGCAACTGCCTAAAGGTATTTAGCCTATTTAAATGTAGTCAGTTACATCAGTAGCATCAAACTTCATTACATAGCTTGTTTCCTTTTTCTCCGACCACTTCAGCACTAATGACGGCAAAGTGACTGGGTCAGCAGCTACTGTTTGAGCCCACACGTGTGAAAACCATCCACTCATGCATTAAGGCTGGACAATGAGCAAATGTATCCAGAGGTGTGATAATCATTTGTCGTCAACAAGTGGCAGGCCAAACCGCTGAGCCTGCTGTGTGTTGTCAGACAACAGAATCCAATTTCACATCTTGATCCGAGCTCGGTCATACGTACGCACAGGTCAGATGGCTTCAAAGCTACGGCTAACACGCTAGATGCTACCATGCTTACTTCATGCCTGTTAGCATTGCGTGTGTTACAAATCAAACTTAGGGATCATGTATACTTGCTAATTTGTACATTCTTTATGAGCAAATATAGGCAAATCTGAACGATGAGTTTTTTTTATTATTTTCAAAAATCATATATAATTGCACACCACGATTTCAGTTTCCACACTAGGATTGTGGCCTAACAGCTGATCTGGGATGCACTGAGGTGTGTGTTTAAATATATGCAATGAGCAACAACAGTGTTATCCAACCTGCTAGTGTCGTGCAGGTCTATATTAGGTTAGTGTAGCACAGGGCCGTTGCATTTTAGGAGCAGGTGACTGGACATTCCTGCCTGTATTAGGCTTGACAGTTTACTGTGGGGGAGTGCAGAGTTGGGAGAATTACTCCAGCCTATGAGGACAGAGGGAGGTACACTGCCAAAACAATTCTCCAACTGGAAAACCTCATTAAATCTTACCTGTAAATATACCTTACTGCACAGAATTATCACTGGCACCAACACCTCAGTTCATTAAGGAGACTGAACATCAGCGTCATCAGCGCTGTCACATATTTACACTTGTCAATTCCTCACTCGAGTTGAGACTGTGTTTGTTATGTAGATTAATGCACAGATTGCCAGTCAGCGGCGAGAGATGCGCACAGAAACACAAAAGAGAGCAGAAAAGGTAAACAGAGGGGAATGATGGCAAGGTGGGAGGAGAAGAACTGCTAATGGCTTAAAAAGACAAAGCTGGCCTGTCACATACAATGCTCATCTGAACTGATGGCTGCCCCAGGGAGGGAGTGTCACACACTGTCAGAGAGACTGAGAGAAAGAAAGATGGAGAGAACACAGGAGAGATGGAGGCCGGGAAAAGGAGACATAAAAGGTTGAAGCGAGGGTGGCTGCTGAAAGAGGAAAATCAAGTGAATAATAAGATGAAGGTAAGCGACGACGAGGAAGTGACAGGAGGAAAGAGAGGTAGAAACTGAAAGAGTGAGGTCAACAGACAGCTTTTACTGTCCGTTGGTGTGTGGGCATTCTCTGGTTGCCTGCGCCTCAGTAAAGGTCAGTGGTCGACTCTGTGGCTCTGCCTGACAGACGTCTCGGTGAGGGGACAGGCTGTAGGGCAACGGGCAGTGCACACACACACACACACACACACACACACACACACATTTGCACACACTCATACACACATTCACGGACAGGTGGAAGTGCAGAAATAACCTGGAAGTGCCTTTTTGTTTATTGGTTACGTCTAATTATACAACCGTTGCAAGTTCCCCATTTATAGCAATCAGCAGGTCAGCACACCTCAGTGAAGCCGAGGCCGAGATCCGTGCTGACAACCTACTGTGGCTTCACTAATTCTGACACTAACACGCAAAAGTGCAGCGAGAGCTCTTCCTTTTTGTAGAAAATCCTCCTCTTTGTGGCATTTTGACAACAGCTGACCACTCTCTCATTTCTCCAGAATGTCAACTCTGTCACAAGACACCCGAGGCCAAACGTCCTGGACAACCCCTGACACACACGCACAACACATAATCAAACACACTGCCTGGGGCTATCCCTCAGTTGTCACAGTGGTTTCTTGTTATTCATGTGAGGCAGGGAGAGAAAGGGGTTAATGCCGTAAACTTACATCCACAAAAGCTCTTTTGTCACCTCAGTCCTCCACCAACATCCCCCCTCCCCACGTCCTTTCCCTTCTCCGCGGGCAAAGTGGCTTTTCCCCGTGTGATCAGGAAGGGTTAGCCCCCTCTCCCCACAACATAAGCCTCCAGGGCGACTAGAGCTGAAGAGCAGTCAACCAGCACTGCTCACACCATTACCCTGCTGTTAAATGACCATGAGGGTGGACTACAGGCGGCCTGTCGGATGGACAGCTACAAAAATCTGTCTTGCTAAACCAGGCGAGAAAGAATGAGTACATGTGTGTATACATGTTGCAAGATCTCACCTAAAGTGTGTATAAAGGGGTCAGATTATTCCACCGTGCCCCTCTTTCAGCTCAACACTTTCTCCTTTCACTATGACTGTACTTGTTATGACTAACACATAAACTATGATTCGCAGAACAGGGGCGGACAGATGAAAAATCACAGGCTGAGTGAGCAGCGCCGTTGTTAATGCGCCCTCTCAATGCGGCGCTGATTGGTGAAATGGCTGAGGCAGCAGGTAAACGCAGGTCGTCATGTATTGATGTATCGATGGGGCCTCTTTTTGTCCATTACACCCAGAGGTGCTGGGATGGTGCGTGGGCGTTTGTCTGGTTGCCACCAGCCTGGGAGACCATTAGTTTGCTGTGTCAGAATTCGAATGGGAGTATCGACAGTCCAGCTGTGGCAATCGATAGGCGCAGATCTCTCACTCCCCTCTGCCATCTATGGTAATGGGCCTACAGTGAGTCAAACACTGCTGCTGTGGGACTCGTGTGTTATATCACCTCGTTTAGTGTATTCCAGCATTGTAAACAGGAGAAAAACAAACTGCTGCTTTTGAGCAAGGAAGGGGAACACAAGTGAGTCAGCCAGACTCCGACGCTGAATTGATTGATTATGTGGGAATAGTTGGACCAATACAACTGCCAACCAAAGAATGATGTTACTGCTTTGACTGTATGAGAGCTACATACAGCTGTCTTGTCCTTCATTCAGCTTAGTCACGTTCTTTTCTGTTCTGGTCAGATGTTGGTTGCTGCTCCCCGAGGCTGAAAGATGGAGGCCAGACCGGGGTTTCTAGTATGCAACGGCCAACAGGGTGGGACCTCGATTACCCAAGCACACTGCAATCATTGGACAGAACTCTCGGGACTATCCCATGTGATGTCACCCGCAATGTGAAGTCATTTAACAGGGAACAGCCAGATGTTTTCTGGGATAGATCCTCCTCTCTTTCATGTCAAGTATCCCTGAGTAGAAACACTTAAGATTCCTATCTGGTAACAGCTTTGTCCTTGGAGCAAAACTACATCTATAATGATTCGGGTTGTGTATCTCCACAGCTGATAACAGTGGAGAGAGTGATACATTTCATCACAACAACCTTTCCCTTTCTATTCTAACATTCTAATGTTATGTATTGTAACAATGCTCCATGTTTGAAAATGTCTCACCAAGGACACCCTGTAGCCCTAAACATCAGTGCTGTTCTAATCAGTCACATCGCTGCTGTTCCTGACCTGCATCCACATAATGACTCATCACAGCTATACAGTTGTAAGGGCAGGACTCGGTTGGGGTAAAACCAGCGCGCTCTTTGTTTCTCTGACACTACGGTGGCCGAAGTGGGTCAAACGGAGCCGTGTTTTGCCTGTGTGAGCTCCCTGTGGTTCGGGGGGAATTCCACTGGGCAGTGTGTGACCCTGAACACTGGCCTTCCTGTTCGACGGTGGTGATGTGCTCTGTGGCCGAGAGGAAGAGGAAAGACAGGCAGCTCTGTGCAAGGACCAGCTCTTCTTGTCACACCACAACACCAACATGAGTGTGACTTGTGTTGATGGTTGTGTTAGAGCTGACTGTATATGTGTGTGTGTGTGTGTGTGTGTGTGTTTGTGTGCACCGGTGTGCAGCTGTTGTCAGCCAGATCAGTGATAACACTCTGGCTTTTAATAAACTCAGCAGGAGTGTGTATGTTTTAGTGTCTTAGTGTGTGTGTATAGCTTGCTGAAAGGTCCTGGGCGTGTGATTGATGGGAGCTTCAGCACAGTAAACACATGCACACACAGACAATTACACGTACACACACACACACACACACACACACACACACACACACACACACACACGCAGTGGAAGTGGGTGGAGAGAGGGGTGGTCATATGCAGCAATTCTCAGCTAACATTATTCATCCTGTGTTCATCTGTGTGAGCTCACCATTCCCCATATTGATGAGCCAGGCGGTGTGTATCAGTCACTTTATTTACATGGCTACACACACACACACACACACACACACACACACACACACACACACTTCTTCAATGAATCTGCCACCCTTGATCTGCTATACATCCTTGCTGATTATGTTTTTGTTCTATGTGCTCTGTTTGTATAGCTGTTGTCGGTCTTGTTTTTCTTGGACGCATAATTAAGGTTTATTACAATTTCTGTCTTATTTCTTAGTTGTTTCAATCAGTAATACCACTGAATTCTAATTTGCTGTAAACACTGCTGTAAATAGCTCTTGGAAGGCAGCAATGTTAAAAAGAAGCCTAACAGGGCAAGGAAGAGGAGCAGTCATCCAGGTTTTAACCAACAAGCTAAAATTATTCGGAAGAGAAAACAAGCAGACATTAAATTTATCACCAAAATGTCAGACACCAAGCACAGTTTATAGACCAGCTTCCTGCTTCACCTTTGACCCACTATATACTGTCATTGTCCACACACAATTTTCCTGTATAATGAGGGGATTTTTGGGGCATGTCTGTTTGTCTGATCATCTGAACGCTTGTCTTTTCTTGCCTCATCAGACTGTGTTGTAGCAATGTCGCCATGTTCCCAAATCACAGCATTTTGCTTTAGTGAGTTAAATGTTTGGTGAGTACAATTATGGCCAAAACTACAAAAACAAGACCCAAGCTATAATTTTACCTTTCATGGCCAGTGGCTGACCCTTCATTCTGCTCTATTTCTGCATGTGGTCATGAGTCCTTTTTACCGACACACTGGATTTTTCATATTATCAGCCACGTTTGCTTATTGATCTTATTTCTCCTCACTCTTCTAGACTGCTTAGCTTCTCCTTCTACCCTGATTAAGTTATGACAATTAAAATGCATAGCAGCTGCCACAGAGATCTATAATTTACTTCAAAACACCCCCTTTGAAGCTATATGTTCTTAAAAAAACAACTACCGAACATGTCGTGCAATATTGTTCCAAGCTCATATCAAACTTGACCAAACAGCAATTAGTGGAACCAAACCCGCATCCTGTTCTTTCCTGCTGATTTACTGTGAGTCACTCCAGGCCTTATGAATATTCAGAACTGCGGTTGGTCTGCTTTTTGTTTTCACCCTCTGTCTTTCTTTAGTTGTCCCTCTCTGAGCAATGGCCCTTTTTTTCCACCTACGCGAGAGCACAGATATACAGAAGCGCGCACACACACACACACACACACACACACACACACACACACACACACAGACACACACACACACACACACACACACACAC
>JAPZEA010000013.1:22059915-22082295 GCA_029783685.1 Heniochus monoceros | reverse complement strand
TGTGTGTGTGTGTGTGTGTGTGTGTGTGTGTGTGTGTGTGTGTGTGTGTGTGTGTGTGTGTGTGCGCGCGCGCATGTCTGCATGCTGGATGTGTGTCTGGATGCTGACTATGGATGTGCACATGTGCTGACTCTGTGTGTGTGAGTTTGCATGTTGTCCACACATTTCCCTGCAGTCTCTGCTGGCTGTCTGAGCGGTGTTGAGTTTCGCTGTGCAGGAGTCAAGGTCAGCGTGGACATCGATTTAGGATGAGCTGATGATGCTCTTTATGAGGATGACGTGCTTGAAAAAGAGGCCCTCGCTGTGGGTGTGCGTGCAATGCATGGGCTGCTGTGCATGAACAAATTCAAAGATTGGCACAAGAAGTGGCTTCAGGTGGGGAGGTTCCTCTGTTCTTGTGCCAGGGAACCAATAATAGTTCCGCTTGTGTGATTTGAGGGTTGATTGTGTCCAAGTTGTGGCTGCAAATGGCAGCCAAGTTGTGTCAAGTTTATATAGTTTTATATAGTCTCAAATCATGTTTGTCTTTGCACAATAATTTCAGCAATCTTTGGGAGCTTTCGACCTCATTTCACTGCCTCTGTGCAGGGAGGAGAGCTGCCTCAGGTGTCATAAGTTATGTTAGTAGGCTCCATACATGGTTCCATACATACACCATGGGCTACATCGTTGCTGCCATGCACCGCCTGGGCTACAGCAGCTATGAAGATATCACATGGGAGCCACATAAACTGTGACAGGCTGCTTGTGTTTTATTCGTCAAGTGTCAGAAGCTAATTGAAATTGGAGGTAAAGACGACAGGGAAGTCGAGGAACGTCTCTCCACTGCAAACTGTCAGCTGGCTGCAACTGCACTTTGAAGCAGTGTCTCATCACTGTCTCCATCATGGCGGTCTGTTAATTTGATGCCACTGAATTCCCTTGTTTTTGCCCTTAAACCTGCAGTTCAAAAGTAATTCTCCAGCTACACTTTTTCCCTGCTGTCCTGAACAACCCCTCACTTTTTCCATTTCCCCCTGCACTTCCACATAAATCATTGCTTGTCGCTCTCTCTGTCTCTCCGACCCAAACATCAGTCATTGCTTGGCTCAGACCAGCTGCTTAAAAGTAATGGCGGAACACGTTCGCA
Source organism: Heniochus monoceros (assembly GCA_029783685.1). Taxonomy (NCBI): domain Eukaryota; kingdom Metazoa; phylum Chordata; class Actinopteri; order Chaetodontiformes; family Chaetodontidae; genus Heniochus; species Heniochus monoceros. The sequence goes on along the minus strand of JAPZEA010000013.1, from coordinate 22,081,166 downwards.
GCCAGGTTTTCATCAGGATGATTCTTGATGCGGATTTAAAGTGGGAGCTGGTGCTTTGAGAGATGCTGTGAATGTTTAGGAGCTTTTTTTCTCTCATTATCACAGCATCAGGGTGTTCGTGTGACCTAGTGTAGCATGTACACACAACCGTTGGGAACCTTTTCTATATAATTACTAATTTCCATAGTCATTGTCCAGTTCTTTTTGTCTGTCTCACCATTTACTGGCATTCTGTCAATCGTCTGATCAGTCAATCAGCTCACTGTTTCATCTCTGTGGCTTTTGCTTGATGCTTGACTGAACAGGTTTCAAATGGGAGGTGAAGCATATTTTTCTCAGCTCTGTATTGATTGAGTGTGATATGATTGGAAATTGCATGATTAGTGTTCTCTGTCTTCGTCGTGTGTGTGTGTGTGTGTGTGTGTGTGTGTGTGTGTGTGTGGTGACTCATCAAACTCTCCCACTCAGCTCCAGAGGCTCCAGCAGAAGCCTGTTGATTCGTCCTCATCTGTGACTTCGTCTGTATCTGCCCGTCTCGCTCGCTCTCATATGACATATTTACAGTGAACACGTGTGTGTGACTACATATGTTAGCGGTTTGCTGCCATCTTATTGCCCCTGCAGTTTTAAAGGCTGGAAGAAGCAAAGTGTGTAGCTGACATAATGATGAGATTTTGGTGGATAGACACTCAGTGGGCCAGTGGTGAGTTGTGTCATCCTCTTCAGCGAAATGGATCACTGCATAACCCATCGGTCTCACCAGAAAACATGTAACTAAACACTTCTGTGAAAATGCAGAAATGCGGTGAAAAACACATAAAATATACACATATATGTTTGACAATAAAATTATTAATTACACTACGTACATAATAGGAAAACAGTTGGTTCCTACCTTAAGAAAAAATAAGTAAAACTGTTTTATTGTTAGCAAATAGTGAAAAATGCCCATCAGAAACTATTCATGTGTCAAAGACCAAAACATACTGTGCTTACTATCATAGAAGAGGAAGCAAATCAGAAAATATTCAGATTTGACAGGCTGAAAACAGTGAGTGACTCAAATAAATTATCAAAATTAAAAGCAGATCGCTGTTCTCAGTGAAAGCTTTAAATGAAAAGAGGAAATTAAGAGTTAAATCCCTGACACAACGTGCCTTGAAAAAGAGCAGTTTTATTTTTTAATGTATATTTTTTCCTCTTTTATTTCAGCATTAATTTTGCTATTATGTTTATACCAAAACTCTTTGATTATTTTCCATCACAGTAAAAGACGAACAGAAAAAAATGGGAAACAAATGTTTTGCTCGTTTATTTGTTCAAAAAAAAAAATGAGAAGAAGAAATATCGTCCAATAAGGAGTCATCAAACATTCTGTGTTTGTTTGTTTGTTTTTCCTTCTCTCTGTATCAAATGGGGAAACGTTATGCTCAATTATTAACAGAAAGAACTCCCTTTCTCCATGCTTTTAAGTTGTAAAACATCTCCAGACATCTGTCTTTTTTCCTTCACATATGTAAACACACACACACACTTCATGCACAGGTAAACACACTCCTCGCTGACATGTAATCAGTGTGGATGGTCTGACAGTCCATTGACACACTGGTCTGCTCTCATTGCAACAGTGGAATTAAATATTGATGAGCACTGGGGAAAATGGAGAGGCATCAAAAAGAAAACCTGTGTGTGTGTGTGTGTGTGTGTGTGTGTGTGTGTGTGTGTGTGTGTGTTGCCAAAGATAGGACCACCACATGGAGCATGGCAAAAAACGTGATTTGTCTCCCTGAGGTTTCTGTGTACAAGCCACGTCCACTGCAAAAAATGTCTGTTGCATGAAGCATTTTACTCCTGTAGATAAAATCTGACTTCTGTTGTTTCAGTGCAGTTGTAAAGCTGTTATCTATAAAGTTTTTTTTTCATGAAAATATTGTGGATGCAGCCATTTATTTAGCCAATGCAAACATTATGTTGTTCCTCTTGGTGAAAACATGTCCATAGCACCAAGTATCAAACCGTTAAATACAGGAAACAAATGTGAAGACATGTTTGTAATCTTGTTTGCTAATTTTTTATTAGATAGCTCCTGGTTTATTTCAGTATTTGCCAGTTTTGCAGTGTCTCTCTCAGGCAAAGATCAGATATGTCTGCTTGTTTTCAGACATTTAACACTGAGAACTCTTGCGTTTGTCTTTGTTAAATTTGAAAAAGGGCTTTGTGGAAGCATTTCTACTTGGTTGTTATATTGGCACCTGAATAAACATTTGAAAAATATCAGAAACTTGTGAAAAATACCTCAGTATACACCTCATGAGGGTAGGCTAAGGGCCAGAAGCAACACCTCATCCTCGATGGATGGTTGCATTCCCCCTGGAAGAGACGATGTTGCTCTAGCTGCAGACCAGGCAGAGAAGGAGTTAATTGGCTTGAATGCTTGGGAAGCGGCGAGCTGTTTAGGAGGGAGAGGGAGAGGAAGGGGTGAGGAAGAGAGAGAGAGATTGGAAGCGGGATGAAGAGCAGAGGGCGAGCGCTGATGGCAGCTGCAGTCTCTTTGCCTCGTGACGGCGTCTGCAGCGTGAGTTTGTTTACATCCATCGGCAGCAGGCGGAGCGGAGCAGACGTCCTCGGGTATGTGTGCAGACTCAGGCTGCCGTCTGATTAGCTGGCATTTTGACCAGCGTCACCCAGATTTGGACTGTTGTATGTGTTGAATGACATCTGAGCTGAGTTTGGGCATTTGGGAGAAAATGCACAATCATGCTATATGCTAATAGGTTATCTTTTAACCAATCGTAGGAGTCCTTGCTGTACTTGTGCTGCAAATAATTGCAAAACGACGCTCTACTGAGACAACAAAGATGAAGGATAGTTTTGCTAACACAGTCACTGCTGTAGTGTAATTTCAGTACAAGGTAAAGGTACTTGAACCATGTTTTACCACAGAGGCAGTGCAGTATTCAGGCAGGTTTTCACTTTTCTAAAACATGCCATGGTAAAGGGATGACTTCTGCATGGTGCTATCAATATTTCCACTCAAGGGTGACCTCCAGAAATGCGTTTAACAGAAGTGTTGTGATGAATTTAGCAGGGCTCGATTAATCTGCGTATTATTTTTCCAATTAATTTCCAAAACGTGTGAAAAAAATCCAGATTCTTTGTAGTCACGGTGACCTAAAGCCCAAAGTGGTGTCCTCAGATTGCTTATTCAGTCCACTATCACATCACTAAAGAAGAGCAGGAAATCATCACAGTTTAGATGCTTGAACTAGTGAATATGGAGCATTTTTTGCTTCGTTGAGGTTAGTTAGCAGGAGGATTTTTGAGAGGTGTATGTGGCACCGTAATTGAGCCTTTGTCTGTTTTATTCAGGCTGGACCCAGAGGACTTAAAGATCTAAGCTAACCAAGGTGTAGTTGTGTCCTACTCTGTTTTCTAACATCTAAAGCATACTCAAGGCTCAAGTTTGATAAGATCTGACATTAATGTGTGCATGCAATCTGTGAGAATTGTTTACTTCCTGGTTTATATTGTGAAAATTTTGAAAAATATTTGAACAGTAAATTTAGTTGATTGATGATGACTGCAAAGATAACCACACTGGTCCTGGCTTGACCTCAGTGTCAGTTTGAGCTAAAAATCTGTACTTCTTCACTGAATGTTTACAGTGTGAAATGCAAATGTAAACCAAAGACTGAGAAATGCAGCCGGATGCACAAAAAAAGCTGTGTCACACCGACTGGACAGTTCGTTCAGGTAGATGTGGGAGTACAGGCCTCATCCAGACACCAGTAAAGTCATACTGGGATAACAGATATCCAGGTAGCAAGATATTAGAGCATCTTTCATCATTAAAAGCGCATGTGTATGTACGCGGGATGCACAGTTTTTGTTTTCAGCATGTCTTTTTGTAGTGACAACAGCCTGCAGCCATGTGATGTTAAACATGATGCTTCTGAGGCAGACAAATGTCCGTCCTGGCAAACGGCGTCTTTGCAGCACAGATGGCCGGAGGCTCGAACGCCGGCCTCTCGTGCAAACATGAAACAGAGCTGTTCAGCAGCATCTGACTGCTTTTGCTCTTAAAAGATTCAGTTTTGTAAACATATTTACAGTTCAGAATGTGACACATGCACTTTTATCATTTTTTTTGATATAGTACCACTTCTTGTCTTTTTGACGTTGTACAAGTACTGAAATTTTGTTATTGTCCTCTGTTTTTCTGCCATCTGCCGCGAGGCAAAACAGCAGATTCCTGCAGTAAAAAAGCTATTTTAAGCAATTAGGAAGAAACCTGTCGTGTTATTTCAAATGAGCCTGTGTGACTTCATCGAGGTGACTCACTGGTCAGAGTCATATTTTGTTTTGTTTTAGCTTTTTGTCTCCTCATCCTGGTGATTCATTGGCTGATGCCCACATGTCCTCAGACCAGATGAAGTCACGGTCACATGGACATGTTTCATCGTGTTTTCTGGTGTACAAGAACAAACAGATAGCGGCAGCTCATGTTGCCTTAAAGTCATGTTTTCGAAAGAAGAATATACGGACCTTGGAGTTTAATCATTTCACTTTTCAGTTTTTGTGAAAATTGGTTTGACTTCAGTAGCGACACCTTGAAATACAGCAAATATCGTTTGTATTCGATCACTGGATTGAAACCCTGAAAGACTTTGACATCTCTGGATGGTCAGTACACCGCTGAATGGTCCAGACTGAAATATCTCATCAGCTATTGGATGGATTCATTCATCATGTGATTTTTCACCTCGGGCCGCCATTGAGTCTCTGCAAAACGATGTTTCAGCTGTGCTTTGGGTTTATTGCGAATTAGCAAATTGTAGCATGCAAACATACTAAATCAAGATTGTAAATGTGTTAGCATTTAGAAGAAAGAAAAGAAAAGCCTTCATTGATTACTTCCTTCATATTGTGGGAACTGGTGCTTGCAGTTTTTCCTCTGAACCAGTCACAGAGAGACTCGTAGCACGTCCTGGCCGGCTCACTTCTGCATTATGTCCTGTTTGACCACAAGAGACGGCCATTTTTCTTCACCCTGCAATGAGTTACAGAGCTGCATTACATGTGGTTAAAGTACAAAAAAATCTTCAAGTCAGTGGCAGGAAATCACCCAGCTGCTCAATAAACAGCAGTGAGCAAGAACTCTATTAAATTGCGATTAGTGGCTTTTCACTGGCAGCATGCAGTGTTACAAGTCCACCAATTGCTTGAAATAATTTGACTTTTTTCTGATGTAGTTTCACCTAATATAAGTTTTTTTCCCCCAACATTATCCACACATGAAACAATTATCCTGCTAATATCAAGGTAATGTCTAATTATACTAAATCATTTCATAAACAGCGTGATTTTTGTTGCAAACCAGTGAGTTTATTTCACTTTTATTACTGAATTCAACCAAGAGTGAAAGTGATTTCCACCTGCACACTCACTAGGGAAGTCAGTGGTGTGTGTGTGTGTGTGTGTGTGTGTGCATGCGCATGTGTGCACGTGCATGCGTGTGTGTGTGTGTGTGTGTGTGTGTGTGTAGAGATGTATGTAGCTCGAAGCAGACACAGGTCATTGTTATGTTATTTAAGGTCTTTGTGGCCATGACGGGGCCATTTAAGTGCAGCCAGGTGTTCGTGCAGCACAGACGAAAACACCAACTCTTTTGACACTTCCTGAAACAACAGAAGGAAGCAGTTTCACTTACGATGTGTGAAGCTTGTACTCTCCTTGTGCACCATCTTCCACTGTCTACAGTTTGCTGAAAAGTTGATCTTTTGCAGTTGAGCTCTGGAACACATCGTGCCAACTATTTCTACTTTTTTAGCAGACCTTTAGCTTATTCACCACTCATTCTAAACTGTATGCATGTATGAAGTATGTCTGCATGTATGAAAAAAGGGTTATATGCACATTTTCATCATGATATAAAATGACATTTACTGTAAAAGAAGTTTTGATCTATAAAATCAGTCTGGATGTATCACAGTATATATAGTTTAATACCACTATGCTGCTATATTTCTTGATATAGTAGAATGTCTAGAATTTCAACAGAGAATATACTGTAATATGAGGATTATACACATTATATTGGTTCTTTTGGAAATAATTTATGATGTGAAAAATGATGACCAAACATGCAGAACTGGCTCATTTTTATTTACATTGAGCTCAAACACACAAATAAGCTAATAACATTTATATCATTTAAATGTATCAGAGCCTGAATGACCTGAAAACAATGTATAACCATGTATTTAGAGGTGTGTGCCAGAAAGGGAGAGTCCAGGAAGTTGCTCAGTTTACAGCAAATATAAATGGTTGAGAAATAGCTAGTGAAGTGTCGAGAGTGACACGGCTATGAGTGAGACTGTGTGTGTGTGTGTGTGTGTGTGTGTGTGTGTGTGTGTGTGTGTGTGTGTGTGTGTGTGTGATTTTGGCCTAGCACGCTGGCCTTACCCATAGCTGGTCGGACACAGCAAACTCATCGATCATCATCAGTGCTTCATCGTCCTACAGACATGCAGCCGCGGGAGAGAAGGGACATGTTTTCTGAAGGCTCTGTTGTCCCGAAAATGAGATCACGGCCAAATCACATGATCAGCTCCCAATAAATCCTTAACGGACTTCTGCGATCAGAACATTTTCTGAAGCGCCCCTTCGAGTAGCTACAGACTTTTGAGGAAATATCCAGACTACAGTATGAATGTATATGGTGCAATAAGAACTGCACTTGCATCAAAAACCACATCCGGCGTTGGAACAACGGGAGTCTTTGTTTGCTCTGCTGTTGGAATTTGACTCTGCTGAGTTTTCTATCTGCCTGATCTTTAGTGTTGCTCTTCTTTAAGCTAAGATAGGAAATTGGCTGAATTGTGACCACTGGGCCTGGAGAACAGGAGGATGAAAACAAGACGAACAACATTAACCGTCCTTCCCCTTGCCTGCTACTTAGCCATCACTTGAACTTGATTAAAAAGTCTGTTTTCCTGACATGATTGAAATATCATGCTTTTAGTGGAAAATGCTGAGAAAAGGCAGTTCAACACGGCATAGCAGATTATTCACGACAGCATGAGCTCATTAAAAGCAAAACCCTTCCTGACCTGAAATGGACTAAAAAGCTGAAGTCAGAGTATGCACAGGCAGAGCTGTCGAGCGGAGCTGAACAAACCCTGATAAGCAGCTGGAAACACAAACAGGCCAGCTGATGAGGATGGTAGCTTTTGTGAATATGTCTAAACAGAGAGGTACAGTCCCACCCTAACCATCCCTGCAAAAACAAACAGAGGATGCCAACACAGAAACCCACTCAACGTGCGGAGGATGGAACGAGGTTTATTTCTTGTTAAAGGTAAAGGACATGCAGACAGAGACAAAGGCAAACAGAAGAATGAAAGGTTACATTAACATGCAGTTCAGTGGAAAGAAAAGCTGAAGCCGAGCGAGACAAAACACAGAGGCTGCATTCCACAGGACAGTTAGTCATTACTGTCACTGACTCTGACACAGTTTGTCAAACAGTTGTTTTAAAAGTGCACACAAACTATTTCACTTGTCTCTGAGAGGAAAACTTGACATCTCATGTGTGTAATTTACACAAAATCCAGCGTAATGTGCTCTGATCTTAATAATCTCTAATCAATTCAACTGTAACTAATATGCAACAGATATTCTAGAGAGAAATGAAACCTATGTATGGCTGAAAATGTTCAAAATGAAATCACCTTTTGTGTACAGATGATGTACCCCGCAAGCAAAAAATTTCCAATCCAATTTTAGTTGAAAATGCATATCTACTCCCAAAATGAAAATGAAAATGGAAATCTGATGAAATATCATTTTTATTGTACTATTAAGCCTTAAACTGACATGATAATGACAACGATATAACTGACAGACAATACACAACCTGGCACTGTTACGCTAAAGAGCTAAACTGCAAATCATTTTTCCATTGAGTTTTCACTTTTGGCCGTAATTCTGTATTTTCAAACATACAAATGACAATGAAATTTGCATTTTAAAAAGTTTCATTATAATTCTTATTGTCATGCATGGTGCACAAATTAAAAATGACTTTTCAACTGAATGAAATGATTTCAATTTAATATTTGCAGCGAAACACTTCCATATCCACGGAGTGAAAACATTATGCACCACGAAATAATGTGAAACTGATCCAGATACAGCGGTGTCTATTTAACTGCCATGACTGAAATCAAAGCAGATTAACTCTCACAGTCCAAGCACAAAAACATGCAACAGCTGTTTGTTTGTTTATGAGACAGAACAGAGGACAGAGACAAAGAGATCAGAAGACACAGACATGGACAATACACAACCTCTCTGTTTAGAGATATCCAAAACTGTCACCGTGTGCCTTTGCAGGTTTCTACTGCAAAACTGACAATTCAATGGCTGTTCTGACATTCCTCTGACTTCAGAGTTACATATCAGCAAAAGATCAACAACATCTCCAGAATCTGTTCACTGAACAGCCCGACTTCAGAGGCTGATACAGGAAATGCTTGCTGTCATAAAGCGACAAAAAATCAAATGGCTGAAGCCTCAGTGGCATGTCAGGGCACTGCATGAGGGCTGCCTGCAAGGCTCCTGGGCATGAAGCGGTGGAGCGACAGTTAAAAGCACTTCCCTGGAGGTGTTTGTGTGTCTGAACTTGTTTTGAAGTTTAGTAGGAAGTACTTCAAACAGGACACTCTGCCATCTTTTAAACATGACACGAATGGAGCATACAGTCACACCGGCATGGAGAGCATAATGTAACACACATGATAGACACACCAGCCGCAGACCGCCCGTCTCAGGCTGATGTGTTCAGTCAGCAGTGAGTGTGCAGGTCAGGTTGTTACCTTCGTCTTGAAGCCCTGCTCCACCTCCCAGAGCTGAGCCTGCTGATCAGCCGCAGCGGCCGTCACCACGTCCTGCTTCCTATTGATCCTGTTCCTCCAGTCCTGCTCGCCGCTCTTCTTCAACAAAGCCACCCTGAGGAGCGAGACACAGCAGAGGGACGGGAAGAGTTACAATAAAGTGAGACAACACAGCTCAAATATTAGTGGACCTGACTCAAAAGCTAACTGTCATGACCCAAAAGCAAAATCTTAAAAACAAACATGTTGATTTATTATTCATTCATTCATTTTCCAATTACCTAGTGTCACTGAGAAATAGGGGACAGATTCAAAAAATGGACACATACAGTTACATACTGAAGTGAGAGCAACACAAGAGTAGATGAAAAGACGACAGGCAGCCCTTTGCACGAGCTTACTGCAAGGTTAGAAGTTGTGAAAATTAATCTAACTCAACCTGTCACAACACCGAAGCCAACAGAAAACAGGGACGATGCCACGCGCCCTTTAGTCTCATCTACAGGACTGTTTACAGTCAGGATAGCAGACCCCGTCTTCACCGTCTCATCTACATCTGCCTTTAGTCTCATCTACGGGACTGTTTACAGTAAGGACAGCAGACGCTGAGCAGAGGCAGACAGCATGCCACTTAGCAGCTGCGGTCAGAAATACTGCAAAGCTCTGGACGTGGATAAACAGACAGTACTGTTAGACATAAAGATCACTTAGGGATGTCAGTCAGTGTAACCAGGCTGGGAGAGTATTTGACACACTCAAGGAGTTAAAGCAATAAAAAAGGTGCTATTACTGTAGCTAAAGTAAAGTGGGCTCAATGACGAATACTAACTTTATAGCACTGGATGTATCAGCTTTTAAATGAGAGAAACCGGGACGCGACATGAAGCACATGGATGATAAAAACATCACAAACTGAAGCGTGGCGCGACAAGAACAGAGATTCAATTATTGAGCTCTCATCTGTCAGCAGGGAGCAGACAGGACCCACGATGGAGGGGTCAGGGCGTCGGCAGCGCCCTCTGCCCCTCTCACAACCCGCCCCTCTGCGACCCAGTGAGGGGCTGCCCTGCTCCGCCCCGGGGGCTCCAAATAACAGGATGAAAGTGAGAGCTGAATAGATGTCACCAGCTGCATTTGGGATACAGATCCCGCCTGCAGGAAGAATCCTTTGAAAACACTCGCAGACGTGCTGACGTGGTGAAAGAATGAGATGTGACGGAAGAGTGCAACAAGCAGGCTAGAACGGGCACCACACAGCGTTTAACCCTGGTTTACATGTACTTCCATTATGTCATCAATCAATTTAGAGCGTGTCAAACCAGCAGGCTGAGCTCGTTAACACAATGTGACATAACAACACTTATGTAATCATTTCAATTGTCTGGGAATCCTGTGCTGAGCCTCAGTTAAAAGTTGACGTTAAAGCTACACGATGGACAAGAATATCTTAAATGCACTCCAATGATTTCATATCACAAAAATAATGGACAACATGTAAGCATGGTGAGCGAATATCTGCGGCCAGATGAAGAAAAGATGTATTTCTCTCAGGGATCCATCTGGTGATGTTCTATAGCCTTCTTGTATTGCACTGTGTATATCCAAAGTCTGACATAGCTTCATCCAAAAACTATTAAAAACAAATCAGTGAGGCACACTGTTGCACTGAGTCATACGTTCCTTCATCACCATGAACACACACACTGGAGTTTATTATGACTCAGTCCCACATACGGCAAATGTGGATGAATCTGCACCTGAAAACAGTCCTGTGTACTATTACCTCATTGACTTTGTCACATTCTCTAAAAAGTACTGCGTGTGTATAGATAGATAGACAGATAGATGGATAGTAGTATTCAGATCCTTTGTTATGACATCTGCAGTTGCTACTTCTATCAGTGGTCCTTGAGATGCTTCTAGAACTTGACTGACCTGTGCTGAATTGATTGGACAGGATGGCACAGGCCTGTCTATATAAGGTCTCACAGCTGATGGTGTATGTCAGAGTGAAAAGCAAGCCATGAGGTCAAGAGAACTGTCTGTAGACCAGAGAGACGGGATTGTGTCGATGCAGAAGATCTGGGGAAGGATACAAGGACATTTCTGCAGCACTGAAAGCGCCCACTGTCGCCTCCATCATTCCCAAATGGAAGAAGTTTGGGACCACCAACAGCCTTCCTAGATGTGGTCACCCAGCCAAACTGAGCAATCGGGAATGAAGGGCCTGGGCCAGACAGACAAGTTTGTTGAGATGGATGAACCTTACAGGAGGACAACCATCAGTGCAGCACTCCACCAGTCAGGCCTTTATGGAACAGTGTCCAGGCGGAAGGCATTCCTCACTAAAAGGAGCATGACAGCCCGCTGGGAGTTTGCAAAAAAGCACCTGAGCAACTCTCAGACATGAGAAGCAAAACCCTCTGGTCTGATGAAACGAAGACTGAGCTATTTGTGCACAATTCCCAACGGCGTGTGTGGAGGAAACCAGGCAGTGAACATCTCCTCATTAACACCATCCCTACAGTCCAACACTGCGGTGACAGCATCACGCTGTGCGGATGCTTTTCTGTGACCGGGACTGAGATACTAGTCAGGACAGAGGGGACAATGGATGCAGGAAAACACCGGAGTGCTCAAGGTCTCAGGCTGGGGCGAAGTTTTACATTTCAGCGAGGAGCCAAAGTCTGCCACCAAGAAAACACAGAAGTGGCTTCATGAAAACTCTGGAGTCCAGACCTGAACCCAGCAGAGCGTCTCTGGAGAGATCTGAAAATGTGGCGACGCTCCCTGTCCAACCTGGCTGAGGCTGAGTGATTGTGCCAAGACGGATGGGAGAGAATTGGATTGCTGAGCAAATCCTTATTATAAATGACATCTATTATCTATATCCCAACAAATTAATTTTGTAGCCTCATTTATTAAGTTTTGTACCATTCAAACGTCTGTGTGAATGACAGTGTCCACTCTATCTACTCTGTTTCTGTTGTTTCCACTTTTGTCCTGGAGAGCACAGCAGCAGTGGCTGAAAATGAAAAACTCTAACAACCCACTAACTTAATCTGTTTAGCCCTCATTATCTCATTTTCTGTCTCCCTAACCAACATTTCAAGCAGAGAATGAAATGGAATCTTGCCTTCCTTCATCTTTACCTTTGCTGTCTTTATTTACTGACCACCTGATGCAAAAGGAGGATATTTTAGGCCAAGCCGATGTAACTGGCATTCAGATTAAATGAAAAGTTAAACAGTCCTGATACAGCCTAAAACGAATAAGAGCCGACCGCGCCGCTGGGCTCACCTCTCTTTGATGGACATGTGTCTGGCCGTCATCATGTCGCTCAGCTCGTCTCCCTGCTCGAGCTGACCCAGGCCTGGTGCGTGTCCGCTGCCGTCCGTGTGTGCGTCCGCCGCTGGAGGCTGACACGCACTCCTGGGCAAGCCAGATGCCGCTCTGGATGTTACCACGGTGGACTCTGGCAGCTCTGTGAGCACGAGCAGACAGTCACACACAGAGGAGTGAGTAAAATCAATAGCATGACAGTAACTGTGGAAATGTTAACGTGGTTCCCACAGTGGATTAGATTTTTCTGCTTGGGAAGGGCTTATGTGAATAAAAAGAGGTGTGCAACAGGATTTAAAATACATTCCACAAATTGATCCATTTATGAAACTCCCTCATATTCCCTGGTAAGGACACACCCCTCTAAATAACACAATATTCCAATGATTCAGTGACTACAGGGTTTTGCATCTAAGTACAGTCATCGCTTTGACAGTGCAAAGTAAGCAGCACAGAACGGCGTGGGAGCAAACATCTTTCATGCTTACCAAGAGGCTCTGATCCGCCTGTGAGAAGCAGCGTGGATGCTTTTCACAGCTTCAAACCTCCCTGCCACAGCTGTAATCATATCACCCACGCCGTTCTGCAGAAACACTGACGCTCGCTCGTCCGGGCGTCTGTGCGTCCGCGCTGCTCTGCCCTGTCCCCACTCAACTAATCGACAACAATCGTCTGGCTGATGTCTGCGCTCTCTGGCCGGCTGTACGCTGATACAGAGCCAATCAAAGCGTTTCTGCTGCTCAGACATAAAGGAAGCCCGAAACCACGAGCTGAACGTAACACTTTCACAGACGCAGGAAGTGTGGCTGAATGACAAACGCTTGTTGGCTGTGAACTGAAACTGACACTGGTGTTTATTCAGTCTTGCAGTTTGCTCTTTAAATATTTAAAACCCACTTTACTCCCCTATCCGGCATCACTTTCTTCTTTAAAATTTTCTTCTGTTAAACCCAAAACAACCCAAAAAAAAAAAAAAATCCTTCCTCCCTACAGTGTATAAAATACATAGAAAACACAGAGCTTTATGCGCTAAATGCTTTATGCATGCTAACATGCTCATAATGACAATGCTAACATAGTGATACTTACCAGGTCTAATTTTTTAGCATGCTAGCATTTGCTAATTTGCACACCAAAAACATTTCGTTCAACCACTCACCACAAAATGCTTTGTACTCTTTGTGGATAATATACATGAAAAATCTGATTTTAAATGCTAAACGCTAACATGACAACGTTATGAGAATCATAACATGACAATGTTATGGTAATGCTAATGTTTACCATATTCCCCATCTAAATTTTGTATGAGAGCATGCTTAAATTTGCTAATTAGCGCACAGCCTGGAACTGACAGTGGGATTAATTTTAGTCTGACAGTCAGCTCTTCAAGTATTTATAATCCAATTCCTAATTTCTTCATCTATCTTGTCACTAAGTACATCTGCATACATGAAAAAAAATGTGGCCAGTGTTGTCTTACATCTGCTCAAAGCCGGATATTGTAACAGTGAATGTGCTTTGAAATTCTTTGCAAAGCTTGATATTGTACAAACTGTGGAAAAGCGGATTATCACTTTTAAATAATGCAATTTGTTAAAATTGTCAAAGAGATGTTCAAAGTTCACATACAGTGCAACAAAGAATTTGTTTTCCAAAATAACGGAAGCAGAAAGTGAAAAGATCCAACAGATCCTTTGATTTCTTACCTCCACTGATGGCCTTGCTCCTCTGACGGTCTGGGTACTGTCCTTCCTCCCTCAGATACGCCTCCTGCCACTCCTGGAGCATGTGGCTCTTTGAGCTCTGCACGGCCCCCCCCTGTCTGGTCAGCCACTGTTGCTCCTCCTCCTCCTCCTCCCCCCCCCTCCTCTCTCTTCCAGTGTGGGGCTGGGGCAGAGCGGCCTGCCTGACCGCTCCCTGAGGAGAGGGCAGCTTCCTCTTCCCTCCTCCCAGATCAGCTCTCTCTTCTTCCTCGGGAAAGATTCGGTGCCTCTGGTGGTCCGCGGAGTCCTGGGACCTGCAGGCCGGACCGTCTGGATGGCGAGGGGGCAGAGACGTGTCAGAGCTGGAGGGAGGGAGGGGTTCTAGCCTGGGCGCTGCTCTGGTTATGTGGATGTCTCCGGCATGGTCAGTGGAGACGGTGCCTCCGGCTCTCAGAGCAGAGGAGGAGGATGAAGCGGGGAGGTGTTCGAACCGAGAGCCTGTGCCGTTCTGAAGCTGTGTAACAAGGAGGCAGAGGGAGTCACGGGCAAAGAAAGAAGTGGGTCAGTTTGCCAAAGAGGCTGAGAAGCAGGTCGGGCAAACTGCACACACACACAAAATGAAGAGAATCACACTGACTAATCACCGCCTGCCTGACTCACTGCACTTCCTGATCATCAAAGGGCAGCCTATCTCGCCAGTCAGTCGCAGCCCACATCACAAAGCCATGCCAGCAAGCCCCCCTACGCACAATGCATCCAGCTGTAGCCAAAAGACACACTTTTCAAATTTATAACCATTACTTCACATCAAAAGCATGGGAACTAACCTGATGTTTCTGCTGAGTAATAAATGAGAAGCAACAGTAAACGTCCATGGGAACCACAAAACTGCTGAGAAAAATCTTGCCAAATCTTTTCTGTAAACAGAGTCCTTTAACTCCTCTTTCTTTCAGCCTCACTCCTCTTTCTCATGCTTCCCCTCCCTGAACCAGTTGCCAGTTTCAAACGAGCTGATGACAAATAGCCGCTTTCAGCCCATGCGGCGGTGAACAGGAGTTGAAGTGCTTTTGTTCTCCTCTCGTTCACCCCAGAGGCATCTTTCAAGCCCACGGCCTCGCTGAAATATGGCCTGCAGCATCGCCCGTCCACACACCACAGCCTCCTTATTGACACAGCGGGGTGATGAGAACTGAGTCAGAACTTACTCAGAAGCTGGGCCATGCGCTGTACATTCAGGATGAAATCACACAACATGGATACGCGCCCGGAATGAGATGCCACACAGCATGTGTCGTTCACAGAAATGTGTGCTCATTTCTGAGCGGAGCACTCCAGCTGTGTCGGCCTCCACTGTCTCAGGCAAATGCATGGTGGTAGCTCAGAGGAACCTTACTTGCATGTGCTCTACTGGGCTGTCACACAGCTCCTGTTCATCAGTGATGTCTATGTCTGAAGACTCCTGGAGCAGAGACACGCACATGCTACAATGCATGGTTCATGTAGTCTCTATTTTGAAAGCAGGAATGGGTCATACTGTACCTGCCTGAAACTCTTTTACACTTAATATTTTCTTAATGTTGTACCTCATGGTCTTTGTTTTTACTTAATAGTCATACAGCTTTCCATATTGCAAAACCTGCTTTTATAGGGAGTTAGGTGCAAAAATCACTCATATTTGGGTGCAGTTACCACCTGAAGTCTCTGCTTTTCACTTGACAGACATCGTGACTGGCCAAGTTACACACTAGCGCATCATTTAGCTCTTCCTTTAAAACGATATATGTGTGACACTTTAAAGCTTTGTTTAAAGAATCCCTCTGCTTTCCAAAACTTTACACACTCAGGAAACAGCAATACGTTCTCTATAGAATAAAAGGTAAAGAGTTGGAATGATTTAAGTTTACAAACAGACTTTTGGTGAAATACAAGCAGAAAGATTGAGTTGTTCTGCAGGATAAACTTCACATTATCCTGCTCCTCCCCTACCTGCTCCAAGTCTCCCAGTGTTATGGGCTGTGTCTGGTAGCGAGCGTTGGCCCTGCGCTGGCGAGTGTCCCCTCTGGTGCGGGTGACCCTGGTGGGAGGCTGAGCCAGTCTGTTGAACAGGGCCATCTTCTCTGCCAAGCTGAGGGTGCAGAGGTCAGGCTCCTCCTGACCCTGACCCTGGACCTGACTCTGACCCTGACCCTGGCTCTGGCTCTGGCTCTGGCGTTTTCCCTCCATCGTGGACACCGGCTTAACGCCCTGGCTCTCCTGGATATCTTGCACCTGCCGCGCCTCCCACGCCGGCTCGTGGACGGCGGTGCTCTGCTGCGAGGATGCCTGCAGGCTGAGGGGCAGGACAACACCCAAGAGAAAAGAGGTAGGAGAAAAGGAGACTTGTGGTGAGCAGGGGAGGAGCTCATGCAAGCTAGCAAGTGGCATGCTACATGGCAGGCAGCATTGTGGAGCTGTGTGCATCTAATGACAGTGACATCCAACAACACAAGAGATAAAAATGGGTGGTTACACACACACACACACACACACACACACACACACACACACACACACACACACACACACACACACACACACACACACAGTCCTATAAAAGCTGCCTGAGTGACTGAGCAGACCGCTGTGGCTCACTAATACAATGAAGAGACGGTGGCGGTACACTAAATCCCACTGCTCCCACTTGTTATTCCAATTGACCCATTGACCCGTATAACACTGTTGGTTCGCCATTGTTTAATTTGAAAGTACACCAGTCAGTGGGAAATGGCAGGGCCATCGAGTCCAGTTTTCATTGATGGAAATTGCAGTTATTGACGGACTGTTCTAAAAGTAATTTGACTCATTAAAGAACAGATTTACTACATGTAACTTATATAAATGCCAGTATTTGATTGGGAAAGTTATTTGGCATCTTACAGTCACTAAGAAAGTTGCTAAAAAGATAAACATGTTCAAATCTTGGTGGTCTTATTTAATGCTGGAGTAAAGCTGGTTTGAAAACTGGGTACAGAAACACAGTTGTTTTGTAGAAAAACACCGGCGAGCCTGTCTGTGAGCAGCCACTCAGCAGTGAATGGCCATCTTTGTGAGTGTTCATAACTACTTCTTCACAGGCATGATTGCATTACTGTCTACTGTTTTGTGCTTTCCCCTCGTCACTGATGGAGCTCTGGACGATATCAAGAGAGGAATGCACTGATGTGAAAGCTTTTATTAAGTGATTTGTTTAGCCTGGAGGGAAGAATTCCTGATTGTCCATTAGCAGTAATATGGTTGAGAAAAACCTGACGCCTCATCAGCATTTGTTAGGAGTTAACCTAATTTTTTTGTAAGTGTATTCTTGCATCTGCAGCATGAGTTTGCAGGTGTGTGTTTTCAATGCACCCTTTCCCAGAGAGGCTCTCAGTATCTGAGTGTCACCTGCTCTCTCAGCAAGGTTGCCTCCCTTCTTGGGGGCCGGTTTCCATCTGGGCTCGTCCCCGGTCACATGGTCGTCCACAGCTCCTGTTTCCTGTTCCTGTCATTCGATACCTGTCACCTGCTACTCAGGGAGCCAACACCCTGTTTGTCTCTCACTGGCTCTGTCCTTTTCCTGTAGTAATGTCCTTCCCCATTACCCTGGCCATCAGGTGTGAACGCCAGTATGAACTACCAGTCAAATGCTGGGAAATTTTGCAATGTTCTTACAAGCTCTGTCTTGCAATGTCAGCAAACCTTGAATAGATTCTGGGAAAAAACCTTGTTGCTGTAGCTGCCTCCCTCCCCATCCAAACACAATACGCATAACTAGTTAAGAGCAGGAAATGTCTTTCATCAAAGAACAGAGCAGAGCTGAACTGCAGCATTCTTCTCTTTGGCAGCATAATTGTAGAGCTGTCTCCCAGCATGTTGTGTTGAGTGTGTAGAGTGTGTATATGTGTGTTTTCACAATTTTGATAAGCAGAAACCTGACAGTATACATCAAAGAAGATTTTGTGTTATCTGATTTACTACATGTTTATGCAACCATTTGGTAATTGACGCACAATGGTTCCAGCAGTGGACCTTGTTGACAGCCTGAGGTTTAATTTGAATTAAGGTTTAGGCTCCAAGCTTGCAGGCGTCTGTATGCCCCATGTTCAGAGAGCATCCCTGAGTAATGAGTTCATATAAATTCCTTCCCCCGAAAGCCCAAGTCGGCAAGTTCCTCAGAATCTTCCTCCCTTAGAGTGCCTGAGAAGTTGACTGGTTTTTGACAGGGCAAACAGTGGGTCCTCTGTGGGCTGCAGAACCAGGGACTGATTGAGGGGTTAATAACTGCATAGTTTTGGCCTGTTACTCTTGCTGTTCCCCGCCAGCCTGTCTTGTCTGTCAATCCTAACAGCAGATGACACACAGACACACACTGCGCGGCTGGCGGAGGAATGTTTCTCAACGCTGTCCCGTCCAACAGCCAGGCTCTTGTGAAAGCACTTGGCATGGCCACAGTGGCAGCACTCTCCTCAGCCCCGCTATCGAAAGCCACTTTGTTTGGTTGGCGTTGCCATGGTGAGGAGGAGTTTTGGGGAATATGGTGATGGAATGCTTCTAAAAGGAGTTCTGGTTTCGGAATATGCAGGGTGTGTTGTGTGTTCACTTAACAGTTGTGGTTAAAACAAAGAGGGACTGTCTCCAACACTTAAAACACTAATCGTCGCACATCATGTTTATGCCCACGGTTATACTCGCCACTTAATTGACTCTTAAATTTTAATTATCACATGACTGTGTCCACTTTTGATCTAAAAACTGATATTATCGCCAAAATGAGGAGTTGGTGAATTGTTTAGTCGACTCGATTGACAGAATAGCTGACAAGTATCGTGACAATTAAGTCATTTTCCAAACAAAAATGTCAAATATTGTCAGCTTCCAGCCTCTCAAATGTGAGCATCTACTGCTTTTGTCTTGTCTCAAAGTGAAGGAAAATTTTATATTTTCGAATTTTGGACTTTCAGTCTGCAAAAAAAAAAATTTGAATATGTCACTTGGGGCTCTGGGAACTTTTCATTTTTCAAAAATTTTCTGACATTTTCTATACCAAACATTTTGTCAAAAAAAATAGTTAGCAGATAACTGATAATGAACATAATCATTAGCTGCGCCCCTACTCATTAACCATTTGTAGTGTCTTTACCACTGCGGTATATGGATTTACAGATCTGATAGCATTATGTGCAAGATTCGATTGTTGTACATTGTCCCTTGATGCATCCTGGCAAGTTCGGATGGCAAAGCATGTCATGTTCTGACATTTCATCATGTGTCTCCACAGCCTTTCTTCAGACTACTGAACATCAGGAAGCTCGGCCTGAGTGACAATGAGATCCAGAGACTCCCTCCTGAGGTGGCCAACTTCATGCAGCTGGTGGAACTGGACATCTCCAGAAACGGTAAATGGACGCATACACAAGTTCACTGTGCACTTGTGTTGGTTGTTCTACAATCTCTGCTTGTAAGACCACCCATTAACACGCGATTACTTTAATGATGTCTTTAAACATAACCTTCCGCTCTTGTCTAGACCACCCTCAAAAACACGAAACAACAAAGAGAGTTATGTCTGCAAAGATAATATCTGACACGTGGTGTTAAGCAGCAGGAGCACAGCCAAGTCAGTTGGAGAATCAACATACTAGCAGCAGCCATTAGATAAATATTTGCTGGCCCTCTTTGCCAGATTATCCAGTCTATCCCTGGGCAGAGCAGACATTTATATTGGACATGAATCTCCGTGCCCTTGAAATATTCCTATAAGACAAGCAAAGACAGAAATTTGGCACCACAATGCAGCCAAATGTAATATTACATACATGCCATTTAATTTGGGGCAGCTATTTAATTTCTTCAACTCATCGGCACACACATATCTTGCCCTCGCTGTGTCCTTTCATGCTGCACACACATACACTGATACTCCGTGGCAGGAAGGGCCTATATGGTAGATATGAGACATCTGCTCGGCTACACACTGCATGAAGTGCTGTGGGAGCAGTGTGCGGTGGCCTGTAAGGGCTCTTTCCATCTGTCTGCTTCCTTGCTCCTGCAGCAGGACAGCGCTGAGCCAGATAAGCGTCATAGGCTGCTCGGCTCAGTAGGGATTTCTTAACCTGCACCTGCAGGATCCAGTGGTAGAAGTTCTTTACCTGGTCAGGCCAGCATGTTACATTTCTTCTTGTGCCTTCTATATGTGCACCAGACAAATCTGAAGTTAAATTAATGCGTTTACCATTTGAAGTTCTTTGTTACCGTACAAATTAATGTGGGGGTAAGGTACAGTCATCTACCTGCCTTGCAATGAGTGAGTGAAGAAATTATACATTTTATACCCAAGTAAACAGTGCTTTTATGATGTAAGTAATATGTTTCTTTGCTTTGCAGTACAATGTATTATTATTATTGTCACACAGGTCTTTGACCAAGCTCCTTCTTTTTTCTTCCTATTTGACCCTCCCTTACTTTATCCATTTTACCATACATGGAAACACCATCCTATCAAGACTAAAGTACAGAAGTAACAGCTCAGATGCTTACATATACAGAGACAGGGGCTCAGTGAGCTTAGTTATGACTTAGATGAGCTGTAAATGTGTGATTGCTGTCTAAATTTTACCAGAGCTGTAATAGTTGACCACGTCCTCCTTGGTACAACTTCCATCTCTTTGTGTCTCATTTTTCCTTCTCCTTCTCTCACTTTCCTGTTCCTGGCCATCTGGTTGTGATTACAAGCAATTTTAAATGATTCGCTCCATAGAATATCTGTGTGTCCATGGTGCTGACTCCTGTCCCCCCCCCACCTCCTCTTTTCTCCTGCAGACATTCCTGAAATCCCCGAGAGCATTAAGTTTTGCAGGGCCTTGGAGATCGCAGACTTCAGTGGAAACCCCCTGTCCAGGTAAGTGAATGGGAACAGGCCATAACTCTATTCATCATCACTGTGAGAAAATATGATGCTTGGCCAGAAGCGGCAATAGGGGGAGAGAAGCAGTACTTTGAATGAAATGAAACAAAGCATGATAAGTGTCATTTGTGTGCTCTGATTACTTTGCTTTGATGGTTTAAATGTGCAGTGAATCGTACTGCGTACATACATGTTTGAATGTGCCGTGTGCACTTCATGCTGATATCTAACTGCAATTGTTGGAATCATTCAGTTGCTAAGAAATACTCATGCACAGTATGTGAACAAATACCTGGAGGAGATGATGCATGTGACAAAGTGCTTTCTGATCAAACAGACCTCTGTATGAAACACAAGTGTCACCTTAACTTAACAAGGATACTAGTT
>JAPZEA010000013.1:21719555-21730558 GCA_029783685.1 Heniochus monoceros | reverse complement strand
ACTCCCCTGACTCAATATACAGATGCTCTCGCTGCGATTCAATAGTTAGCGGGGGATGTGGTGGCAGCCTAATGGTCAAAAAAAGAGTTTGTGGGTGGAAGGTTGCAGGTTTAAACCAAAGAGGAAAAACCCTCACTCACCCCACAATGACTCTGTAAGAGCGTGTTCTTAATCAACCAGCTTGCTTAAATGAAAAGTGACAGTGACATCGTAAAAAAAAAAAGAAAAAAAAAAAAGAAACAGGGGAGAAAACCCAAGAGGGGAATTGTTTTTTTGTTTGGTTTTTAAAGTGTATCCGGATAGTGAAATGCAAGACAGCGAATAATAATTACTAAACAGAGATTGCTTCAAATGATCTTTTGTGGCAGAGTGGCAGAAAATTACTGGAAGCCGTGTCACACTGATATCTGATCTGATATGATTGCCATTAAAAGGCCATTCCTACCCAGATCTGCCGCAGACTCTTTCGACTGGCATTTGGAATCATGAAAACAGTCACGATTTCAACCGCCGAATTAGATTTGAAAGCAAAGCTGCAGGGAGACATTTGGTTTCAATAGGTGTGTTTCCATCTATCTGTCGAGTGATTTCTTGAGATCGCCCACCGCCCTCCCAGAAGAGGGGAATTAAGAAAACCTGAGGTGTGTTTCCATCACCGGGGTTTGGGAAAATGAAAGTAGAGCTTTTACCACAGAGCACATCACAAAGGCGGAAAGTCTTTCAAGAATTAAAAGTAGGTCAGTGGTTGATATCAACTAATAACGGCTCTTCCACGCAGTCTGGAGACAAAAGTGAATAAAAATGAAATTGCCAATATTCTAATGCAGAAGCAAATGGCAGCAGAGCCATGAACCATCTCTAGAAAGCATTTCATCATGTGAAGGCACACTTCTGCGTCGCTGGTTTGAGCCACTCATCAGGCCATTTCTGTCAGACTAACATCATTAATCATTGAGATGTGTTTCCAAAAAGCACCGAAACTGCAGCTCAGTCATCACAGATGATATGATAACTCTTCTAAATTTACCACAGCCGGTACAGTCATCACTGCTAAGTAAACAGCCCGGTGGAATTTACAATGAACTCTTCTCTTCATGTGGGATTCTAAGAAGTGACTTTAATGGCATGCCCACCGCCGTCTGAAATATGATCTCCTACAAAAAGAGCTTCTTAAATGTTCGTCCTTACAGCTGTGTTACTGATAAGGACAGAAAAAGAAAGTCAGAGGAGGAGAGATGCTGGGAAGAAAGTGTGAAAGAGGAAAAGAAAACAGACAGAGGAAAGGAGGTTTTCTTTGCTTGCATCATAAGATGCACCTAATATAGATACTGTGTGACATATTATCTGCTATGGGGAATTTGTGGTGAACGTACTTTCTTTCTGAGACGTTCTGCTCATTAAAATAAACTTAAAATAAATTATGGAAATGGCTCATTTCAAATAAGAGAGGTGGCCCTCCTGATGACTGTTCTCTACCCCCAGAACAAAAACCATGAGTGAATTGGTATTTTGATTATTTCAGCTACACTGAAATTTGTAGTTGTAGTTGTACAGGTAATAAACTATAACAGTAATTTCAATATATCCAACATGTCATCCACCACTGATACCCCTTATCTTCAGCCACTCATCCAGTGCAGGGTCACAAGCTGACAGGAAAGCTGGGCTTCACCCATCGACACATATTCAGACGACCATTCACGCTCACTTTAACACCGACAGCCGATTTAAGGGTCACCAGTTCATCTAACCTGCATGTGTTTGGACGCGGGTGATTTGCCAACTACACTAACTCAATTCCACAGATTCCGAGATTACGCAGAAGACAGTGAGGCTGCTCTCGGCTGAGTCACACTACAACTCAGTGGAATTGAATTACATTGTTATGACAGCAGCACATTAAGTGCAGGTCGTCCATCCTGTATCTGTTCCAAGACAATGTTATCAATTTGATATTTGACCATCATTTTGAGCGTAACACTCACAGTTCCCAGTAAAAAATCAAGTTAGGATTATATTTTCTCTCAGCCAGTCGCTGTTTTACAGACAGAAAAACTCCATTTTGGACTCCTGAAGATCAGAAGATAAACAGGGCAGGACAGCAGGCTGCACAAAGACATGTTTTACTGCTGTTTTACATCATCTACAATTACATTTAATGTAATTTAATTTTCACAAATGTTACATTGCTGCTATTTCTAGTTGGAAACCAGGGCATCTGTACTAGATTATATTCAACTGCACAAGTGTTCCTAATAAACTGGTAACTGTATGTAAATGGTGTCATTTGGCTTTCCCTGACACTTATTATGTGTGTTATTCATAAAGAAGCAGGGAGGGATGTTAGGAAACAACAGCTCCAGTTAAGATCAAACACAGGAAGTATCACTTTTTTTGGAGTCATTGTTTTTTACTTCTCAAAGCTTCCTTTCTCTCCCAACCTGTTTCCACGTGTCTGTCAAAGCAATAGTTTTGCTCTTTAATATGCTTCCAAAAGTTTGTTTGTTGGCTCAGAGGCGTATGCTACACAAATACAGGCTTTGGCTACAAACGCAATACTAACTAGTGGGATTAATCAAGTATTAGTTTCTATCTTTTCTTTTCTTTGTTGAGAATAATATGGCACTAAAAATAAAACCAGGCTCATCCTTTAATACACTTGTGTGAGGCATGCTGGTACAATCCATGTGTGAAACAACTGATTCTAAAACCGCCTATTAAACATACACACCATCTCTAACCTTAACCTTTGTCCCCACAAGGAAGGTGAGTCCCCACAATGTGACTGTGTAAATGGATTTATGTCCCCACAACATGACTAACACACATTTTAACAGCAAGTTACTCTGAGTAGGCAGCTGAGTTGCAGCCTAGTGCAGAGAAGTGGAGGTTGTGATGATAAAAGGTTATAAAATATAGTCACAACTTTACCATTAAGGAGCCACAGACGCACGCAATGCCAATGTAAATAAAAAAAAAAAAAAAAAAAAAAGACGATGTACAAATTTGCTTATCGCTCACATTCACATTACTGTGCAAATGTACTTGTGATATCCTGCAAAGCTAACCACATGCGAGTTTCCATAACATCACCTCCACACCTGTGTACAGTAAGAGAAGATTAGAGTAGGGACTTGTGAGTGTGTCTGTGTTCTCGTATGTGCATCGCTGTGGTTCTGCTTGTTTGCATGTGTCTGTGCTCTTACGTCTGTGTTGCAGAGAGGGAGAGAGAATGATAATTATGCTGTGGTTTGACGGTCTTTCGGGAAAATTGTACACTGTAGGGGTGGTTACAGTTGTTAGTTTTCACCTGCTCTTACTCTGTTATCTTCTTGTCTTAGGCTGCACTTTTATTATACTTATCATTTTCTTTTATGTTGTCCTTGCCTACCCTGAAGTCTGAAGTGTAAAAACAATAAATAAATAAGTATGTGAGCTGGCCTGCAGCCTGTGGTCTGGGGTCTGGTTTTGTCCTGTGTATAATACGCCTATTGCATGTTTCTGTGTGTGTCTTACTGAGGTCTAACACGTCATCTGTCTTGATAAGGTCTTCAGGTCTGGTCAGAGGCAGCTGCGTCTCAGGTTCACCCTGAAGCTGAAGCGATAAGGACCGCAGCATGAAGAACACACGGATCGCCTGCAGACGGAGCGGAGAGGGCCCACAAAAACACAGACAGTTAGAGACGTTACGTTCAATCAACCTTCCTGCCTGAAAGCGA
Organism: Heniochus monoceros; assembly: GCA_029783685.1. Taxonomy (NCBI): domain Eukaryota; kingdom Metazoa; phylum Chordata; class Actinopteri; order Chaetodontiformes; family Chaetodontidae; genus Heniochus; species Heniochus monoceros. Next base: position 21,726,839 of record JAPZEA010000013.1, on the reverse strand, counting down.
CAGTAACAACAAACCGACGGAAAGAGCAAAAGAATGACAGCGCTCAAAAAAATCCTATTAGAAAACATTGCACGGGACTTCGGCATCAATCGGCCAATGCTGTTATCACTGCCACAATCTGGCTTGTTTATTTTATCTGTCACCCGAGCTCTGGAGTGCTGCCATTCTGGTGTCATGTGTTTGTCGCGAATTGTTTTTGGTAGAGCTCGAAATCAAAAGAATTTAACATGAGGTACACCTGCTTTTTAATATTACAGTGTAATTACACAGGTATTTTACTATTCAAGTACAAACTGATTCCCCTTGGTTGTGTGTGTGTGTGTGTGTGTGTGTGTGTGTGTGTGTGTGTGTGTGTGTGTGTGTGTGTGTGTGTGTCAAATATTACACCAGGAAGATTCTACAAACGCATAAAACCGTGACAAAAACAACTGTCGACGATGATGAAATGGGGACTACTTCTTCCACCCTTGCTTAGGCTTTGATTATCTAGCCAATCACATTTAATGTTGTTGCAGAGACATTTGTTTGAGCTCTTAAGATGCAGGGGAAGGATAAATGGCACTTGCACAGACTCAAGTTATTGGGTAGTATGTCTTTTCCAGTGCTATTAGGACTTAATGTAGAGCTATTCAAGGGGAGGAGGGAGGGAATGGAAAGAGCATGTGATGGACAGAATGGAGGATAATGGAAAAGGAGGAGGGAGAGAAAAAGCGTGACTACTGAGCAGAGTCGAAAACAAGACACACAGCTACAGTCCATTGTATTTTTGTTTAAGATACTGTAAAAATCTACATTTTTGCATTGATGCTTGAACAAACCCTGGTGAGACCCTGGCAATGAATATTCACTGAACTCTAATGCACATCATTGTATCTAGTTGAATCCATTAAATGACATTTTATCCATCTGTCTGTCTGTAATTAAAAGATAAATGGAAGTAGTCTATTTGATAGACAGCTAATGGGGAGTCATTACTGGTAACTTAAACAGCTACAGAATTGTGTGTGTGCAATGGATGGCAGGCTAATGAGCCAAAGCATGTATGAGTCACATGACTAGATATGCCTTGCAATTATTAAAGCAATCACCTACAATCTGTGTAGCAAAACTAAGACAAAATTGATGTAGCAATTGATGGACACTTTTTAATCACTAATGTTATCATCACCACTATTATTTCTATTACCATTACATTAACAGCACCATTGCTATTGCTATTACTGGTGCCATTAACACCACAGTCATCATCATTTTAACCATTAAGCAAAATTTCTCAGTTGTTACCTCCAGTAGCCTGTAGTTGTATCACTGCAAACAGGATTCGCAGTGTGATAGAGAGGTCAAAAATGAAATGGTTTTTATCCGTATTATCACCTTCTTGCCTGCTTTGAAATTTGGTCACTCAAAGTTCACCTACTGATTTCCTGAGGGGATTCCACCTGCATTCAAAACTACTTATCCTAAATCTGGGGACACTCCATACGGTAATGCTTGAATCGGACTCCATGTCAGCGAGATAACCACCTGGCGCCAGGTGAAACCCTAGCGCTGGTCAGCTCACCCGCTGACTTCAGATCAACAGATAACCCTTGATGCCAGGTGAAACCCTATCACTGCTCGACGCCGGGCCTCTGGCCCCAGTGCAGTGACCACACATGAGAACTGTGGCTTGCCTGGGGCCCCATTCACATGCATTATTCACCAGAGACAGCTAGGTGTAGCTAAGCCATGGCCCCTACACCTTATGGTTCATATTACACAGAGGCTCGAGAGAGTCTCCCAGTCTGTCTTTGCCCCCAGGTCTCAATTGTTTAATAGAGAGCAGGCAGTGAACCCCTCTTAATATTTCACCTTTATTAAGATGGTATGGAGGCTGAGAGGGCTGCAGAGCAGCAGACACAGCAGAGAGGGTTCTTGAGGGATATGATCTAAGGTTGGCAGGGGAAAGTATTAAAGGAAAATAATCCTCAGATACTTCAAGACTCATATTATCCATTTCCGTGTAAGGATTTTTAAGAAGTACTTCATGTATAAACTATTCCTCAGTACCACTTTGACAGTTAGTGATTTATCACATTTCCCTGAATGATTTTCAACAACCCCCAGAGAAGGTGTGTTGCATGAATGCAAGGTTGTTTTGTCTTGAAAAAAAAAAAGTGAGCACCTGAATTGAAATACAAAATACCTTTTGGCTCTGTATTCTGCTTCACTGAGGCTACTGCCAGTGGGCAAACTGGTCCCTGTACATGTACCTGTTGACTGTACATGTATTTGCCTGAGTGGTCGTGCACTTTAGCAGGGTTGCTACTCACGATTATTTTCATTACTTATATACCTGTATATTCAATATTAATGTATAGATATATCTTCTATATTAATTGTCTTTATCAATACTTTAGTCTATAAAATTATTAACTGAAAAAATTGCATTCACAGTTTAAAACCCATCGATAATAGTTGATGATTAATCTTCAATTGATCCACTTATTGATTAATTGAAGAATCATTGCAGCTCTACACTTGTAGAAGGTATAAACGCATACTGGATAGGACTCTGCCTCTGCTGTACACACACATATGCAGTATATATTTACAAGGACACACACACACACACACACACACACACACACACACACCGAGGCATGAATCCAGCTAGTTTCTGACGTGGAGATCACCTGAATCTATTCACCTGGTCATGAACCTTGGCTGGCTGCAGGGCAATTGCTTCAATATGCCTGATCACTAATGAGCTGAATTCAATGTGTGTGCATGCATGTGCATGTGAATGTCTGTTTGACCAACTGTGTGTGTGTGTGTATTTGCTTATGGCTGTGGATTTTAATGGAACTGGTGACTCTGTGTGTGCATGTGCGTGTACGTGTGTGTGTGTGTGTGTGTGTGTGTGTGTGTGTGTGTGTGTGTGTGTGTGTGTTTCCATACCCATATATGTGCGCTTCATGGAGCATGTAAGGGAGAGCCTGTGAAGTGTTGTAATTGTGTATGAAACAAGATCTATTAATGCGCGGTGCCATCGTCTGACTCTGGCATTTCAGTAAACCATCTTCCTTCAGTTGCGACAGAGAAGATGAGTCTTCAAATGGCTTTGACATTTCAGTGTGTTTTCATGTCTGTTGGTCTGTGTCATACAGAATGTTGCAGTTTTTTTTTATTTTGATGTCTGAGCCAAAATTAGCACTGGCATTTGTTGCAATTTATGTTTTTCATCTTTTTATTCACCTAGGTATAAGATTTAAGTCCCTAGGGACACTTTCATCGGGATTTTTTTCACACGGCACTCTGTAGGTGCACATGCAAACAGTGTACGCTGTGCATACCACGCACATTCTCCAACCATTGCCACCTTTGTCTCAAAAAAGTCAAGGGAAAACCCATACACCATACCCAAACACCATACCACTTTTTCTCGATTAATGAATACATTTTTAAACTGAAACGGTTGTTTCCAATTCATTTCGTTTTGGTATGACAACCTGCTGCTTCATGAACTATTGGGACTTGAAAGTTTATGCACATGAACATCATGGTCCATTTGATTTCGTAAAAATGACATTTTGGACTAATGCAGCTGAATTCGCTGTTTTGAAGATCTTGGCTGCCAAACAACATTGTATTCAGCAGCTTTGTAGTTTGCCGACACTAAGAGGTTGTATACAGTTAACTGGGCTCATGAGCAAGCCTAGAAATATTTTTTTCAACCTGTATGATGGGACATGGATACTCCTCCTCAGTCTGTTTTCAACCTATTGCCAAACACACAATTATAGATGCTTTGACAGGGTGATTTTGATGTTTGCTACTGTATATTAAGATTTATTGACAGTATGTCAAGGCTGGTTTTAGTTACACTGAAGTGGAGACATAAAAGACAGGCATATTAAAAAAGTTCTACATTATTTGCTGTAAATTGTCAAAGACTCGTTGTCCTTTTTAAAACGTACTTCGTAAGGCTGCACACACTTGCAAAATGCGATGACATCATCAGAACTTAATCAGAACTATTTCATTCACCATGGGAAATAAATGCGCAGGAATTAGTCTTTTACATAGCCTCTTGATTTTAGTGCAGAAAACAGAAAAGTAACACTGTTACAGCTTTATAAAATGGCACATACTGTGCAGTGTAGAACGGAGAGGACAGTGGCAGTATTTTGGAGGATGTCTGCGTCTCTGTTTCTCATGTTGTGATGTTACAGTAAACACTACCACCACTGCTGAGTTGTGTGTCAGAGTCCAAATAAGCTGGCTGTAAGTTACACCTCGATGCCTCTGCTCCATGCATTATTCTGTCACTGTAAGCTAGGCCATGCCTGTCTTTCGTGTCCATACTGTATAAAGTACGTCAGCTTGTCTCAAATTACACCATTTCCTTAATTGCTTCGCTGTCCTCTACCCTCCGTCACTTGAAATCTCCCCCACTTTGAAGTTTTTTTTTCTGGTGTTGTTTGACAATAGAAACAAGGTCAATTTTGGGTGCTTAGTAAAGGCTAACAAGCCATCAGTCTGACAGAGAAAATATATTTATTGATGCCACTTCCTTTTGAAATTACGCGACTTTACAAACAGTTGTACATCTGGGACAAATACATATAAAATAACCGTTTGCTTATGTGGCCATTCAAGTATTGAGCCTAAAAGTCCCAGTGAGAAAAAAAATCATGCATACGCAATGTTAAAGAGGTTAAAGCGAAACGTCTGCATTGATTTATCAGAGACATTGTCTTTTCTAGTCAGTGCTGTGGCTATTTCGAAGTCCCCATCACACTCTGGTGCACTCAAGAAGTGCACAGCACTTCACACAGCACAAGTCCTGTCAAAGAGCTGTCTTCACAGGAGGAAGACAGTAGAGTTAGAAAAGGCTAAAAGTATTCAAGGTTTGTCTTCCCCCTGTTGTTCCTGTGGATGTCAAGGGCAGAGACATCAGAAACAAAGATATCCTCTAATCTTCATGAAGGTGAGAACAGGGAAGGCAGAGAGGAGAAAGGATTGAGAACAGAGGGAGAGGAATGAGCAAAGAAAATGAAGGGTTAGAGGGTTAAGTGAAGAGCACCAGAGAAAGAAATTGATCCAATAAGGTTGATTGAGAGAAGATTGTGGTAATGGCAAAAGGAGAGGAGGGGAAAAATCCAGGCTGACCTCTGACATTCTGAGACCACATGATACTGTAAGCAGGAGGTACACTGGCCAGAGTGAAACTCTCCTCTCCTCCCGCACTCCCCCTTCCCTCTGTTATCTCTCTACTTCCTCCCTTCCTCCTTTCCTACAACCAGCCTAATGAGGGTGATGGCTATGGTTTCTCCTAATTGCCTCCAGCCAACCCTCCCCGCCCAACTGCACTACATCTCACAGTTACACAAGGCTGTCTTTCCCCTTCCATTTTTCATCCCCTGCTCGCCCCTGTTTTTCTCTCCTCTTGTCCTCACTCAAATGCAGCCCCTCTCCTCCTCTCACCTCCCTTCTCTTGTTTTGCCTCTTTTTCTCTCGGTCTCCTCCTCCTTTGCTGTCCCTTTCGTTCCTCCTACTCGGCTTTGCTCCCCACCTTGCCTCCACAGTGGCCCTGCCTGGCTGAGGGGTTAATTATTTTCAGTAGAGAAGACCAGAAAAAAAGCAAAGGAAAAAAAAAAAATTTAGCTTTCTTTATCAACTTCATGCTTGACATTTTACAAAAACATGTCAAACTCTGAGAATCTTAATCAATGTTGACATTGGATTTTCAGTCAATCAGCTGCAGTGGTCGGCACAACCGTTTTAGCCAGTATAGTCCTTTGGGAAAAAGAAAAATAAGGATACGATATCATAACTTCTCAGATTAGATATTTTCTACTGGATTGTGCCACATATTTACAAACATAAATAAATAATGAGAGTGATTAAGATGGTTAAAGAAGAATCAAAGGTACAGAGGAGAGATGACTGATCTGGGTTCCTCCACTCACCCTTCCCATGATGGGGGACCACTTCTGTCAACGTGACAAGCTCACCAGTCTGCAGGATGGAGATAATAGTCGCCTTGGAGACAGGTTCTTTAAATCATCTCCATCATTAAGAGATCGACCCTAGTAGCCATTAATCAGGCAAGGCCATTGATTGGTTACAAAATAAACAAAGTAAGCCTTATGGGAAATGAGGTTTAGGTAAGACAGGGAAAGAACCAAATGATTTATCCTTGAAATCAAAATGTTCCACTAAAAATGTGAACAATACTCTATCTATGTCAACAGTAGCTAAAGTTTTTAAAAAAATGTTTCTTTTACATTACACCACTTTAACACAGTTAAAAATATTTCTATCAGGTGGTGGTTTTTCTAACACAACTTGTATCTGGTTTTAGGAGGTGCTGCATCCCCCTTTAGAAAGTCATGGAGAATGACTTTCTTTTAAAGCACCATGTCACTTTGTGACTTTTTCCTTTGAAATAAGATGTCACATTGTTATTTCTGTTAATTGTCTATTCATTACCAAAGCATTTAAGTAATACTGTCAAGATTGGGAAAAAAATGTATGCGTTCCATTGCATGTTGATTTTAGTATAAATTTTCAGTAGAGAACACCAGTGCTACTAGTGGATAAAGTTAGTCTGGAGCCCTGCAGAGGTCTTCATTGGTCCAAAAATTTGTGCCCAAACCCAAAAAGACCAGGAAATATACTACATGGAACTGAACTGGACCTGTCTATTATTTAAAAGCGAGGACCCAGACCCATACAGAACCAATCAGAATCAGAATACTTTATTGATCCCTGAGGGGAAATTATTCTGATTCAGATTAATTTACAAGTTGTCAAAACAAAACTGTCTTACCTGATGTAATGTTAGTAGCCTTCTCCCCTCTGCTTGGGAGTGATGCACAATCCATCCTCCTCGCCAAGAATATTGGTAAAAGTTGGTGGTTTCTGTTCCTCTCTTGCTGATTGGTTAATCTGCTCTTTTTTCATCTTGAAAGTTCATGTGTTTTTACTTCCTTCCAAAAAATTGACATTGTTACAAATGACAAACATGTAAGTCAATTAAATAAATACTTACTGTAAATACATTAATTAATCTGCAACTGAACATTAGACTCAATTTGATAAATACAATTCATTACAAATGTCAAGAAATTTCATATAGCTAATAGCTAACTTTTATGTATTTAGTATCTATTAAAATAAATAATAAATGACTATTAAAATAAAGTTTAATAGTACTTAATAGCACTTTAATGTGGGAGAAAATAGATAGATAGATAGATAGATATACTTTATTGATCCCGAGCTGGGAAATTGCCT
>JAPZEA010000013.1:21553773-21564517 GCA_029783685.1 Heniochus monoceros | reverse complement strand
TGTGTGTGTGTGTGTGTGTGTGTGTGTGTGTGTGTGTGTGTGTGTGTGTGTGTGTGTATGTGTGTGTGTGTGCGTGTGCGTGCGCCCTCTCTCGTGCAGCGGTGCTAGGACAGGTGCAGGTCCTATAAGTAGCAGTAGCAGCTCATCAAGTCCACAATCAATTTAATTTATCACAAAGCCAGCTGGGTCCTAATTATGAGGCGGCTGTCTCCCTCTGTGTCTTTCTTACACACACACACACACACACACACCTTATCTATAATCACACAGTACATATGTATGGCAGACACACAAAGACATGTTCAGATACTGCACACAGCATCGTAGCACACACTTCCACACATCCACGCAGGTATAAAGTACACATTCATTAATGCACACACAGATACACAGAGATATTCATATACTGTGGGTCAATCAGACAAACAAAACCATACAAACACTAAGTTTGAACAGCAACAGAAATGATTCTTCCATCCAGCTGAGCACCAACAGCCAAGCAGAGTGTCAGTGTGCGCTGGCTGATTGGTGAACTGGTCTAATATTTAGGCCATCTGCCAAGATGAGATAAAACACACTTGATCCCCCAAGGTGACACAAAGAGTTTCCACAGATTAGAATTACCCAACTTTGACGGTGACCAGTTTTTTTGTCCATTTCTGAGGAAACTATTCAGCACGCAAGATGCCACCAGAAACACCAATCAGATGATTAGAAATGAGCGAAGGCATCTGATTGGTGGAACTGGACAGCCTGGGCAAAGCACCACCTAACCCTGTCCAAATGCTTTAGAGTGTGAATTACGGATAGGCTGTGGTTGGAGGTAGGACCTGCCAATCCAAAGGAGGAGGGATTTGTTTGCAGCTGGAGAGGGTGTGCCTGGGTGGCACAACACGGGGCAAAACATCTCCCTGAGCCTATTTTAGGATACTAGCAGTGCATAATGAGCTTGGTAGCCTGTAGGTGCCTGTGCCAAGCAGCGGCTAACTGTTCCGTGACCTTTACCAGCATTGTGTGTGTGTGTGTGTGTGCGTGTGTGTGTGTGTGAGTCAGCTAAAGTACACAGCACACGTCCCCTCTCACCTGTCACCATGGTTGCGGTGCGTGCACACACTTGCACGCATGTACATTACACACACATATATACACAAATGGACAGAGGGCAGTATGGGTAACTGTCACAGCGATTTCTGGTGGTTGAGAAATTCCCTGGCAGCAACGCCCCGCTCCACCACACATGCACACATGCACAGGACACAACCCCTGACCACACAAGCATCAGCGTCTGCCGCAAATCTTCAGAGAATTTTTGCGCCCCGGCATCGCTCTTCCATACTGTCTGTTGTTCTGCCAGGTGGCGTCTGTAATTCCCGCTCTCTGTCTGTGCCGTCGGAGGCGGTACTGTACAGCCTGGTTGTCAAGGCAAAGCCACTGAGCCGGGAATAATGCATTAATACTGGCTGCCTTTTCTGCCCCAATAAACAGCCCAGTCTGGCAATGGGCAAGACCCTCTTATTCTCCCACTAACTCTGGATCTGTCACTGCCTGTATGCACGCCTACAGTATTATTCAACTTGAGGATGGCATTGGGGATACGAGCAAGTTGATACTGTATGCAGGCAAGCCTGTGAGGCTGACCACAGCCAAATGATGTTGTCTTTTTCTGTACATTTGGCTCTTTAGTCTAGTTGCTTGTCCAGTTTAATGCCGCTGTCTTGTTTGTGCTGTGCAAGGGATTTTTCATTCTGTTCAGAATAAAATCAGCAGATGACGTGATAAACAGGCATTTCTGATAGAAAGATGACTATCGATGTCTGCATTTTGAAAATACTGTTAGAATTGAAAATATGAACATAATGTCTGTGGTGTGTCTCTGTATATCTGTGATCTGACTGTATGCGCTGTACGTGTCTGTCTGTCTGACAGTGTCTCAGCCACATGCAGTACACAAAGGATGGTCACAATTATATAAACACCTGCGCAGTATAATCTAATCCAATACAACGGCCCCTTGTCTTGTTAACACTGTCAGAGGTTTTGGTTCAGCTCCATGATCATGTTCGATCCCACACTTTGTAGCACTGTTGCACAGGATTACATAATATCGTAAGGTGTGCCCACCATTTCTTTCCAGCTCCTGTTTGTGGGGTGGACAAAATAAAATGATCAATACCATCACCTATAACACAGCTACACTGCCTATGTATGCATATTACATTGCCATGCCATTATTCTCTCCTTCTTCTCTCTCTCTCTCTCATGCTTTCTCTCTGTCTCTCTCTCATTCTCTCCCTTTCTCTCTCTCTCTTTCTCTACCCTCTCACTCTCTCACTTTCTCTCTCCCTCTCTCTCTCTCTCTCTGTCTCTCTCTCTCTCTCTATTCCTTCCTCTCTTCCTCTCTGATTATCCTCAACAGAGCATCTCATCTCTTTTGTGCAGAGTTTTTTTTTTTCTCATACCGATACATTACCCAGAACAAGCTCCTTTTCCCTCTCTCTCCTTCTGTAATTCCCCCTCCCTTTCTCTCGACCACTCTCTTTTCGGAGTAGTAGTAGTAGTAATACCAGCAGCAGCTGAATGGTATCGGGGCTCTATCTACAACTAATGGAAACCGACTCTCCTGTTGCCGTCCTCCGTCTCGCTTTTCCTCATCCTCCTCCTCTTCCCCTCTGTTGCATGCTGATTTGTTCAACGATTCAGAGGAGTTAACAGCCAGACAGCCGTCAGCCAGGGCGCTGTGGGGGGGGTGGGCAGTCGTAGAAACTCAATGAGATGTTGTAAGAAAAAATCAAAAAGTGACGCCGGTGGGGGTTTAATAAGGAACCGTGGGCCAGCTGAGGACTGATCTGAGCCATGGAGAGGGAAGGCAGAGCAGAGACAGGAGGCAGGCTGAGTTTCAGTTGCATCGGAGTGGAAGCTGTTGAATAGTTGGATGTTTAAGAGGCTGCCGAACCGCTGTGACTCCTTCCATTTGTAAGCCTGAGGCAGAAGAAGCCTACGAGGAAGAAGAACAAAGAAGATGAGCTTTGCCCAGGAAGCAGGGGAATAGAGTGATCACCCCTCTTTCATGTGACATGTGACAGTGTCTCCAGGGATGAGACTCAGTCTATGCCACGCTCCGCCTTCTGGGCTGCCTCTGCACAGTGACCTCCTCGTCGTCGCAACACCACATAGTGAAGTCTCGACCGCGGACACCCGGGGGGCAGCCCTGACCCTGACCCCGCCGCGGTGAGCTGCCGCTGAGGACCATGGTCCTGCCGTCGCTGCTCAAACTCCTCAACGTCTTCCTGCGCCAGTCGACCTTCACCAAAGCCGCTACCTCCGATCACTGCTGCCGCCCTTCCTGCTGCCCGGCTGCTCTAATGCCGCGCCCGCCCGGCCTGCCACTCTCTTGCCGCCGCGGGTGGGAGGCGAGAGAGCACCCACAACGTCTGCCCGCCGAAGGGAGAGAGGTGAGACACAGGGGGACAACTGAGGTGACACAGGAAAGGTATGGAGAAGTGAAAAGGAGGAGGACAAAGTGTAGGAATGTGTGAGGGGAAGAAAGTGTGTAGTAGACTGAGACAAACAAGGCTGGAAGGTTAAGACTGTAGCGTGCACAAAGAAGTAGCATAAGAAACTTTGAGATTTTACTCTCATGACTCATGAGTGTGTAAAGGAAAACAGCAGAAATTGTTGAAAAAGACTTTCCTTCTTGAAATTATTTGTGGGAATTTGTGAAAAAGTATCCTGTTGTTGTGAACTTAAAGAATAGTGCTAGATACTCGACAGCCAAGGCACAGTCAGCGAGCAGCTTGAAGCCTTTTCAGAGCAATTTCTGGCTGCATGGACTTGATGGAGATCTGAATGTCTGAATGTTTTATGGAATGTTTATCGGCACATTTTCTTGCATCTCTCAAAGGAAAACCAGGCTGCGTTCTGTTGCGGTGACCTTTTAAATTTTACACTTCGCTCTCTACGGTGGTGTAAATTGATATGAGCTCACAGATAAAGAGTGGAGGCAGACCATCTGTCTAGTTGGTGGCAAAGTTGGACAGTAAGAACTCAACCAGCGAGGCTTTAAAGTTATCTTTGCAAAATTGCAAGTCAGCAGCATGTTCCTTGAAGAAATACGGTGGTGTAATGGGAACATTTGACAGCTGAATCTTCTTTTGCTCAAACATTGATAGCAGCCCCTTCATGCTGCTGTTGGTTTGTTCTTTGGCCCGCGGTATCTTGAGGCTAAACAGAGTCACTTTCGATCATGTCAGCTTAACCAGCGGGACGTCGAGGGCCGAGTAAAATGTGAAGCCACTGCCCTACATCTAATACTTCTAATAAAAAGAGAGTCACGATTCCTAAGTGAGCTTAAGTGTTAGCAGCTCAAATCTGACTTGAATTAATTAATCTGTAGTTTAGATGCTGCTGAGAGTTTGCGGTGCACATGTAAATGCTGTGTGTGGACGGCCTTCACATGTGCATCCCAGAGGTGTAACAGTGGTTAACAGGTTAACGGAGACACAAGGGAAAATGTGTCCCCGAGCCTTTTCGTTGCCTCCTGAACACAGAGAACTGATACTGTAACTCATTTTGAACAGGGACCCACTGTAAACATCCATTTTCTACTGCTGTGTGCACACGCTGCCCTTAATGAAATAGACCAGTCAGCCCAGATAAAAGCTTCAATCACTGCATTCAGCACATCGTGTGTCACATCGAGACAATTGAGCAAAAATAAATACAACGGAACTTAACTTCAACATAACTTGAGCAAACGCTTCCACGCCCATGCTGTTCTTTCCCTGACCTTGACCTCTAAGATCCCCATGAAAGGCAGAGGAGAAACGTTAGTGACAGTTTTTACTCAAACGCGTATGTATTCTTTATAAGGTTTGCTTGGGTTGCTACCTAGAGCCCCGGTTACAAAAAGATGAAGCACAGTCCAGCACATGATTGCATCTTGTGGCTAAATTGCATGCCGACTCTTTGTATAAATGGTCAGCTGTCGGCCCATTCAGTTCAATTTGAAGATAGATTGGATGTAAAAGTGATGCCGCAAAGCCCGATAATCAAGCTGGCAGCCTGTGATTTAACTTCATTTGACATCAATACTCTGCTACAGACTGGACAACAGCAAAGAAAATACCAAGAATATCTGAGTTCAGTGACCAGAAACATGGCTGTGATCGCATATACACCAAACCTAAACAGCAAATTGAGGTTAGATTCTCCTGTCTCGAGCATACATCCAATAGTCATGGATCAATGGTCAACCGGAGCACATTTTCACCTTCTCTGCTGAGCATGTAGTCGTGATACAGACCCGCAGTCAGATATCCAATTTTGGCTCAGTCTCTCTCTCTCTTTCTCGCTTTCTCTCTCTCTCTCTCTCTCATTCTCTCTTCCTCCTACACAGCTTTCAGACAGGCCCTGTTTGACACCTGAAAGCACCCTTAGTTTTAAATGTACCTGCTGCCAGTGTTAAAAGTTACGCAAGAGTTTGGCAAACCTAGAAATAGGACACAGCCGTGGATCCACACTACATGAGATGGATTTTTTTTTTTTTTGTTGTTGTTGTTTTGAAGCAATTAAAAAGAAAATCCACCCTCACAAACCCACAGTGTCTTTGGCCATACATGGGTTTCCTCTGTGCGGTGCCAGCAGTCGTTAGCTAGAAAATGTTTCCATAATATCAGCCTTTGATTCGGCCACACTATTCATAAAGTCTGTGTCCGTTTCAATGAACAGCTCCGGGGTTTGCCTCGAGCCTCGCAGCCTTTACCTTTGCAGTACAAATATCCACATGTTATCGTTCTGCGTTTGTCATAGTGGCTACATTGTGGAGAAAATGAGATGTAGTGGAAAACAGTTTGTATCTCAAGGGGCCTCCGACACTGCATTAGTTCCACAGAGGCCCACTTGATCTGAGTTTCTCGCTGACACCTCCTTAATAATATTGTTGACTTTTTATTGGATTGTGTCTGTATGTAGAGAGATAATGGTCTCAGGTTGTTCAGAGGAAACCTATTGAGAAAACTCGGAATGCTCTCTCTGCATGGTTATTGCAAAATGAGTGAGAAGCTAATTCCGACCATTCACTTTCCTAAATCTGCAAACCTCCAAATGAGGCTTTGACAACGGCTACATTCGGTACTGAAGTCAATTTGAAGGCTTTTAGTGATTTCAGTCTGGTCATTCAAGTGATTTTAAGTGCTTTAATACCAGTATTCTGATCATATTTACTTAAATGTTGATTTGACATGTATTTGAAACATCAAGACAACAGCTGCGACTACTAAATTTGACACCCACCCATTTTTCACAAACTGCTTGATCCGATTAGTGAAGGTCCTGATTCAAAACTATAAAGTTAGGAGGCTTAAATTAATAATATGGAAAAATGAAAGTGTGACTGGGATGATGCACATCACTGTTGGGTTTGGTGGGACTACAGAAACAGGTGTACAGTGGTGTCACAGACTGGAGGTTCTTTTACCTCATGAACAGGCTTTGGCCGAGCGCAGACGCCAGCTTGCAGGGAGCACACAAACCCGACATCAGCCAAGCTTGCTTTTGCCTGTCATCAAGTTGCTCCCAGAATTACGTTAAAGTTCATTTGCGATGGCTGATATGACCTGCCGGCTGTCATTAAGGAGAGCAGCGCTGCAACACAATCAGCTGAGGCGACCGAAACACCGTAGAGTTTAACAAAGAAAGCATCGGATTTGGATTTTCAGTGAGCTGGTACTGTTCCGCTAACGTATGCCTCGATGTGCCCAGACCCTGTTCTTTAGGATCAGCTCAGAACATCCCTGGAATTTAGTAGAAGTATTAAGAAGAGGACAGTACATGACTACAGTTCAGTGCATTGTGGATTCAGTGAAAGCCTTTCTTACACACTGCCTCAAAAGAGTCACCAGTAAGAACACTCCTGTGTCATTTCTAGTGAATCATTACGAGATTCGACTTTTTTGTCACTTTGCAAGTGCTCCACTTTCGGGACTCTAACAACAAACTCCAGCGAATTAGACTGGGATAGAAAAAGCGAGATTGTTTGGAGCCCGGAGGGGCGAGCGTGCCCTGCAGACAAACACGTAACACCCACAGCTCTCCTCTTCCTCACACCTCATTGAGACAAAGCCCGGCCCGTTACCTATAGCAGGGAGGATGAAGGGAACGGGACGCCGAGGGAGTCTGAGGTAGTGGAGCTTTGGCGTTCCCTGACTCCCACACATGTTGTACTGTACAACACGCCTGAAGCCATTTGCAAGCACACACTATTCACCCTGCCAGCTCTGAGATGAGTGTGCACAGTAGCCTTTGTAGATGTCAACTTCTTGCTGCATAATTGAACTCCTGCTGCACTTTTTGTGCGTGTGGAATTATTTAGATATTGAGTGTTGCCCTTGAAGCTGTTGCAGGAGTCAGGTAGGATACATACAGCTGCCAATATACTGTATGTTTAGGTGAGCAGCCCCGTTTGTGGTGTTGGAGTATTTGTTGGTCGTGGATGTTTTCCTGTAAGTCTGGGGATACGTACTCATCGTTTCACGCACGTGCTTGCTGTACATTCTTGAATAGTTTTTGTGTGTGTGTGTGTGTGCATTCATCACGAGGAGCTTAGCCCTCACCAAAGTGGAGATGTTGATAACAACGAGAGAAGCTTGAGGGGGGGAAAAAAAATCACACTGATATCTGCTCTGCATGTTTTCCTGGCTGGGCTCGGCTCGCCGGCTGGGATTAAGAAACCTTGTGAGAAGACTTAATATGCACCCCGCCCCGTCACCCAACTGTGAGAGAGCTGTATTTTCTGCTGAGAGGAGACAGAAAGGGGATGGTGGAGGAGAGGAGCAGGGGAAGTGAGGGATGGAGGGATGTGTAGAAAGAGAAGGTGACTGTGGATTCCGTGTGCTGCTGGGATCGTGAGGTATACAACTTTGTCACCAGGAAGCACAAAATGGGCCCTGGAGTCTGTTATCGAACCGGCCTCACTGTGGTGCCGCCTCACCTTAGCTGTTAGTTGTCCTGTGATACAAACAGTAAGAGGAAGCGAGGGAAGGACAGAGGAAGACAGGAAGGTAGGAAGGTGTAGGTGGGTACGTTGGCAGGCAGGTAAAGAGTGAGACACGCAGGAAAGATCCAGTTTGGTTTGGGAGCCGTCGCAGCCCGTCTACACCTGTGCATCTCACGCGAGCTCCTTCCTGAAATCACCTCCAAACAGTTCCCAGATCTGTTTTAGTAATGTGAGATTCTGCTGTGTCATTTTATACTTCAGTGATTGTTGGGTCTGGCTTTAGGCTCATCATACATCAAGTTATCGTAGCTGAGGTTATGATGAATCTCACTCACAATGCTTGTTTCTGAATGCTCCTCAGTAAAGTGAGGAAGATGCAGCATCTGTAGAGTTAAGCCTCGGTGAAGTGGGACTGTGCTTGTTTGGCCATGTGACATAAGACAGTTCCAGATACAGTACATGGGAAGTTTACATAATATGTGTGAAACAAACATCAAAACATTCTTCCCTGCTGCTACAGCTGATGCCAAACAGTAGCAGCGGCTAAACTGTGAACACTCCAGTGGATTTGTTGACACTGAAATGACTCATCCCACCGTCATCCTCTGCACATTGAAACTCACCACATGAGCTCATGAATCTGAAACTCAGTTATTCTGCAAGATCAGAGTGGTCTAAAAATCTGTTTTCAAATCATTTAAAAAGTGTAGTTTGTGCTCCATGAATAAACTCCAGGTTATCAGACCACTGACAGATGTAATTGCTCGATTTGCTCTTCTGAAGTTAATATACAGAAACCGGACACGTGTTGGATTTGATGAAAAGAACGCTGCACTGTGAAAGGTTGCCATTTATAAACTTGGTAACTCAACTTTACAGGAATGTCTGAAGTTTGAAATTGCATCAGTGGTGCAGCTTGAAAAGAGTTTAAACTACAAGTTAAGAGAGGGCTGTTTACTGTGAGAGGATTTTCAATATGGGTGCCAGTAACCTTTAGCCCTTTTTTAATTAACAAAGTATGGCAAACTGCTCAACCCCATATGTGAACACCATCTAAATAGAACTGAGTTAGAAAATGTGCATAATTTACATGAGGAAATATCTGACAACAGAATAAGTAAACAAGCCCAAAAATGTGTCCAAGCAGCTAGTGCCGTATTTTGACACCTGACACTTCCGTAGCTGTGGCCACATTTTGGTCCTCAAAAAGTACTGAGTATTGGCACCCAACGCCAGTCGAGAGGAGCACAATCTCTTGCCTAAATTTTAGAGTTTTATGGTAATTTTTGCAATTTTCTTAAATCCATAGAACAAGCTCCAGGCCACTTTACTTATATTAGAGAGATATACACGTAGCTGTTCCTGCAACCTTGCTGCTTTTTGGTGCTACAAAGCTAACAGGCATTTTCACTGATACAAGGGAGATTACATAATGAGGCACCTTCGATTGGCGAATAACTTCCACTGCAAAAATAGACTTAAAAAAATATGTCACTGACTTTCAACCAACTTTAACGTGGATGCGAATGCAGCTTCATACACTAACCTGCCTTACAGTTCCTAAAACCACTGGTCCTGGGTTCCACTTTCATCAAACCCTCGGTGTCATCGCCTCTTTCATGCACATCTTACCAGAGCTTCTGTTTCTTGGATTTGCTTTCTCAGAGAGACTAAATGTGATTTTCCCGGCTCATTCATGCACATGTACATTCATGCATCCACACTATGTATGCAGATAAATGTGTGAATGAGTGTGTGTGTGTGTGTGTGGATCAGCGTCAAGTGTTTCTGGGATGTCAGTGACTTGGATAATAATCTGTGAATTAGAATGATGCTTAGTGAAGCAATGGGCTGTGAGACAAAGAGACAAGCTTTGTACCCATGTAGCAATCCCAGAGGAACCACAGGATATATGAGCACCGTTGTGTGTGTGTTTGCGTGTGTGTGTATGTCTTTATGCCTCTGTATTTATGCTCGAGCTACGAATGATGTCACAGGTGATCCTTTCTTTCAGCCTCCCTTGAGACCACAGCAGACCACCGTGAGCACATACAGTATACACCCATAACATAACACTCAACAGCACTGATTTACATGTGCGTCATCATCTATCTCACACACACACACACACACACACACACACACACGCTCTCTCACATTCTCTATTATGCACAGATGATCTATTTCACTGTGAACTCGTGCACTTCTGATATACACACACTCCGTGTGATGGTTGCAGATATGCAAAGCAGTTGTTGTCCAACAGTGGGTTGTACATGATGATTGCTAGGTCAAGCAGCTCTTCTGTAGCCAATGAGACCATCCATCCATGGAAGGCACTGGACCGAGGCTTTTTATTCCACCCTTCCACCATCTTCTGACCCACTATTCTCCCTGATCTCTCTGTGGGACCACATTGGCAGAGGCTGCTGTAAGGGGTCAGAGTCACGGGGTCACAACTGTTATTAAAACATATATCTCCTGGCTTTCAGAATACAACATCATGTGTTGTATTGTCTGCTGTAATTATACACTCTAGACTGGCCTTGGCAAAGAGCTTTAACAGGACGTCTGAAGAATTATTAAAAATCTAACATGTTCGTTCCAGACCTTTGGAAACAGCATGGTTAACTGAAACTAAACACAAAGGTACGGCTCAGGTGTCATAGTGTCACCTAATCCTGGGTCCGGGTCATTGACGTGGAAACTGCGGATGGGCATGGAAAGATCATATGTGATGCCAAGCCTTCA
>JAPZEA010000013.1:21448619-21459192 GCA_029783685.1 Heniochus monoceros | reverse complement strand
ACTCTATCACCAGATGGCACATGGGTAATTCTACAAAAGTTATCTTGAATGATATAATTTTTTAAATGATAATTTTCTACAATATCTGCACATGGCCAACTACAATATGGTTTTGGTCAATGAAAGATTAAAGTTATGTTTAAATCTAATTGTTGGGCATGATAAACGGGCGTCCAGCCATCCACCAACCCGACCTCCACGTTCTTACTTTGTGCCTTGAACATAAAGCACACGCCACCTCCTACACTGGCACTGGGCTGGACTTACCAGAGTTAGGGTTGAGGCCGAATGTTCCTCCAGTGTTGCCTGACTGGATGCTGTAGGTCACTCTGCCATTCTCTCCTTGGTCTGCATCTCTGGCCATGACATACAGCGCCACAAAACCCACCGGCTGGTCCTCCATCACACTGACAGCTGTTGGCGAGCTGAACACTGGTGGATTGTCATTCTCATCGGTTATGTACACCCTCGCCGTGACAGATCCCCAGCGCCTCTGGCTGGCATCGACGGCAGAGTCTGTTGCCTTTACAACCACTATCAGGTTGGAGATGACCTCATGGTCCAGCTCTTGGCTCAAAGAGAGAACCCCAGTGGAGGGATCAATGGTTAGTAGGCCAGGAGTGTTTGGCCACTGTTGGAGAATGGAGTACCTCAGCTCGCTGTTGGGCCCACTGCCATCCTTATCCGTGTCCTGGAAAGTATAGACAGACGAGCCAGGCTCCATGCTCTCAGAGATGACAATGGTGACGGGATCCTCTGGGAACTGAGGGGTGTGGTCGTTGCTATCCTCTACGTCAATGTCCAGGTGGACCAGGGTGCTGCTAGGGGGGGCCTGAGAGAAGTCATCTACCTCAATCTTCAGGGTGTAGCGTGCATCTCGTTCATAGTCAAGAGGGCGAGCCAGGTACACATCTCCGGTCAGACGGTCCACAACAAAGGTCCCATCTCGGTCTGAACCCCCCACCACCGTGTAGGTCACCTCCCCTTCTTCTGAGGTTTCTCTGTCACGGAGCCGGACTGAACCAATTACAGAGCCAGGTTTGGCCTCCTCCACAGAATTGAAGGATATCGAGATGGAATTAGAAGTGGGTCTGTTAGTGCTGAGAACCTGCAACGAATAAGTAGTAGAGTATTTGAGGACAGAGCAACAGAACAGTGGATCTAATGTTCTGAAGTTTACAATTTTCAACGCAAAAAATGAAAATATTTCATGGATTTTGGGGAAAGCAGAGACAGATTTTGTCCAGTCCGCTTGCTTGTACTGCATGTGTTCACTGTTAATAAAAGAAACCAGTTACAAGAGGTTTTTATAGACTTGAATAACACGGCTGCTAACCTTAATAACACTTAATCTGATACTCATGCCGCTGCCAGGAAAAATAATAAAATAATAGCTGATAAAAGTAACACTCAGAGGAGGAAATGGTGACAGGGTTTGAATTTAGCACTGGGACACATTTCTGTACTGTGTATAGCTTTACACTTCCGTGGATGAGCAGTTCAAGTGTCTTCAAAGACTACATTATTACTTCTCATTTGTATAAAAAGAGCATAACACGTAACACATGACACATTGTTTTAATAAAACAGATTTTTTCTTTGAGACGAGCATGGCCTGAGAAAATTTAAACAGCTGTAAAGGGGAAGGGAGAGGTTGTGTTGACAAAATTTCCAGCAGCATTACTGAGATACTCAGTAATAGATACTCAGCATCGCACCCTACAGCACAGTTCCCACAGTAAGTAGGCACTCAAAAAATATGCTGTGATTGTTGTGAAATCTTACATGACAAGCTGTAAATTGGTTCCACATTAGATGGAAAAGGAGTGCTCCAGAAATAAATTGGTATAGTCCCATCCTATCACTGATGGATTTACAAAATCAGTCTGAAAAGATGATTAAAGGAAATTACAGAGATGCGTCAGTGGGCTAGAACACTGTACTGTTTAATCCAATTAACTAATAATTATGACTTTTTTGTTGTTGTTGGAAAAGAGGAAAAACTGAACTGGCACTCACTGGAGCTGTTTATATGGCAACTTTGTTTTCCTGGAACTTATAAATCTACCTTCCTTCCAGGGTTCTTCCATTGTGTCCATTTTATTTTATATTAGATATTAATGGAATTGCCTTCAATGCTGTGTTTTACGTGAGTGTGCAGCCCTGCCGCTCATTGCAAAAAGGGCTACTGTATTAAAAAAGTGTTGAAGTCATTGAGTATGACCTTGATCAGAGCAGTCTACAGCTGGCCCTCATCACAAGCCAGCTGGGAGTATTTGATTCAGGCCCACTTTTCCATTTCAGATAGAAATTTCCCTTTTGAAAAGTCACAGGGGAAGAAAAGGGAGTGGAGCTTGTCAGAAGTGAGGCTGACATGTCTGCAGCTAGTCTGAGGGGCCCAGAGACATGGATCCTCTCAGCGCTGAGTCTATTCTTTGATATTAAATAGGTGAATAGTGAGGGTGTTTGTGCTGGCCGGGCTCCAATTAAAGTCTGACCTGAATGGTGAGGGAGAAGGAGGTGCTGCGTGGGGGCAGTCCTCTGTCAGTGGCTGTCACCGTCAGAGTGTACTAAGCCCGCTCCGACTGGCTGAGAGGGGATGATGAACGCAGCTCTCCAGTGTTTGGGTTCAAAGAGAACCGCTCAGCCCTGGGACCTGTGAAAGACAGAGTCCAAACTCTGACTGAAGACGATGTGCGTGGGTTGTGGCATTTTGTCAGCATTACGTTGAAGCCATTTTAGGACAAAAGTGGGGGCTTGGCTGTTGGCTGGATTAAGTAAAACCAGGCTACACTTTGATCTTCTATAATAATAGGTCAGATCCCTCTGTACAGGACCACTGAAGGAAGGCTTCATTCTCAGGTGGTTAGAAAGGCCTCGAGGAGTGCCAGAGTGTAAGGGGAAGCTCTTCAAACCGGGGCTAGCGCCATCTGGTTGTTACTGGCTGGTATCCCCGAGCTCAGAGACACTGTTGGAGTCCTTTAGCTCTTCTAATCTCCACTTCACATCTATTTTACCCCCCATCTCACCTCACCAGGCCTCTCCTTCTCCTTCCTCCTCTCACTCTCTCATTCCACTCTCACTTTCTACCGAATTATTAAATTATTTTCAGTATTTCTTATATAATGAGCATATGATATTATTGGAAGGAATTTACATTGTTTACTAAGGTCATACACTTCCTATACCTCCACAAGGACAGAGACTAGACTCAGGTAAAAAAAAAAAAAAAGTGACTTATAGTCTAGAGCCTAATTCATTCGGACTCCAAAAGTTTGGAGAAGACAGTTGCAGGTAAAGGTGGACAGAAAAGGGAATACTGTTGATTCAACTTGATGCAGAGGACATGATTAATAATCTGCCGTGGCTGAATCAACAGGACACTCTGGATGTTCGTCCTCACCAGAGAATAGCACTCTGTCCTGTCCTCTCGGTGAACCGTCATTGTGCGCCTGTGGTACTGTGGCAGCCCTGACCCAGCCAGTTCATAGTGTCTATCTCAGCTCGAGGAGCTGAGGCTGAGGCAGAGGAGCAGGGTGAGGCTAAGGTCAGCTGGAGGACAGCTGTAGGATTCCAGCCTATCCTGCAGGCTCATCCCAGATTAGACCATTTCGGTAAAGCAAACCATAGGGCACCATGCGGAATCTGGGATGGAAATGCACTGAAAAACAGCCAGGTTTGGTATTAAGCTTACATGGCAGTAAGCCGTTATGATAATCAAATGAAGTAATTTGCTTTGGAAATTGTTGACGTAGCCAGTGTGGTTCATCTATCCCATTTCAGAGAGAGCAGAGTGGGGCAGAGGAGCACACTGAGGCCTGCTCAGCTTGAGGACAGAGACTAGCTCACAGGCTATCAGCCATGTGAGAGAAGATAAGCTAGGCGACGCTAAGCTAGACATCAGCTGAGCCGCACCTTTAATGAACAATACAACTACAATACAGTTTGAGATAAGACAGTGTACAGCTTGTTTTACATTAAATCGTGTGACACTACCTTGTGTTAAATGCTCTGGAGTTTCACCGGACAAATTAAAGGCATGTCCCTAATAATGGCCTAGTTGTCTCTAGATGAGGTTAGTAAAGGCCACTTAAAGTTCATTAAAAAGCCCTATGAGGTAACAGTAACAATCCTTCCTCTCCCTTTTGTTTTTCTACCGTCTCTCCATGCTTACTGTGATGGCTTGTGTTTGTGTGTCTTGACTTGACAAAACCATTGTTTTGTCCAAGGCCTGCACAGGGTCCCCCTAGCTGGCTGAACAGTGGAAGATCACAGTTGCTCCTTTGATACTGTGTCAGTGTTTCGCCTGTCATGTTGTTGTAGCATCAGTTTTGAGGAGTTCACATCCATGACTCTCACTTTTTATTCAATTCAGTTCCTTTTTTTTTTTTTTTGTTTGATTGTGGGAAAAAAATGAAATATTTGACATGTAATCAACTGTTCAAATGGTAGCCAAAAACAACAAAGTAGCCAGAAGCGGTGATTCTGGGTTCAAATCTTTTCACGGTCAACAGAAGTAATCAGTGCTAATGATCCAAAAGTAAAGCAGCAAGCAACAGCAAGCAGGTTTGAGGCTTCTCAAAACTGTGCAAGGTCTCCTCTGCTAGTTTAATTCTGTTTAAAGATGGAGTGAGACCAAGCACATACTTGTTTCATCATGCAATGTGTTCAGCATTTCAATAATTGCCACTCAAAGTGTTGCAAGAATGTATTTCATCTCAAAGGAAAATAGGGTCAGAGCTGCAACACGGTAGGCACGATGAGGTAAAACGTGGGTCAGGTGATTGAAGGAATATACAGTGATCTGCTGAAGAATGACTTGATTGCTGCCAAGTGAAAATTTCATGCTGATTACTTTGCTACATTTATTTATTTTATGCGATTTGGAAAGCAGCCTTGTGCACAACTATCAAACAAGTTTGGTCCAGACTGAAGCCAGCACGAAACTTGTGTCTCAGTGTCATAATACCTCCAAAACACCTTTGTCTGGTGTTCAAAATCTGACAACAAGTTGAACAAGAAGTGACGCTTTCATTCCCAAACTTGTCATTTTCCGCACCATGGTGAGAATGTCACTGGAAGACAGAGTGTTCTACAGCCTGAGTCATGTTTCAGATGGTGAGAATGTCATCATAACAGAGTCTGAATGACAGCATTCCTCCACTCACCCCTGCACCACCTTCTCAGCTGATCCTGAATCTGCTGCCTGTCCTCAGAAGAAGCCTCACAGGGATCCACTGCCATTTCAACAATGTGTCCGTGCATGAGTGGAATTAGGCGAGACGTGTGTGCATTCTAAGCTAGATTTACCCGTTTTACTCTGTCAGGTCAGCCAAGTGTCCACCAAACATGTTGTCTGACTTTCTGGCTGTCTGTCTGCCGTCATGTTGTGTCTGTCTGTCCTCCTCTCCGGACATTAGAGTGTACTCAGAGTGTGTTTGTTGTGTGCATTACTGTGTGTGTGCATGCTGGTCTATGTGGGTGCATGCGCGTCTGTTTGTCCACATTAGTGCAGCTAAAGCAGAGCAGCTCTGAGTGCATGTGTGTGTGCGCGTGCGTGTGCGTGTGCGTGTGCGTCCTCGGTTGCCTCTCAGACAATAAAGTTCATCTGTCAGACTGATAGCTGCTCCAGTCTGTCTCGCCGTACCTCATCCTCATACTGAGGTCAGCACCCCCTCCCGCCCCCAGCAGCAGCTCTTACATAATTCGGAGACACAAAATGTCAAAAATAGTTTCACAGCAGACAAACTACAAAAGGGAATTTTATGTCCTGTCTGATGCAAAGGTGCTATACAAATAAAGTTTATTATATTATTATCATTACTGTAAAACTCGCCAAAGTAATTGCTGAGACCTGGAGTCATAGCGACATTGCTACTACAAAGCCCAACACTGCGAGAGACACGTGGGGCCAGCGTGGCTGTAGCCAGGATTTTATAAATGTTCTTGGTCGTGAGTCCAAATTCCTCAAAGACCCCCCAACCAACCTGAGAAATTTACCAGCCACCAAAAAACCTTTCTAAAATTTGACTGAGCATTTAAACAAATCTCCAAGTGTTCTTTGTTCATTTAGAATTTTCAGCTGTATGTTTTTGAGATATTTTGTCCCTACATTATTGTGCAAATGTTGTGCAGTACATACAGTACATATAATTGCAGTGGAGAATACTAAGTGCCTTTAATTGTGGTTTCTGTAGTTGGCTTTTAGCTATTTAAGATACCTAGAGAATAAAATATTAGGACTAAGACTAAGAACCTTAGCTTCTTCAGCCCTCATGGTCAGATCATTAGGCAGGTTAACTAAACCGGGGCACTGGTAGTCCAGGGGCTACTTCTACAGTTACCAGGGGTACATGGAAAAATTGTGGATTGTGTTGAGAAAAAAAAAAAAAACAATAAAAAAGACAACAACAGAAATTCTAATTAATAATAATTTAATCTATTTTTTTAAACCCAACCTTGTATATCCCAGTTACAACAAGCCGTCTGCAGGGATCCCATCTCCTTTTTCCAATGACTTAAGTGACTTTAAACACCTTGTGTTATGATGATTGATTAATGATTGAGAGTGTATGAGACATGGCTGGCCAGATGAAAGTCAAAAGCCACCCCAAGTGGTAGAAGTATGAATGCAGACTTGACCAAACTTGCTGAAAAAAAGAAAGACCAAACCTAAACACTGACATGTATATAATGGATATTAATTCTCATGGGCAACATGCATCCACCACGCATCCACATGTATGTATCCACATGTGATGAAGCCATCCCATCTACAGAGAGGGTATGATGAAGTTACTTCAGCTCATGCTGCAGCACTGTCGGGGTATGTCAAACAAAACAGGTTTGGAACCACTGATCTAAACCACTTTTTGATGCAAAACCAAAAATAAGCACACCTGAAATGTTGGTAAAAACACAGCCCAATCACTGCATACGTAGGTACAGTAGGTCAAAGTTGAGCCAGGAAGTGGGTCTGTTAACTGTGCTGGATGTTCACAATGGACAATCTGGGTAACGGTTTCACCTTTACCAAATACGTTAGCCAACTAAGCTAACCTCAGATTGTTTCAAACCCGTGTTAGCATCTGACTGCCTATCTTTCTTGCCCTGTTGGACTTTGTTGCAGTGATGTTGCTGCATTTACACACTTAAAATTCCCCCATTACATTCCCTGACACTTTTATTATTAGCAAGTACTCCCTACAGTATTTGCGCATGGCAACTGGCTAATCGAAGATAAGGTGAAGCTAAGGTTGTTTAGGGCCAGAGAAAACTTGTATTGCACATGTATTGTGCAATGTTGTTGCTGAGGTACAAAGTCCAGGTTGTGTGAAATACTTGCTCAAGATGAATCCAGGAAGTTTGGAGCATACATAAGCCATCAAAGAATCAGCAAGAATGGAGTAACATTATAATGCTGTTGAGATAGCTCTTGAATGTGTTTAGGACACTGACGATTCCATGACTCCTCGAAAACCAACTGCTGAAGGTCTGCAACAAAATGCTTTGCTATTGAGTGTTTGAGCCTTTGCATTATACAATATCTCATGCAACATAAGCATAAAGATATGCATCAGCTGTGAGTATGCACGTGGATGTGTGACTGGCTTTCCGCAGTCTCCATCAAGCCATAATATTCCCTAATGGAGGTTCAAGACTCCAGTGTGTTATTTTTTGATCCTTTTACCCACAGAGCGTGTGTTTAAAAAGCTCTCCCCTGCAGAGAGGGCTGAAGGTGGGGGGTAAAAGTCTGTTGCTCCCATGCTTTTATAGTGTTGCTTTTGATTACGCACACGATTAGGCCCAGTCCCTCGGCTGATCGCTTTTTCATGCTGTTTATAACAGGTCAAACATATGCATTGATTCCGCATTAGTGTTTAATCTTAAAATGTTCTGCATCACCGCATCACAGATTAGATGTGTGTGTGTGTGTGTGTGTGTGTGTGTGTGTTTATGTGGCAGAGACACAGAGAGAGCGAGCGAGAAAGGCAGTCTGTGTGTGCATCTGTGTGTATCTATTTCTCTAAATGAGAAGCTATTCTTGGTTGTTTGTGCTTCATGTCTTTGCACGCACGTGTGTGATTATAATTGATTCCAGTTTATTTCCATATGAATGTATGTGTCCTGGTTATGAAAACTGTAGGGTCTGTGCAAAACGACCTTTTCGGTAGCTGTTGCGGCGATAAAGGAGATATGGCGACAGGCTGCTATTTATTTTGCTTTTAAAACAGCTAATTGCTCGCAAAGATAAGGATAAAAGCTTTTCCTGGTGGCCCATATGTTTCAGCGCACGGGTAAATCATACCTCGACCTCACTCACGCAGATGAACGTTGCTGTTCAGAGTGCAGAGGCAAAAAAAAAAGAAAAAAAATGGATGGGAGTAAACAAAGCAGCGCGGAGAGAAAGGAGTCTATGTGGGTTTAAAGGATGACAGACAGAAACATGGGCAGAGAAAAAGGCAGGTGCAGGCAGACAGGAAGGGTTCAGTGATTTATTGGTGAAGTGATGATACATAAGCTTCCAGGCAAATGAAGGGAGTCCAAACAGAAGCAGCAGAGAACACGCAGGTTAACAGGGATGGTGAAGGGTGCAGGCAGATTCAGGTTCAGGTTGAAGAGGCTGGGAAAGGGGGCTCGTATACATTGGGTGGGGACAGGGTGACTGGAGAAGGTGGTGAGCAGGTGGATGGGACAGGTGAGACAGTCTGAGGGCGTCTGGTGGATAAAGTTAACCAAACAGAGACAGTTTCTGAAGGCTCAGACTGACGCTGCTGATGGAGGCTCTTACAAACGACCCTTTTATGTCATTTAAGTGAAGATTTGTTGGTTTGAGATGGGGGTCCTGTGAAGACCTCCACCTCCCTACAGTCCTCGGTCACTGGCCGGTATTGATTGACAGCACGGAGCTCCACCTGTCCTGTTTGATTAGCACTTAAACAGAGAACTCGTCTTCACTCATTTATTTTTATTCCCTCAAAGCAAATGATCGTAAATGTTACCTGCTGCAGAGTTAATGGCTTTTTCACTTCAGGGCTCAAAGCAATAAAAAATTCAAGACTTAAAAGAGAGACCAGAATTAATTCACACACACACACACACACACACACACACACACACACACACACTTTCCCATCACTAAACCACATCTCCCTTCACTTCTTCCACTTCAGCACAGGACACAGTTACACATATTTTCCTGCCGTGTGTGCGTGTACAACGATTTGAGAGTCCCTGTTGTGTGAGTGTTTTTAAATTAGCCCCCATCCTTCTGCTTGGTTGGAGGTTAGTAAATGTTAAGTATGGTGTCAGAGCCCGTGTGTGCGTGCATGGCATGGAATGACAATGAAGGAGCTAACAGAGTGCATACAGCACAGGCTCGTGTTATTTCCCTGGGGTAGCCAGTCTTCCATCGGCTCCATCCCTCCCTCCATCCATCCATCCTGACTAAAGCAGGATTCTGGCTCGTATGGAACAATGTTTCCCCCCATTTACACTCCCTACTTTCCAGCTGCTACTTCATAATTAAAAACTCTGCGTTTTCCATCGGGCCTGCTCGCTGTGGTTGAGCCATGTCAGCACTTTGTGATTACTCACTTTACAAAGAGCTTTAATGTAGGATGGACTTGTCGCTAATTTGAGTAAATTGACAGACCACATGAAAAAAACGACCATTTAGTAATAAATATACAAAATACAAGGATTCACTGCATGAAATTTTGAAAATCTGGTGTGTTTTTTTTGATAAGACAGATAAAGTGTGACATTTTACAGCAGAATTTCTCAGTACGTGTGGACAGACGCAGACACACACCCTTTCAGGTCCACCACATGTCAGTCATTCTGCTCTTTACATAAAGGTGACAAATGTGGCCCCTGGGCAGCAGCTAATCCAACGTCCACCAAATCAAATGTGTAATTTGTCCTATTTGGTCACTACACATACCTGGAGGGGATGATGATACAGATAGAATCTATTGCAGTATATGGAACTCATTACCATGTTAACCATTTAAAAATAAAATAATCAGAGAGGAAGGAGAACTACATTTTGCTGTGATACGAGTAAATGCTGCTAACTTCCGGTTAGCAAGCCCGTTAGCTTGTCAAGCTATTGTGTCTGGCTAGCACAAGCATGTTCATGGCTAACTAGCATACGTGTAGTTAGCCCATCACTTGCAGTACCCAACATATAGCCGTGTAAGTAGTCAGTTTCTGGTGTGACCAGACATACTCTGTATATCTCTATTACAGATCAGAGATTACAATTACTAAATCAAAGATTGTATGGAATGTTCACAAAACCATTGTTATACTGATTTATTGCTGAGCTCTATATGCATCTGGCCACACCTCCATCTTAAATTTTCAAGTATTGAAGATGATTAGAGACAAATGACCCTTCGCTACACCCGGCCCTCCTTAGTTACTGCTGCTGTGCCTGTTGAGCTTTCCGTTCCCCACTGCACATATGGAGCGTACATTGATAATGCTGACAGATTTACCATCGAATTTTGCAGCAATCAGTCAATAACTGACCTTTTTTCATCATTCTGTGAGCAACAGTGATCTG
>JAPZEA010000013.1:21385447-21399976 GCA_029783685.1 Heniochus monoceros | reverse complement strand
TATTTTAACTTTTACCCTCTCTGTCATTTTTACAGCGTTTGATCGGTATTTCCGCAGCCGCTCGCTGTCCAACAACAGGAGGAACGTTTGGTTCGCTGAGTTCTGGGAGGAGAACTTCAACTGCAAGCTGGGGATGCACGGTAAACGGCCTGGTAGCCTGAAGAAATGCACAGGTGAGATTCTACACTTTTTGAATTATACGTGACGCCTGTTTCCACCATCTGGTAAAAAAAACACACTCTTTAGACGGTCTTTGGGTGCACTTTGTTTGGATTGCTCCATCGTACAGAGACAAAAAGAGATGCTCCGAGCTGGAGTGAGCTTTCACACCTGTAACTGAAGATCTAAGAGATAATTCTGCCAATCATAAGAAGAGGTCTTGGAGCTGCACAGATGTTCCAGAGTGGGTTGTAAGTTTTACTCTCTAACAATTCTGGCAGATGGTCAGTTGTAATTGGTCTTACTTCATCCCTGCACCACATCAACTTGATCCCGGCATCCTGCTCCGTGTCATTCTGCTGTTTGGTTTGATGCAAAACAAGAAGCTTCAACTTTTCAAAAGACGGAAGTAACCAGGGAAACTTGTCCGCTCGAAAAGCAACCTGTCTGGCTGGCCTTTTCCAATTAGGCTGGCCCACAAAAATCCGTGCAGATTTACCACATCACTGTGCATTGTCTGAGGCGCATCCTGGCTCCCAAGATTTGTCAACAGGGACAAGCATGGGGATTTAATTAGTATATATATTGTAGAGAGCGCTGCTGCCTCCAATAAGTACACCTAAAGCACAGATCACACTGGCTGCTCGGCTACAAGGAGCAATACAGCTCAACAAGAACGATTGTTTGTGTTATCAAAGCTAAAAGGGAAATTAAATAATTGTCGGAGTCTGTGCTTGTAAATACGGTAATTTTGTCTCTTTCTTCTGCGTGTGTCTGTGTGTAGAGTATATGCGCTTATGTGTGCTCTAATAAGCACTTTTTGTCATCGTGTTTCGGGTGTGTGTTCATGATATGCGCGGTGTGACCTGCATTTTGCGCTTGTGTGTGCGCACGATCCAGACGGCGCTGTGTGTGCACTCTCGCAGCACCGACAGCTGCCACCGCCTACACAAAACAATGGCACTTACAGCAGAGTTATAGCAATGTCAGTGGAAATTACCTGTATGTATGTCCACGATCACAAACATAAAGCCCTTCCAGTTAAGGTTCCACGTGACCCCTGCGCTGCTGTATGTCTATAGCGTGTGTGTCACAGCGAGTATTCCCTGGCTGATTCCCGCCATTAGTTCACATAATTAGGTTTGTAAGGGCTGTGACTCCCATTGACCGTCTATTACTAGCCGTGGCATCTGTGTATGTTGGCGTGTATGTGTCGAGGGGCCCTGTAGTCGTGCGACAGAGTCCATTAATTCCAAGTGCTGGGGTTCGCAACCTCCAAATCATCAACACAGAAGCCAATCAGCAGCCTGCTGCTCAAGGTCGCGGCGGTGACACAGCTGATGGGAGGATGTGGAAACGATCGTGATTATTGCATGTGATTGGGCTGAGAGGGAGAGACAAATAGAGAGGCAGCGTCAACACGTGCAAATAAGAAAATGAACAGGAAGAAAAACAATGTTTGGATGCACAAATTGGAAACGGAGAGAGACAAAGAAATGGTAATAAAATACATGAATTGTGGAGAAAAGGCACCAACTGAGAGGACAAACCAGTGACGCGCGGCGAGATTGAGAGAATGAGAAGGAAATGAGAGTGACAACTTGCTGAAAGTCGGCTAATTTTGCCCAAACGTGACCTGAGCACAATCCTCAGCCAGGTTTGATCATCACTACCCTTCTTCCAAAGACAATGGCATACTGTGTAAAACGTAAATAAAAACAAAATGTGATAATTTGCAAACAAACTGACAGCGGTTTTACAAAGTGTTCCTGAGCCCGTGCAGTAACATCCTTTATACAATCATGTGTTCACAAAGCGGTGAACCTCGCTCCATCCTCGCTTGTGAAAGACTGAGCCTTTCGAGGATGCCCCTTTCACACCCAATCATGACACTATCACCTGTTACCAATCAACCTGTTTACCTGTGGAGTGTTCCAAACAGGTGTTTTTGGAGCATTCCACAACTTTCCCAGTCTTTAGTTGCTCCTGTCCCAACTTGTTTGACAAGTGTTGCTGCATCAAACTCAGAATAAGCAGATATTTACAAAAATCCAAAAATATATTATATACAGCGTCCTAATCCAATATTTATTTTTGTTACATTTTTGCTATTTTTCTAACATAATACACTTACACGGGACGTACTTGGGCTACAACAAGCTTACATTACAATTAGTGAAGCAGTTTGAATCAGTTTGACAGCTGAGTAGCTCTTTAAGAAAATGTAACCTCCTTCCTTCAATATGGTTTTCTAACATGTTGCATTGTGCCCTACAGTCTCTTGTGTAATACATGTGAAGATAAGCATCAGCGTGCCTCTCTCTTCCTCCAGCATGAATGAAACACTGAAGCTCAGGTGCGGTTTTCAACCAACAGCAGTATTGTACAGCTGAGGTTAAACCTGCAAAATGAAAGAAGGGCTGGAAGAGGGATGCAGGGCAGGGGGGAGGGGCGTTTCATGCATCTGTTCTCAGGGGCCCGTTCTATGATCTGTGGACTGAGTGAGGTGTCAGTGATGGCTTTGTGAAACTGTCTCTGTTTAAGTCATCTGAGAAAGAGCAGTGTCTGCAGGGCTTTTCTGGTGGTCCCAGTTAATATTGTGGTGAGAATATTGAGAGAACACTGATAGCTTTTATTAAAAATGAGTCTGGGATGTTCAGCTGAGATGTGTAAGGGAGATAAAGGCTCGGCACTGTTCCTCGAGTCAGAGATGAGTTTGTGGGTTTCTGATGAAGCCGGAGGTGGTTGTTGTGGCACAGAGTGAGTACTACCTGCGGCCACTCACTGTGTGTTGCTGGATTGGATAAGAGGCTTATTCTTTATCATCACGTTGGTGTGATTTCTAATTGAATCCTCTTTTCTCTCCAGTAAAATCAGACGCGATGGAGAAAGCAGAGAAGAAGGAGGAGAAGCTGGAGGACAATGTGAAGAAGGTGGACCTGTTCGACCCTCTGGACAAAGCTGAGCACAAGAGCGTCAAGGTGGAATTCACAAGCAGCGAGACTCCGGCCAAGGCGGAGAAAGAGATAAAGAATGAAAAAGAGAATGAGACGCAAAAAGAGAAGGAGAAAGAGGCCGAAAAGGTGAAGGAGAAGGAGAAAGAGGCCGAAAAGGTGAAGGAGAAGGAGAAAGAGGAGAAAGAAGCAAAAACAGTCAAAGAGGAGAAAGAGACGGACAAAGTGAAGGAGATGGAGAAACAAGCAGACAAGGTGGAGGAAAAGAAGGAAACAGAAAAGGAAAAAGAGAAAGTGGAGGCAGTGCAGCAGAAAGCAGAAAAAGAGGATGAAATGAACAAGGCAGAAGAATCTCCAGATAAACTGATGGTGACAGATAAAGTGGACAAGACGGAGAAGGTAGAAAAAGTGGACAAGACAGAGAAGGTAGAAAAAGTGGACAAGACGGAGAAGGTAGAAAAAGTGGAGATGACAGAAAATGTAGAGAGCAAAGTGGAGAAAACTGAGAATGTGGAAAAAGTGGACAAAAAGGAGAAGTCCAACGTGGAAGAAAAAACAGAGAAGAAAAGCGATGAGAAGCTTGAGAAAACTGAGGTGAAGGATGGCAAAGAGCAGCACATCGACAACGTGGAGAAGACACCAGAGCAGCCGCCGCCACCCGTCCAGCTCGATACCAGTAACGACAAGCCGGAGAAGAAGGCTGACACGGAGACAAAGACGACAGCAGAGGTGGAAAAAGCCAAGAAAGAAGAGGCCGACGCAGACAAAGCCAAGAAAAGCGTGGAGACGGTGTCTGTGAAGCCAGCGGAAAAACCGACACAGAAGAGCGAAAAGGAAGAGAAGGAGGTCAAAGCGCAGGCCGACAAAAAGACTGCGGAGAAAAAGGATGACAAGAAGGCTCCTAAAGCAGACGCAGGAGACAAGGCCAAAAAAGCCAAACCTGCAGCGAATGGAGGCAGCGCCGCACTGAGCAAAGAGCTGGGAGGCGCGGACAAGAAGACCAAGGTAGGACTCAGTGTGAGGGTTTGACGTCCTTCCTCACGCACTCACACACTGATGAGATCCATAGAAAACAAACACTGGTCAGATTGTTTCATTAGCGTCACATGAGACTGAAACCCATCACTGGGTTCTCATGTGACACATGTCGCACAGGCTCATGAAAACAAGGTAAGTTAGAGGGTTTTTGTCTTGCTCCTCTACACCAATCTTTACGTTTTCAGCTGCCCGGCCTTCATCACGTTGCTGTCTGAGCTGGTTTCCTGTTTCATACGCAGCACAGTCCATCAGTCACTCCTCTGACTTTACAAAAGAATAGAACAGTGTTGGGCAAATTACTTGAAAAACAACAATTCAGATCTATCTTTTTTGGCTTTGAACAGCAGAACGGTGTGTGTGTGCTGTTGAGTTTGCTCTTTGCACTGAAAAATGGGCGTTTTGCCTTTTTGGCCCATTAACAGCCAGACTGTCAGACTGCTAAACAACATCCATCCAGTGTCAACAGACACCTTAGCATTCAAATACACATACAAACCTCATCTGACATAGTTTGCAACTGTGCATATTTGTATCTTTTTGCTCCCCTGTTTGCACTTTATTTGAACAAACTGGTCAGTTTTTCATCCAGGTCCTAAAGAAGGAATACTTCATTTTACAGCATATGGTTGAAAAGCTGGTTATAATATAATGGTTATTATATTTTTTATTCTTGTATCTATTTGGTATGTCTGACATTTCCTTTGTAAAGTCACATAAACAACTGATGGGCTCAGATGCCACCTTGATGGAGGGAATACAGCTGGTATAGCTGAAGCATTTGGGGTGTAGTGACTAGAGAAGAGTTAAATGTTGAGGGTGAGCTTACATGACAGAAAGCATTTCATCCCGCATGCTGCTGAAGCTTCTGCTGCTGCTTTCTTTATGCCTACTGTATACGTGCAGTACAAACACATCTTATTTGACAGGTAGTAAAAGTCATACACTTGAATTAACAGTGAAACATCAGAACCAGTGCTGATTATTATTTTACTGCATTATTATATGATTTATGATTATAATGCTGCTTGTGCTGCTTAACCTCCCCTGCCGTTATCATTTCACATTTTCCTCATTTTTTTTCTTTTCTTTGCTTTCCCTCCTTATTTTGCCCTCCATCACCCCCGTACGTCTTGGTCCCGCGTCGCAGCCCGCTGCCGGGGCGACCAAAACGACCGCCGCCACCAAAACGCGGCCGAGTAGCACCGCCGCTGGTGGTTCAGTCCCTATTAAGCGCCCCACATCCTCCACCACCACCACTTCCACCTCAGAGAAAAAAACAACCACAGCCAAGGCGCCATCCACAGCCGCCGCCGGTCCAAAGCGGCCCTCCACCACGTCCACCAGCCGCCCTGCATCCTCCGCCACCGCCGCTGCACGTGATGTCAAACCCAAGGTGAGTTCCAGCCGCCAGGACGTCAGTCAGAGAATGTTCAGTTATGCGGAGCAACACGCTTGGATCCATTTCAGCCTACTGGTGCTCACCAGCAGCAGAATATGAGAGCTACGAGTCTCTTTCATGTGCTGTCAATGCCTTTTCCTCTCAGCTCCAAACAGGGACGACACGGTTGAATTTCAGGCAGCACATTTACGAGAACACACCTGATGGGTTTGGATCAAGTCTAAACAAATTTTTCATTTGTATTCTGGGTTTGAGTGCAAACTCTGTTAAATGTGTATCTCTTATTATCATTTGGAGCTCACAAAAATCTGTTTCCCCTTTAGTTAGTGAATGTGACCATCTGCTCTCAGCGCAGCTTAGCATGCACAGACTCACAGTCGTGTAGTGTAACACGCAGATGAATCTTGGTCAAAGGGTGAAGCTGCATATATCGTCCAACCTCTGAAACATGTCGTGCATTTTCCCTCAACAGAGCTGCTTTTGCTTTTTTATGAAAACATGCTGACAGTACTCAACTCATGCAGAAATGCGTAGCATCCTTCACAACAAAAAAATATCTTTGGTCACTGTTTATCACTATTTATTATTATGAGTGTGCGTTCTTAAGTAATGAAAGGTGTTCTGATTTTATAGTGTTAGTAAATGTATTGATCAAAAGTCGATCTGAGTTGATTCTCCTGGTGACCTAGTGATTACATACTAGGGGCTTTGTTGCATGTCAAACTCCTCCCTCTCTCCCAAAATCCAAGCGAGTACTAACTGAGGCTGACCCGAACCCGGCAGGCATTCTGTTTTTTATGTCCGAAGCCCGACGCACTTTATGTAAGCTGGAGCACTGAGTTTGCGTTAGCCTGTCATGCAACTGTTCAGCATGCATCCTTCACCATTTGTCCACATATCACTGCGAGGCTGAATTCCCAGTCTTCTTGCTGTCATGTTTAATCAGAGCCCCACACGTTTTATATTTTACGTAACCAACTGCCTCATTATTATCTGCATCGGCGACTAAATTGAAATGCCGCCCTGTCGTAGATTTTCCTGCAGATTTTCTCTGCCCATACTTCGTAAATCAACATATCAAGTAGGCCAGCCCAGCTCACGTGACTGAACCCGGCCCGCACCTGAACATCACTTCTAAAGTTTTGTGCGATACCCGCTGGGTCAGGTCGGGTTTCTAATCTACCCTTAAAACTCTCCACTAGATCAGTGTCATTGGATCAAGATCATATTACTGAGGCTTCAGGTCTTGTCTGATCCGAACTTCCAAAAGTGGACATTTTTGTCCTTAAGCCCCACTGAGTTCATGCTCTGTGCTCTCAGAAGACCCATCAGCCTTCTACCACCCTCGTCCGGTGGCCTGCTTAACTGCAGCCAGCATGACACCACAACCGATTAATTAACAGCCTTTATTTAGCCTCTCAGCGCCCAGGGGTGCAGGGGGAGTTCAGCGAGGCCAGCCTGATGGCTCAGCTGTATGTGGAGCGTGGCATCATCCAAGGGTTCATTGGGGGGAAATATGCCGCTGAATGAAATGTACAATCCTCAAGGAGCGCCTTGGATTCAGTCTACATGTTACACTCATCAGGGCAAAATCTTTGACCTGAATCTCTGAGTCAAGTCACTGCGCATTTGCCTGAATGGATGACAGCGGCCAGACATGCAAAAGTTGTTTTATGACCCACTTTAGTGCTAACAGCACTGGATTTGATGATGTTTTTCTATTGATTTGTAGCTTCTTCTGCTGCTGACAGCGTTTGCCTTCACGCATCAGTCTTTCCCTCCTCTCCTCACCTGACGCCCCCTGTGTTTTTAATTTGTCTTCCCCTCCTCAGACGACTGCAGAGAAGCGCCCTCTTGTGCCAAAGGCCAGCACTGCCACCTCAAATCAAACCGGCTCCTCCGCTACCACCAAAAATGGCACCGCTACCACAGCAGCCAGTAAAACTGCTACGTCAGTGCGCTCGACCATGTCGAGTCGCACCAGTGCTACCGCTGCAGCCAAAAAGCCTCTGGGTACGGCAGACATGCTCACACACACACACACACACACACACACACACACACACACACATACACACACTCGTTTTTGACTATCATTATTTTTCTGTGTGACTTTTAAGTGTCTTTGATGCTAAATAAAATAAAAATGCATTCTCTGATGCATTACAGTGGTGATGCCGCGAATCACTGAGCATTTATTTCTCTGTGCTTTTACTGACACATTTTGTCCTTTGCAACAACTACATACTCATCATCTGTGTTTCAGCCTCTAAGACAGACAGCAAACCAGGAGAGGAGAAGAAGCCCGGCACTCTGAGGACTTCTGCAGGTATGACAGCACTCCCCTCAAATGTTACGACACACGCCAACCGGGGACACTCAGAGGAAAGCCCGTCGGCTCTGCCTGTAGCAGTTTTCATTCAAACACAGAGGACGAGTCAAATGACAACAACATGTCATGTGACACGTATATCAATACACATGATGCTATGTGCCAAAAGTTGGGTGGGTGTTCCTATGGGAACCCAGTATTTATGTTAAATTCTTCATCAATCTGAGTTTGGGGCTTCAGGCTCCCATTGTGCATCTGCTCCGACAGGTGGCACCAACATGCCTGATCGTAATAAAGAAGAAAATTCGTTTACGCCCAGTAAAATAATCAAATCTCTGCAGTGTTTGTTTACTCAACAGAGGAAATAGAAAACAAATATTGACATGAAAAATTGATCAGACATCTGATTTCCAGTGTTTAGTGCAGATTGTTTAATGTTTATATTCTCTTATTATTTCTCATGGATTAGCCACATCCAGTGTGATAAATATGATTTATGAAAGATCAATACTGAAGTTTTTATCTTATTAAGGCCTTTGATAGCTCATGTTTTGTGCTAGCAGTATTAATTTTGTAATATTTGTTAAGTTTTATGCTCTAATATCAGACTTCCCCCATAATTTTTATACTAATTTAAGGATTAGAGACCATGTGAGGCAGTTTAAAACACTGGATGATAAATAAGATCTGTGAATATGAGGCCGGGCAATATGGCTGACATCAATATCAAAATAATAATAAGGAAATTTTTTGGTACAACGTGGCAAATCTATGGAAAATGGCATGTTAAGCAATGTAAAATAACCATCCAATGATATTATATCATGTCATTGTATTGACAATGATCTCAGTAGTGGCTAATATTCAGTATTTAGTAAGATCCTAACGATCTGGCGCCATTATTTCCAGCGACAGTCTGACCCAGCCCTGCAGCGCTCCCTCCCTCTGAGCCTTTAGCTCTCTGGAGATATTTCCGTCCTCTTTCTTCTTCGCTCCCCTCTGCTGTAATCCTCTCCTCAGTTCTGCATCGCCTCTCTCTCCTCCTACACGGTTACAGCTTTACTCCTCCTGTCGACAGATTAGTTTACATTTTGGCAACAGGAGAGCTGTCAGCGGGAGGGTGACACCGCAACGCACACTGTCCAACCATGACAATGCTGGGCAGGCTCGGAGAGGGAGAGGCTTTATTGCTGAAAGGCCCCGGAGAGTTAAAAGCTTCACCGCAGCAGTCTGTGGATTACTGTCCCCTTGCTGGTGACAGGAGTTTGCAGCTCCTGCTGATACAGCCTCGGGTTGTCTAATCTGCCAGGGTTCCTACGGCAAGTTAAATTGCTCTTTAGAAACATGGACGCAAGCGGAGGATTTCCTCAATTAAACATGTCTTAACAGGAGCTGGAGATATACCAAAGGATCTCAGGGAGGATTGACAGCAGGACACATGGCTCAGCATGCCTCAGCACTCTGAAGAAAAAGCTGACATAAAGCAAAACTTATGTGAATTGACAGATGTTAATTGGTGTGAATGTTGCAGTCCCCCGGTGCCTCAGTGAAGGATTCAGTCAAAGCAGGGGTAAAAATGTGCGCTGTTTGTTTGCAGCAGGTGGAGGTGGTTCAGGAATGACTTTATCAGTGAACCCCAAGCTTTCAAAATGAACGAAGCTTTCCCGCATCTACAAGAGCAATTCATGGACACTGGATTGTCGTCTGTTGATTTAGCTGCAGGCACGTCGTTGGTTGAATATCGGCTAAGGTTGTCTGAATGGACGCTAGGTCTTAATCAGAAGCTTAGAAAAGAGAAAACCCTTCACATGTGTTCAAAAAAAAAAAGCGCTGCAGTCAGTCAGCTATAAAAACAACCCGTAAACATATTCACTTGTTCACTGAGATACATTTACACAGCAAGGCAGAGCTGTCAGTGATATCCCAAAGACCGGTGGGAGTTGAATGTTAAAGTATATGTAGATGAAGGAGGCTGGTCCCCGATGCCTGGCTGTCTTTCTTTCTGTCCCTCTCTGGCCTGTTTTCGAGCTTAGTTTCACTCCCATTTCTTTTCGACATTTTCTTTTTTTTTTTTCTGGGACTCGCGTCATTTATCTGTCAGGGCTGACTTTGACTGACAGGCAGGGTCCTTTGTGGTTTGGCTTTGGGTTTAGTGTGAGTGTGTGAGAGAGAGAAAAAATACTCTTTTAAATTATATCTAATCCTGAGAAGGTCACCTTTGGGCATCATTTGTGTAATGTCTGTATAAAGTTAGCAGGATATTTTCAGTGTATTTGGGATGTTTTAAAGCACCAGCCCTCTCTCATATCATAGTTTAGTCTACATAGTCCTCAAATAACCACAGCAGCACATCTGTAAAGTAGAGCGTGGAGGTCTGCATTAAGATGCATTAATCTCACAGATGTGACTGCTGGAATGTTTTTGCAGTCTGTGTGTGTTCACTCCAAACAGCCAGTGGTACCAACCGTAGAGACGTTAGCTGTAGCTAGTTAGCATTTTACATACGGAGTGTGTGACAGCTCAGCATCTGATCCCAAAACTCCACCCTGAAGATCAGTCAAATAACAGATAACTAGTTCTGAAATGAAACCCTGTAAAACTCTGAATAACTCTCCCCCAGTTGACTCTACCAAGCCCAAGACCACCACCACCGCCGCCCGCAGCTCTGCCTCCACCGCCGCTGCATCTCGCACTCGCACCGCAGCATCCAAACCTGCCACATCATCCTCCACCAGTGGCACAGTACCAGAGAAGAAGCCCGCTGTGCCCCGCGCCGCCAGGGCCGCTTCCTCAACCACCACCACCACCACCACCACCACCACCTCCAGGACCACAGCTCGGCCCAGCACGGCGCCGGGCCCCGACGTCCGTAACGCCCGCTCCAAGATCGGCTCCACGGACAACATGAAGCACCAGCCTGGAGGAGGGAAGGTAGGTCCCGCTGCAGCTTCACTTGCAGCTTTGATAGCATGTACTTTCTGACGCTGGCCGCCTCTCAACTAACAGGAACTGTAGCCTGTCTTCCTGTGGTTCCTTATCTAATCTTTAAACTTATTTCTGAAATTCTTCATGCAGACCCCTTCATCTAGAGTCTAAATCTAACCCGTCAACATGTTAGAACAGCACGTAGAGTTGCTGGTACATTCGCCTCAGCAGCTATAGCGAAACACAGTCTGTACTTTTCTGCATCTTATTTCTCACTGTCCTCGGCTCTGTTCATGTTTTGACAGTCACACCTTCTTTCATACGTCTCGCTCAGTCCTCTGCATGTTCATTTACTACCATTAACCCTCTGAGCTCAGATACTTTGCTACACTCTTTAAAGGTTTATTTAAACTTGGGTCTTATTTAGCAGTATCTTCACCAAGTGAACTGCTGAGATGGTAGGAGCTCAGTAACACTGTGACAGTGTGCTGTCATGCTCACCTACTGTCTTTGGTGCATTGTGTATGTACGCTGTCACGTTCAGTTTAGTTATTAAATACAGAACACACAGCAGAGTGCACGTGGCAGCTTCATTGTACCTGCTGCACTTCTGTTTAGTGACTTCACTGCAGTCTGTAGACCCAGGTTACAATAAACCACACCTTTCATTTTCCTCCCCCTCAGTTTGTGCACACAACCTTTTCTTCCCTCCCCTCACCTCCCTCTCCATCTCTCCTCCCTGTCCTCCTTCGTGTCTTCCGGATCTCTTCTTCTCTCCTATCTCGATCCCATTTCCCTCGTCCTCATGTGTGACTCCTGCACGGCGTCCTGTTCCCGTGTGTTCTGTGGTGTTGTTGTTGACCCGGGGTGGGCTTGTCTCCCCAGGTGTCATCTGCTTCTCAGAGCAGGGCCCTCGCCTCCAGAGAGACGAGCCAGGGCAAAGTGAGTTCCCCCTCCATCCTCCCCACCATCACCACACACCCTACCTCCCACCCCTCTTCTCTCTTCATACATATTTTGATGTTTATTTCTCATCACTTGCATTTTTTTGTTCGTTTTTCATGAAATGTACCACTGAGGGCACAAGTGAGCACAAAATGACTCGCCACAGGCTTTTGAGGAAATAAAAGCACCTCCAGTATCTTGTGCTGCCACATTTTCAAACACAAATACGCAGTTTCAAACACATTTAGTCTCTCATCTGCTAATATAGCCACCACAGCCATTCTGAACACGGATACAGACAGAAATACAGACGTGCCTCTGTCATAATAATAATTCTGCCTCTTTCTGCTGTAAGGTAAGTTGTTCTGACAGAGAGGCCTGATCTCATTGGTAATCAGGACCCTGGTTAGAGAGTCAGGATGGTCATTAACCTCGACCAAGTGTGACTCCTGACTTCGCTCCTGAGTGTCAGCATTAGCTTGAGCTATGAAAAATAAAAGAAATCACAGAAAGCTGACTCAGTCTTACGACCTAATGTCATCATAACTCTACATCCTGGTCTGGTTTCGCTTCATGTATCAGATCTCAGCAGTGGCGTTTTTGTGTAGCCACTGGATCCATTAATCTTATAATGCCACAGCTTTTCTGCTCTACCTCCAGGCTTCCACTGAGCCATCTACATTAAGTCTCTATTAAAATACAAACCCTTTAAATTCCAAATGTGTTGTTACCCAGAAACCATCCACATACCTGTCGGCAGATAAAGCTGACACAACTAACCTCATGCTGCTCTAATAATGCTCAAAATCAATGATTTAAGACATGTAAGGCAGTCACTAGACAAGCTGCATTATGCTCGTATTGTACTGCAAGCATCAGTCTGCATTTACAAATGCAACAATGTCACAACGTTAACAAAAATAGAACCAAAGGCAATGGCCACGTCACAGATGATTTAACTCAGGAAAGCTGATTTTTAGCTGTTCTGAAAAGAATGGAAAAAGGACGATAGTTAAAATGGAAACATTTCAGCATGCTTTTAATTGAAGCAGTCATTTGTAGCCATTTGGTAAAATATGCAGTACACCAAACTCATATGGTCCTTAAACTATTTTTCTCATACTGTACTGTATATTTGAATAGAGAGAGAGAGAGAGAGAGAGAGAAAGAGAGAGAGAGAGAAAGAGAGAGAGAGTGTGTGTGTGTGTGTGGGAAGAATGCAGTGAGTTTTACTCTAACTGTGACAACTGGCTTGGGTGTGTGTCAGGTTTGGTCTAACAGTCGACCCTGTCATACATAAACTACAGTATCTGTATTGTTTTTGTCATTTGTCGGTGTGTGTATGTGTGTTAACATTCTCGGGGTCCTGTGACAGATGTTTATATGTTGTGTTGCATGTGCGTGCTCTACGAGGAAGCTGCTGCCCTCCTCTTCTGGAAAGATTTCTTTCGTGATTTAAATGGCAGCACAGGAAAGACTGACCATTTCAGCAGCTGACATCAAGCGCACCTCAGACAGCTCAAATATTTGCAGCCATGTTTGATTTTGCCCTGGTGAACCTCGCTCCATCCCTCTGTCCTTTCCTTTCTAACCCTGCCTGTGATGCTGACTTCTTCTCCTCTACTCTTTTCTTTTTTGCCCTCTTGTCTTCTCTTTTATTTCCCCTCCTCTGTTCTCTTTTATTCACTTCTTTGCTCCTCTCCTCTCCTTTGGTTTCACTTTTTCTCGTGTCAACCCCTCCCGTCCCTCGCTCTCCTCTCCCCTCTTGCTGCTATGCTGTGTCCATATAGGTTCAGATAGTCTCCAAAAAGGTGGACTTCAGCCACGTCACCTCACGCTTGGGCTCCAAGGACAATATGAAGCATGTTCCTGGTGGAGGGAATGTAAGTACTGCCTGGCCCACAACCAGAGCTCATATGCATCGGCCAATCAAACAAATTGGACTCGATGAAATAGCTAGATGGAACAACAGAGCAAAGATGAACTATGTTTTCATCTCTTTTTCGCTCCTAAAATGGAAGATCTAAATAAAGAGTCGTCAGTCCATATCAGTGCCAGTGTAAGTTGTACGGTATATGAAAGATCAGTCATCATTTGAAAACATCAAGGTAGCTTCTCAAGTCAAGCTACAGTATTTAGTGTATGGCACCAACACTTAGTGCTGCTCTTGGTTGGACCCTTAGAAGTCATTGGACAGCATTCTAGCAAGCCTGATGTACCAGCCATTCCCCAGAACCCGCTTCACAGTCCCTCGCTTCCTTAAACTCCTCCTGTGTTGTCCTGCCCTGTCACTAACTTACTAAACAAATAATAAAGTCCAGCGGCCGTACACCACTGGCCTGTGATTGGCTCTGTCTCTGTTAAGATTGTGCGGTTCTATGAGGACAGTATCACCACAGAGAGGAACATTTGGGGTTTCTGCTTTCCTGAAATGATGCTGTCCTGTCCCGACCTTTGTCTGTTGCTTTCACACTGCCTGCAGGTGATCCTGTCCTGCCATCATTACAGCACATGTTTAAAATGATTTTATTACATAAGATAATGAAGTGTTTTTTAATGAGTTTTAACTTCAAAAATAATAGGTTTGACTCAACCACGTCTCACACTGTATTGGAAGCTGCATTGACTTCAAGGCGCAGTCTGAATTCTTGCTGTTTTTTGCTGCTGTGTAACGG
Source organism: Heniochus monoceros (assembly GCA_029783685.1). Lineage (NCBI taxonomy): Eukaryota > Metazoa > Chordata > Actinopteri > Chaetodontiformes > Chaetodontidae > Heniochus > Heniochus monoceros. Next base: position 21,385,549 of record JAPZEA010000013.1, on the reverse strand, counting down.
ACTGTTCGTGCTCCACCACTTGATTTGGCTCCTAGTTTTTTGGAAAGCACAGCCAATCCTGATGCTGGTAATTCAGGGTGTAAATTGGGCTTTTAGTGCAGC
>JAPZEA010000013.1:20341892-20355377 GCA_029783685.1 Heniochus monoceros | reverse complement strand
CATGTGGCACTTTTGCTACAGCGAGTTGTTTATTATGTTCCTAGCTAGGCATAAGCGATTAAAGGAGCTCTTAAGAATCAAAGTGTTATAAATGCATGGAAACACAGCCGGCTGTAAATGCCACAGAATTAGAAGCTTACCAAGCCTAATACTAATACATGGCAATTTTCAGCTTGATGCTGATATAAAGAAATTACTTTTTTAAAGTAAGCAATAAATGCAGTCAAGGGAACTATTACAGAGGCCCTATTTTCATCCCAGCATAAATCTGCACCCGACCTTTCTGCGGGTCCAACTCATGAATCTACTTGTTTATTCTTAACACTTCCATAAAAAGTGGATTAAACAAAGCAACCTCAACAGCTAAAACTAAGGCAGTATACAGCAAAGCATTTACAGCAAAGGAAGAATTAAAAGAAACTGAGTGTTTGCATGATGTGTTCTTCCCTCCCTTACATGGATTCGTGAAATTCAAATGAAGTCCAGCATGAGACGGTAACATTTTGAAGCCCTCAAAACAGAGAAACATGTTTTGGGCATCTGTGGATTCCTCCAAGCGCAGGCACTTTTTCTGGAAGGTTTGGACGTCATCAGGTCTGAATAAATTGGCCAAACAAGCCGCCTACATGCAGCACACATCAGAGTCAGCCCTATCACACAGATATGTCCGCATGATGGTGAGTACTCCAGATATCTAAATCAAGACTTTTGCCAGACTGCTTGTAGACTTTGCCTACATTTCAAATTCCTGTTTCCTAATTCGCAGACAGTTAATGCTAAAAAAGCACGGTTGGTCCACATGTAGTCAAAAATGAACACCATGCTTTCACACACAAACGCACACGCTGCATTAGAGTCTGTTGCACTTTGAAAGAGCTTTAAACACCAAGACGTAGTAATCCCATAAGCTGCCACAGGGATTTAGCATTAGTGATGCAATCAAAATCACATTGGAAAGTTGTGTCAATAATTAGGCTGATTTTGCCACATTAACATTAATTACCCAACCATTTGGAAGATTTCAGGGCTGATCTTACATCTGGAGCAGGCAGCTGAGGGGCCTGCTGGAGTGGACCTCGCTATGCGGAGAATGCACTCCAGATAAACAGCAGCTACATGAATCCTCCACTTCAATTTTCTCCAAGTCTCTGTTTTCCAAATGTGGGGGTGATTGTCTGAATCAAATAAAGGAGGAGTACGGGCTGTTTAACAGATTGTGGCAATGAGCGCCTCCTCTTATAATTAAGAGAGTCCTGCAGCCATTGCTAACTGGAACGATGACAGTTACAGCTGCATTCGCTTTTTACAAACTCTGTGCAGCAGTTAATATTTAACAATGGCTTTTTGTTAAAAATCAGACACTAGCCGTAAGTGCCACCAACTTTCTATCTAGGATGTAATTGGATTTGTTACATTTTTATGGTACAATTACTCAATGCTTAACAGTTTGTCTTCAGGAATCCCCTCTGGAGTAAATGAGGAGTTGTAGGATTGACCTTTTTTTTTAAATGCAAAATCTCTAGGCAGAACACTTTACCACTTGTACATTTTGGCTTTTTTTCACTTGAAGACAATGGCAAAACATTTCGTTAAAACTTAACATAAAAACAAAATAGCGACTATTAGTACAGGTTTATGGAAATAAGGATATGGAAAGGATTCTAGGAAAATATGGATATTTCAAAAAGAAAAACACGGAGAATGAGCTGTGTTATCCTTCCTAATTTTCCTAATGTGCATGTCAGGATATCCCCCCCCCAATCGGTAACTGCAATCCAAAAAAATAATACCGGTGTAACCCAAGTCACACTTTACATATGCTGCTGCTTAGAACAGCTTTGTTGCTCTGCAATAGCATCGAAAGAGGAACACGCTGCTCCAATGTACAGTCGTTATTTGCCACATAACTGCACGTGTACTACCTGTCTACCTACAAGTAACAACTTGTTGATGGAGGGAGAGGGTGAGTGAGGGACCAAGAAGAAATGATACAGACAAAAAACGAGAATGACGGAAAGAGACGACGGTGAAGCTGTAAGAGACAGAAAACAGACACACTCCTCCTCTGAAGCCCTGAGCTCCTGAAGTGTTAACACCCCCTGCCACACACACACACAAACACACACACACACACACACACACACACACACACACTCCTCCTTCTTATGTAAATACAAGATTGTGCACTGGTGTGAGAGAGAGATAGATAGAACCACATGATGTTACAGAGAGCATACAGCGAGCCTTTTCAATACTTCAAAACAGTGAGAGAAAAAAAAAACTGCAGCGTGTTGGCTGTGGAGAATGACCACACTGCCCTCTAGTGCTGGAAGAAGGTATAACTCTGGGAACATTGCAGATGATTTCATCCCTCCTACTCCAACAAGATAACAAGTGGTTGCTCTCTATGATATTGGGTTTTTTTTTTTTTCTTTTTGTCTGCCTTTGTTCTCTCTCTCTCTCTCTCTCCAGTCTTATCTTCTCTGGGCTTAAATGCGTGGCATCTTTAAAGGGATGGTTCAATTGTTGGTCAGAGCTTTATGATATCGCCTTTCCAGGAAGGCGTTTCTGCATCTACGCTACGAAAGTGTCGCAGACCGTTCGGTTAATTTTGCGTATTTCGTTTACCACATGGCTTTATCTGAGCGATGTGTGGCCATGCAGGTAAAGGACTATGGAAATGGGACATGTACAGATGAAAATAAAGTGTAATAGGTACTCAGTTGAGAGCTGGTGACTGTGAAGGCCATAGCATGTGATTCACATCATTTCAATCCTCATCAAACAATGAGCCCTAGTGATCTGTATAAAGTAGAAGCATCTGCTTTCAATATGTTTCTCCATTCATATCTCTCACCCACCTGTAGATACTGTACTTATTTAAACCTGTGATATGTCAGCTGGGATTTTTCATATTAATAATGGATCAAATGTGTAACGTGGAAAGCATCAACCATAGTGACAAACCCACAGAGAATTATTAGCTAAACAGAGCTTTTTGGCCTATTTTGGATTATTCTTTTGCTTGTCCAGCCTGCAAACTCCAGTCTCGTCAACCTCATTTCACTAGCAGCAGCAGGCAGCAGTTTACTGAAAAAGCTCTGATCTGGTTCCAGATCTCTGAATCACCACCCATATCTCCGATTTGTTCTGCAAAATGAGTTCTTTTCATTTTCACGGTTGGAGACACAGTCAGACTTTGTAGGAGGGATTAGGAACTGGCATGTCCTATTCCTACATACTGCAGACAGCCAGCTACCGAGCCACACAGAGGTGTACTGCTATTTATTTTAAGTACCAGAGCGCCTGTGACACATGCGCATACACAAGACCAAACGATCAAACGACTGACTTTCTGAATTGTTCCATCATGTTAAGAATGTTACGTGGCAGCCGGCCAAACATGTAGCTGAGTAGTATAAGGCAGTGCCACGGATGTAGTGGGCTGTAATTAGCTTGGCATTAGGCGAATGAACACAAGTAGTTTGGGTTTTGAATGATTTCATTTACGTCTGTCAAACAAATGAAGCTGCATTCAAAACATCCATTGTGCGGAAAAGTTGCAGTGCAGGCCAAGGTGAAGGTCATCCAATAGAGTGTGGCAGGGATGACGTATTTCTGTAGATCACCCCTGAAATTGGCATTGCTTTGGGTCCCCCTACAAAGCCAATGGGATTATTCCATTGGATTTTGGATTATTGCAGAAAATCTGTGAAAGATCTGTGGCAACAAAAGATTAGAAAATTTACACACTTTGTTCAGCAAAATAATCTTTCTCACATCACTTTTATGATGTTTGAAGCTAAATGCCATCACCAGAAGTAAAAAGCTAACGTTAGGCTCTAAATGAACTACACCATGGTCACATGACTACAACACCACCATGCAAATCACTTTTATATCTACAAGTTGGAAAGTTTGTGTTAGAATAGTTTTCCAGAGCTCCAGTACAAACGCAATGAGACTGTAGAGGCGGACTAGTGAGTAGATGAGTTGGGATGAAGATGTTTAATGACCCCAAAAACCTCTGGAGTCTCATTTAACCACTTGTTAGCAAGACACGTAAAAGCTTCAACATTTACCGACATATTTTATGTTGTAGAATGAAACGTGGAAATCTCTTCAGTTTTCATTTCAGGCCTGTAACCAAAAATCTATTAAAAAACCCACTGACTTCACGAGGAAGGAGCCAGAAGAGCAACACTGTTGACTCATTCCCGGGTTTTAGGACTCATCCCTGCAGTGCTCTATAGGCTATGAAAATGTAGCTAAGCAATCGTTCATTCCCTGCAGCCATTGTGGTTGCAGGACAAGCCGGCCACGTTTAACAGGCGGGTTTTGTCATTTTTCTTTGTGAACGCATCACAAATAAAGAAACTGTACAAGGAGCAAATGATGAATGACGGGATCTTTTGCAGCCTTTTCATCTTTCCTGGTTAACATTAGCTAGCTAAAGACTGGAGAAAAAATAATTTCATTCACTGTGCCGCTCAGAGGAGACTTGAGGTGGAATGTTTTCTTGCATGTTACTCAATGCATGAGTCGATGTTTTGGATCATCACACCTTATTATGTCACCCTGACCATTCCAATTGGTTAAATTTGCTCTCTTGTTATGACATATACTTTAGTGATGATTGGATGACGATTCCTCACCACCAGAGCACCCACAGCAGTATCTGAAGTCCACATTTGAGATGTTTGAAATGAAAGAGTCATATCATTTTAAATGTTTGTTCTGTTTAGCAGACACTAGCTTAATTACTGACAACAAAAATCTGCCGTCCAACCTGAGAAGGCATGGCGAGGTATATAAACATTTATTTAACTGCAGATCGTATTCTCATTATGAGTTAACAACAATAAAGTCAGAAATATGTTTTAATCTGGTCAAATAAACACCGGACTATTAGTCGGGATAGGTTCTGGAACCCGGTATTAAATGGGCCCCGGGGCAAAATTATTGAAGCTCCGATGTTGACGCTTCTTTTATCAGTGCTTTTTAATGTGTTGGTGTAATTCATTATCGCGCTGCAGCCTCTCCCCTGCTCTGTGTCGGGCTGAGCTCCTCCACACACACACACACACACACACACACACACACACACACACACACACACACACACACAGAGACACAAACACACTCACACAAGTGAAGTCAGTGAACAGCAGACTCTCCATGCTTTTTTTCTACAGATTCTACAAGCTGCTCAGTGCAGTCAGTGGGTTCTTGGAGTCATTAGGTTCTGTAAATGTACTGAGGCAACAATCCAACAGTGTGTGGACATTAAAAAGAAAATGTACTTTTCAAGTAAAAATTTGACTGAACAACTTTCAGCCGTGCTGGAGCAACACTTGACGTGGAGTATCTTTACTTTGACTCCAGTAATGGAGTTGTATACTTGTCCACTGCTGGCAGTGGTGTGGTCTAGTTTACTGCACACACCCAGAACAGCTCCACATAAGCACCGCACAGCCACTACATGCTTTCACACATAATTGAGGGCATTCCAAATGACTGGGTCTGCGCTATCGGGAGGAGTCCTCCTGAAACAATTCATTGTAAGCAAGACTTTAACAGCCAAGCACATTTGCTGCCAGGGAGATTTAAACACTTTGGACTCTGTTGGACTGTTTCCAGTCCCTTATCAGTTCATACTGTTATTTTCTGTTCACATTGTTATGCATCTGGATACGCTGGGTATCATTTCTGTTTTCATGGGAATCTGCTCCATAAGAATATGCGTTGAAATTGTTTTGAATTATGATTGCGTTATTTCTAAAATATTGCTCATGTCATGTCGTGTATATAAACATTATGATCATGTGTTACGTAAGCACAGATACATGACATTGTTGTGAGGACAGTCATGTCAGCTGTCTTGAGACTGTGCTATCACAAATCATATAAATGCAGAGATGGAAATAGTACAAGAATATTAAGAATATATTATGGTACTGTAAAATTAAAGAAAATTTGGCTACAGTTGCATTGAATGTCAATCCAACAACACCAGTGGAACAACATCACATCACACCACCAAGCCCTAATGTCCAAAAGCAAAACTTCCAAACTCCCATTAGTATAAATGAATATATCCAGTCACGACTGGAGGATTTACCGTGAGCATTTTAGCATTTAGCCAGACCTAGCATGCACTTGTGTGCGGTGGATGCACAGCAGGCTGAGACAGCAGTAAGGCTGCTAACGTTAGCAGGCTAAGCTTCAGCTAACGTTCCACCCGTTGTAATGTCAGTTTCTGTTTTATTCAAAGAAACTGTTGGCTTAGGCCACAGGTGTCAAACTCAAGGCCCGCGGGCCAAATTCGGCCCGCCACGTCATTTTATGTGGCCCGCAAGAGCTTAAATGGCATGACTGTCTTAAGATAAAAACCTATGCTGCTTTTGTGGGGTGTTGTGGGGAAAACGCTTTTCTATTAACGGCTGGTTTATTTAAATGCAGTAGGTAGTAGGTGTTCATTTATAAACACATGTTTAAGCACACAGATACATATATCATATGTATACATATGTATCTGTGTGCTTACTCGAGTCCCAAAAACTCTTCATCAGAGCTGTCGCTGTGCGCAAATACTGTGGCCAAGTCGCAGCAGGTCTCACCAAGCTAGGCTGTGCTAATTACAATTTTGCAAAAATCCAAAATATAATTTGTGCCAATAATATCAAACAAAACTTTTCCATGTCAAACAAAAAATAAAAAGAGAGAAAATAAAAGTGACTGAAGCAAAAAAAAAAAAGTCATCTCAAAAGTAAAACTTATAACTTACAAACAAACTATTGATCTTTTATGTTTTTGATAACATGTCCTTTTGTTTGCAGTTCCTGCTTCTTCCTGCTGGTCATATGTTTGCTCTCGCTGTTCAGTACCCTGGATCTTGTTCAGTGCAGAGTTTTGGCGATCACGGACACAAGGAAGTTTGCCCGATTCCTACAATGTAAGTATTGATTAGATGTATTGTCTGTGCTGTACTACACGTTTTCATGTTTTGTTGTGTTAAGCAAAACGTAGAGATTTACCATGTAAGTTAGCTTTTATCTAACTAAGTAACATTAGCTAAACTGCTGTCCATATTGATTACTAGCCTCATAGCCTCACTGTTCGTGTACTGTGTGTGTGTGTGTGTGTGTGTGTGTGTGCGCATGAACGGGCACGCAGATGATCTCGTGTACCTGACCATCCACCTTGCCTGTTTTCAATTCAGATTAACATTACCTAGATATGTGACGCTAAGTGCATGTAATGATAGCCTTTGTTAAAATTCACACTACCCTGTCAGGGGGATTCAGTGGACGCTGAGTGAAGCGTTAGCGTTACCCAATGGCCACTGCCATGGTAACTGTCATCATTTCTCCCTCTAGAACTATATAACATTGTGGGAAGTGAGCAACTCTTCTCCAGGATCACTGCACCGATGTTGACCCAGAGGATGGAGTGGTGGTTTCAGAGATCACTTGCCCCCTGTCAGACCAGAACCTTGCTGTCCTTCATGGATTAATAAATCCCATGACATCGACCCTGTGTGAACAGGAGCTGTACATTCAGAAACTTCTTGTCTTGTGCAAAAACTCTGTTCTTGAAGCTGAAATCCACAATGGTGCCAGATGTTGCCAGTTTGTCTTCTCCTTTGGTGGCAGGAAGTAGGCTGTTTTTATCTCTGGCCCAAGTGTGAACCCACTGCTACATCACCCAGAATTTCCATCCACTATTCATACTGTCTATGCTCTGGCCACATATAAGGCATATCAGCCAGTGTCACTCATTTGTTCTAAGAAGCAGTCAAAAGTTTTCCATTAATATGAATTTGTAAAACAACATTAAATAAAAGACATCTCAATACTTTTCTACTGTAATACCAATATGCTTTGCATTTTCTATTCAGTTGTTTGCATCACACAAAATGCATGCAGCTTTTACCTCAGCCCATGCCCTGACACATTGGTTTCTACAGGAGACATTCATTGAACAATTTTGTCTATACAATAGGAGTATGATTCCTTATCAACATAAAATGCTGATAAGTAGAAAAGAAATGTAAGCAGTGGAAAAATGTACAGGAAATCAGAGGTATCATTACTTTGCTGGTGTTTCAGTAAGTATTACTAAAGTCTACAAAGCTAATAAAACTAAAATGTACTATGAGTAAAGATTAAGGAGTTCCTTTGCATTTTGTATGTTGCTACTATCTGACATTCAACCAGGTGGAGCTTGATCAGGTTTCAAATTACAATACTTGAGTAAATGTACTTAGTGACTTTCCACCACTAGAGGTACCTCAGTATTTGTATTTTATGCTAGTTTATATTTCATTATATTTCAGAGGGACATACTGCACTTTTTACTCTACTACTTTTATTTGACAGGTGGAGGTACTGCTTACTTGGTATCATCCACTTTTTTCAGAGAACTTTTACAATAATACAATGTTATATGCTGAAGTCATTGGTGTTGCATAGAGTGTTTATTAATCATGATTTAAAATGTTAGACCTGGTCATTTCTTGATCCATGCTCATACACTGCCCCGAACTCTGTCCCTGACTGTTGTCTGTGCTGTCCTTGCTTAGCAGTGCTACCATTGCATCTAACATGTCCACCTCTGTAGATACATTATATTCAGTTTCAAAATCTTAAAAAAAACATTATCAGACCAATAACCTCCACAACAATTTGTCCTTTAATGTTACTTACCGTAATATATCCCTGAATGTTATTTGTCAATGTTTTGATGCATTCCCACTGAACAGCAGGTGATATTGGTGAGACAAGTCTAGGGGAAGGGTCAAGAAATTGCTACTCATTGACATCAGTACCTAACTGGTTTGGATACTGATAAACCATTCAAAATAACACCACAATTCAATGGCTTGGACAAAATATTCACCCAAACTACACCAGAGAGCATAAATTTAGTTTACTATTGTTCTGTTTTTAAGTCAGATCATAGATGCCAAGTAGTGATAAAAAAATGAAAAAAATAGTTTGTCAACATTAAAACAGATAATTATTTTTGGTGATTTTAATATTCATGTGGACATCTATAGCCTTAGTACTGTGCTTATCTCATTATTAGACTCAGTTGGCTTCCATCAGAGTGTCACTCACTGGTTTAACCACACTCGACTTTGTTCTAACATATTGCATTGAAATTGAACATTTAATGGTCTCTTCACAGAATTCTCTTTTATTGGACCATCATTAAATAACTTTTGAATTCCTATTACCAGACTACCTGCCATTAGGCAAAAATTTCTACACTAGATGCCTGATACTGCTGTAGCTAGATTTAAGGAAGCGATTTCATCTTCATTTAACTCAGTGCCATGTTTCAATATAACAAAGGACTCTGATGCTAACTTAAGTCCCTGACAACATGATTGGTTGATTGTGCTGCAGGTTCACTGGGTATGACATTTGATTCCATTTCCTCTGTAAAAAAAGAAGATAAAACAGAGGTGGTTAGCTCCATGGTATCCCTGCAAATTAAAGCAAATATCACAGGAACTTGAAAGGAAATGACATTCCACCAGTTTGAAAGAATGTCGTTTCTGTTAGGTGTTTTCAGGCGGGTTTAAACCCAAGACTTCAATGCCAAACCAAGACAGAGTAATACCGGAGACAGGGGTAACTGAAATATAGTCTTTTAATGAAGAACAGTAATTTGTCAAACCAGTCAGGGTTTCCAACAGGTGAACAGAGTTCAGAGTGATCTCCCACGTGGTCCAGGTTCCTTAAACAGGCTGAGGGAATTGTTGAATGCAGCAGGGTTGTTTGGTCCAATATTCCACAGGGAGTAACCAGCTGATGGAGAGGTGAGACAAATGAACGACAGGGTTGCACCAGAGGATTCTCCAAGTTGAGCTGACAGGCAGGACACAGACGAGGATAGGTGAGTGGTTCACCTGAGCAAACAGAGGCAGACAGGCAGGATCAAAAACTGGGCATAAACGACTCCAAACAGACTTAGGTACTAAGCACAAGAAGAGGTCTTGTCTTTTACCACACAGGTACACAGATGATTCGACAAATGCTGGTGGGTTTTCCTGGGTTTATATACTGTCAGCAGGTGGAGATGATTGCTTGATTCAGCCCAGGTGTGCTCAATCAGCACTAGGGCCGGCCCGACCTGTCAGCCACGCCCTGCAGAGGTGCAACTACCAGACAGACAGGGGAGAGACAAACAAGAGACAGAAGGAAAAGGGAAAACACCGGAGCACAAAAGGGCAAGAAAGGGAGTAGGGACTGCGGATCTCCACAGTTTCGCCTGGCAAGACAGTCATAAAACATACAGGAAAGCCTTGCACAGTGCTAGGGCAGCCTATTACTCAACGATGAAATAGAAAAACAAGAACAATCCTCTCTCCATCTGTTAATTCAGCTACAAGTTTACTTGCCTGCTTGTTGCTTTTTTGTGTGTGCACATTTAAACCTTGACAAACCACAATCTCTGTTGGCAAATTTAATTATGAAGCAAATTTATAATGATAGCCATGTTTGCTGCTTCTAAAACAGTGAAAATACCGCTGTTATTTGAACAGCTTAAGAAATTTAATTTCCTGAGTGCTTAAAGTCCCTGAGTGGACCCATGTTAGAAAAAAATTGTCTGTGTCTCAGACCAAATAGCAGTTACTAGATGTAACGTCAACCCTGTGAATATCCTCATGGTTTTAATAGTAGTGAAATTAAATGCTTGAATTAACTGGCTGAATGCCCCACAGGGGACTTGTGTTTTCAAATATAGGTGTAATTATCAAATATAGTATATTGCCTCTGTGTCCAAGACTCTGCAAAACCTTGCCTGAGTAGTGGAGGTCCTTCCATGGGTGGCACTAAAAGTCATAATCACCTCCTTGTGGTCGTCTTTATAAAAATGAAATAGAATTACAAGAGTGACCTATGGTGGTTAATTTGGTTAACAGAGTTTGAATGTGAAATATTCAAATTGTGCATATGTGCATGTAACAGAGTGATAGTGAATGCTTGGAGAATACAATCTTAGTAGATCAAAATCTTGCTACTAACTACTCATGCTCTTAAATTACATTTACTAATTCCACATTTATACCTCAACTTAATTGAGTTCTTAAAGTGACAACACTAGTTAAATTGAGGTATATATTATACTATATTATAATATAATAATATTATATTATCATATGCCTTTATGTTATATTCATCACTGTAAACCAAAGTGTCCCTTTCTTTAATTCCTTTCTGTAAGATTAATGTTTTTTGCTGTCTTTTTCCAACATCACATTTGTTGCCCACTATTAAGTTAATTATTTCAGGTTCAAAGTTGGTCTTGCCAAGTTTAGGTTACTCCTATTATTATTATTATTATTATTGTTATTGCTATTGTTATTATCCTTCTTATTAATATCATATATCAGGATTGCAGGATCATTCACACTTTGTGAGTTGTTTAGGTCCCATGTGAATTGTTAACCCACCATCATGAGGGTCACCATGAGTCATGGTGTGAATGGATGTTAAGCCACCTGGGGAGGGGTCTCAGGACTGCATTGTAAGTGGCTAAGTGGTGGCGTCGTAGACATCAATACAGGGTACTGCAACATCAAGTTCACTGAGGAGGTTAAAGGAAACAGTCTGGCCTTTTTGGAATGTGCACTGCCCATTGAAGATGCATCTTGGATGAGAGGTGAAATGTCTTCTAGAACATCAAACAAGCCCAGTTGTCTTTGTAAAGAACTTCCTGCAAAATTAACTTACTTTGTCACTTTTTTCTTTTGTCTCTCCATATGATTTGAACCTAATAAATCAAACTTCATAACCAAACAACCTACATGTCCACCCCTAACAAATTAAAAATGGCAGCTGCAGCCAAATCTGACACTTCAAGCCACAAAGACCCCTTTGAAAACTTGAAAATCACAATGCACCAGATGAGGAAAAGACAGAGTTGAGGAGTAAAGGTCAAAATCTGGAACAGTTACTCCTGAAACACAATCAGGGGCTAGCTGCAACACAAGACCAAAATGATAGAAGAAAGCTTGCTTTCACTACTCCTCGCCACCATCGTCAGATGCTCATGAAGCCAACAAGACCCTTTGTGTCCCTGCTTATACCTCCCTGGGTCCCCAAGATTGAGACCCAGATAAGATTGCTCTCTGCATACTATCTCTTGAACCTAGTCCCAGTGGTTCTCATAATACCTTCACTTACTTGAAATACATCAAATTTCTATGTGCAGAAGTTCCAAGTTCTACCGTAGACAATAAAATATATCTAAGTGATCTCTAGTCGTAACATTAGCAAGTTCATTGAGTGCCAGTCTTACCAAGTCAGGGGCAACTGAACTGTTCTGCCAGGCATAAGGGAGTTCATAGTTCATGACTATACACCGCAGACTGGCTGCTGCTCTGGCAGAATCTCCCCAACAATACTACTATTGCTTGCTTCAGGTCTGCTTTGGTTCTCATAATGAACCCAGGATGAAGAAAGACTTGAACTTCAAGTCCCCTTCAGCCAGAACCTCCACCCAAGTACCAGTAGTCATCTAGGTGTCAGGGCAAACCATTACACAATTACATGACCTTGCTATGCTGGAATTCTTAAACAAAGACTGTGGTGGAGAGAAATGACTCAGACGTGACAACATGTTGCAGAAACAGCCAGAGCAGGACTTTATTACTGAGCTCAGCAAATACAGATGTTACACAGCAAAGTCCTCCTCATATCTTGTTTACAATTGTTTATATACTTGTGTGGCCATGGCCGACACCCACCTATTTCTCGGATGATGTCCACCCAGAAACATTAGCTCACTCCAGACCATATTCCTTAAATGGTGTTGTTATTGTCGATACAGTAGGTCACCATGACCCAAGTCTTCCTGTTGTTTAACCAGGCCTGTACTTTGGCACAACTGAGTATCCTGTTTTTCCGAAGGTGTCATGTCTCTACTGTTCCCAGAACATTTCCAAGAATCGGTAGTGCATATTGCATAAACAAATTCTACCACAAGACAATCCCATGCTAAGCAGAGCCAGAGCCCAATGCCATCTTGGTTCTCCACTCTAAATCCTTGACCATGGAGCTGGAAGGTGCTTCTGGTGGCGAACTGCCTGGCTCAACCACACACTCTTTCCAAAATGATCAGCTCATCGAGGAGCATGAGCAGCACCTGCCACAGCAAACTGACTTGGGCCGTGGGTACTCGAGACCCACATGGTCTGGCAAAGGTCATGGCCACTCAAAATATGAATAAGACTATTCATTTACAGATTCCAGCCAGCTCAACAAAGAGTTTCAAGAGTTTCATCTGGGTCAGAGTGTACCAAGCCCACTCTGCCACAGGACCAGGCCCTGTGGTGGAGAGAAATGACACTGACAACAAGATGTAGCAAAAGCAGCCAGAGCAGTACTTTATTACTGAGCTCAGTACATACAAATGTTCACAGCAAAGTCCTGCCTTATCATGTCTACATTCGTTTATATACTTTTGTGA
>JAPZEA010000013.1:20273695-20284305 GCA_029783685.1 Heniochus monoceros | reverse complement strand
TTCCTTCTGTATTTACATTGTATTGAATTGTATTGGGGCAGTAGGAGGAAGTTGGTTGTCTGCCAGTAGGTTGGTGTTTCGATCCGTGGCCCCTACAGTCCACATGTGGAAGTGTCCTTGGACAAGATACTCAACCCCAAAGTGTTCCTGATGCTGTGCCATCCATGTGTGACTGGGCATGAGTGGTCATTGCTCCAATGAGCAGCTGGCACCTTGCATGATATCCTCTGCCGCCGGTGCACACATGAATGTGTGTGAATGGGTGAATGCTGACTTGTGTTGTAAAGCACTTTGGCTGGCAAGGCTAGAAAAGTGCTTTATAAATGCAGTTCATTTAGCATTCCATTTGTATCTTTTCTCATTGTGCAGATAAACCTTTGTCAAAGCGTTCTCATTGTCATCTCTTGGTGCAAGCTGCTTTTCAGAACACTGTTAAACTATGCCTTTAAAAAGTGATGAGGGCATGTAATCAGCCTTTTCAAAAAGTGGTGGGGACATGTCGTGAATGCACAAATGACGCCTGAGGCTGGGCTCAAGGAACATACCAGTCACCTCATTAATGGGTAAAACTTCAAGCCATCACAAAAATGACAGTTTGTGTGTATCTGCCTCTGTCCAGAGAGCAGCACACTCTGCCTCTGCTGCAACCACTCTGCCTAGGTTGCAAAATGTAGATAAATATATTTATTTAGTGCCTGTTTTTGGGCACCAACCTTCCATTTACACGCATATTGTTGAGAAAACAGACGAAAGTATAAATAGATGCTTCAAGCCACAGTTGTGAAATGCGAGCCAGCACAGAGCTGGTGCAGAGATAGACAGCTGCATAGATTAAAATGAGTGTGTCTGTTGCGTGAGATGTGCGAGTAGGAAAAACGCTTCTGATAAACAAACATTTCTGTCAAAACAAATCATGAGGTAAGCTAGCATTGGCATAGAGACCAGGTTATGCAGAGACTATAGTAGCGAAAGCATTATTATTACAAACCATTACTGTAAAATAAAGCCGAATATACCCTCTTTCTTCTTAGTATTATGTAATATATTACACTTTCACATCTTTACATCTAGAATATCCTGTTCACCTAAATTTTAAGATTCTATCCTTCTACAGAAATGATCCATTTGTCTCGTGCATGTAGTTCAAGGTTTAAGGTTTATTGATTTATCATTTTACAACACATGGCTGCACAGCAAACTGTATTCTCTTTATGCTGCACACAAAACCCAAAAACTACTGTTTATGGTGGAGTGTGGAGGATGAATTAAAGAGTCTCACAGCCTGAGGGAAGACACTGCTAGCCAAATGGAACAGCAGTACACTTGCTGGATTTTATTTATTTATTTTTTTTTGATGCCAATGCTTGGTTTGCTGGAAATGAACACATGGGCACAGAAGGTGATTTTTACCATCAGGGTAAGGATAAAATTCTCCACGTTATGCCTATGCGTGCCCAGGGGACTATGGGTGCAACTTTCGGTTATTCCCCTCACTGAACTGCCATCAGCAACATGTAGCAGTATACTACAGGTCTCTTCTGTTTTCTTAGATTTTTGGTAAATAAATGATATGGGAATTCACCTTTCACACTGTAAGTGGGATAATATCATAGCATCGTAGCTCTGGTCTCTGCTGCAAAGGGATGAGAGGATGACTTGAGGACCTGCTCTCTGACAACATACATTAGGATATTTAGCTTTGTTATTGATTCTAGTGACGGTGAACCGATTAACAATCTGAAAAGTTCTGAAGCTTTTAGCGAACACTTTGCTAATTCGTCTCTTCCTGCTCCCCGAGGCCACTTCTTCAGGTCGTCCTCTCATGGTAGTGGAAGGCACAGTCAGTATCCCATTAAAGGTGTGACAGCCTGTGTTTCACATAACCCAATGTCACACCTGTAATTCATGCTAATAGCTTTTAATCAGAATAGTAAGAACATGAATGCCAGAAATTTAGAAGCTTGTTTCAAAGGACTTTACGCTGCACTCAGTGTTTCTGTCTGAATTATATATTTTTTTAAGTGTGGAAAATGCTTTGGAGGATTTGGACAGTTAACGTTCTATCCTGAAGCAACGTTTAAGAGGCTTGGACAGCTATCAGACCCCCACTGAGAGAGAGAGAAAAAGAGAGAGAGAGAGAGAGAGAGGGAGAGAGAAACAGAGAGAGAGAGAGCATCTCTAATTGGCTTGGAGAAAAAAGAATAAACCCTAAATTAAGCGAGTACAAAGATGGAGAGATATTTTAATCCAGCGTAACACTGCAAAAGAAACCATCAGGTGGCCGGAAGAACTACAAGTGAGAGTATGAGAATTCATGATGTAAGCTTCCAAACACAAGCAGATTTAAAAAGGGACATTTTTGTTTGTCATGACACAGCATGAACAGAAACAGAGTTTTGCATTTGTTTGCATTATCATGCACAGGGGTGGCTATTTGGTCAGTTTCATCTAATGCCAGTTTACAATGTTGGTTGAAGTTAGGGAGAGATTGTGGCTCTGGCTGCAGTAACCCTCCGGTCAAAAACACCTTCTTCATCTTGACAGTGAGGTTTCAGTTTCACTGTGCAGAAGGACGTGTGAGCAGAGTTTGTTTCCACAGGCATCTGAATGAAGGGGAAGGTTTCTCCGCACTCAGCTGAAGTCTCAGTTTATGTGACATCCCAACTAGACTGAAGCCTTCATAGTCGTAGCATGCATGCATTTTACACAAGCGTGATGTGGAAACTGGAAACTGTCACTTTTAATGAGAGGACTGGACTTTTTTTGTGGAGAAAAACATGTTAGAAAGCAGAGTATTTTGAATATCTTTTAAAACATGTTTGAGGGGATCTCAACCCAACTCAGCACTGATTCTTTAGCCAAAGGAACAGCATGACTCTATGAATGGCGATGGTACCTTGGTCCAGTCTGGAATATATCTGACTAATCCACATTAAATAAAGATTCTTTAGCTTTATCATGTTATAAGTTTGCTGTTTCTGCTACCAGCGTGTCTGTTCCAGTATTCACGGAGTCACAGTGGGTTCTAGTCTGACGACCAGTGCTTTGAGTGGTCGTCAGACTAGAAAAGGGCCATAGAAATACAGTCCATTGAACATTTTACCATTGTGAGCATGTTAGCATGCTGACATTAGCATTTACAGTAGCTCGAAGCACTACTGTACCAAAGTACAGCCTCGCTAAGTTGCTAGCATGGCTGTAGACACTTAGTGTTGTATAATATTTAAGCAGTTGCCCAAACTCATTCCTAAAAATATTAATCATTCTTTATATGCCAGGATTGGATTTTTGTCAGAAAACTGACTGAAATGCATACAGGAGTTTAGATTATTTTGTCATTGGTTGCATGTTTTCCAGATACATTGGTGTTGTAGTTGGTAATAGTTTGATTTTAATGATCTTCTACTGTTAAAGCATAATATGAGTCCTGTGTGCTGGCAAACAGATATTATGGTCCAGCTGTAGTGCATACACACGCATCAAACCATCCAAATCCAACGACACTGAGTGGCTAATCCCTCCGGTGCTCTTTCCTCTGTGTCTGTCTGCCTCTCCAGAGATTTAACTTTGTGTCTCTGCCCACTGACGTCCTGGAGATCGAGGTGAAGGATAAGTTTGCCAAGAGTCGGCCGATCATCAAGCGCTTCCTGGGGAAGCTCTCCGTCCCAGTCCAGAGGCTGCTGGAAAAACATGCCATTGGGTAAAACACACACACACCATACACATTCATGCACCTTTTTCATTTGAAGTTGAGTGCAGTGGGACTGTGTTTGCCATCAATCCAAATATTACTAGAGTGCTTGGTTATCCCATAGAGCTGTGGAAGTTTTTCCCCGTGCATTCATGAGATACAGGATGTTTGTGGCTGCAGCCAGTTAAAATCTTATGTGACCCCCTGATTTTAGCTATGATGTCATTAGCCATCTGTACAGGCAGCGTGCATTTGCTTTCATGCAGATTCTTGCTTGTCAAAATTGATATCATAGCAACTTCTACGTTTTCAGCTCTCCCACTGTCTTCCTGTCTGTCCCCGCACTTCTAGTTTGCACACTCTCTTTGTTTCTGTGTGTCACTGTCTCTGGTCTGCAGGGATCGAGTAGTGAGTTATTCACTGGGTCGCAGGTTGCCAACAGATCACGTCTGCGGCCAGCTGCAGTTCCGCTTTGAGCTGACCTCTTCTATTCACCCAGGTACAAAAGGCACCGTGCCGCTGAGCAGCATGGACAGACAGATACTGGACAGATATGATCGATCCTGCTACCTCCCCTTGACCTGAAAGAAATCTGTTCACATTTACACTGCTGATCTTGCTCTTTTTATCTGTCTCTCTGTAGGAAAATTGCATAAACTTTTTGGCATTTAGTTCCTTTTCCATAAACTGACAAGGAAGACGAATGTTTCGAATAAAAAGTATCTCTGCTGCGTCGATTTTGATCTTTTTTTAACGGTAACTTGTGAGCCTAAAAATGTTATAAGAGTGCAATGCTAAATTTGTACTCTTTAAAAACTGTACACAATGCTGTGTGAATGTCAAGAATATGGTTAACAAAACCCATTTTGAAGGCACAGCTATCAAAGGTGAGTTTGGTGGATATTTATAACATCTGTGTGTGTTCTTTTGTTAGATGATGAGGAGATCTCTCTGGTCATAGAGGCAGCCTGTCCTGAGGCGGAAAATGCAGCTGACAACCATGCAGCCAATGCACCTGATGATGACACGCTGAGTGTGGGGCCGGACATGCCTGACCTCCCCCTGGATGCTCCTCCTGACCCTGAGACCTCTGTGCCACCGGCCTCCAGAGCAGAAGCCTCCACACCTGAGGAGGTCCAACCTGCTGAGAAGGAGGAGGCTGAGGCAACAGCAGAGGAGGAGCAAGGAAATGTGGAGGAGGAGAGCACGGTGAGGGAGGAGCCCCCGTCTACAGAGCCCCAGGTGGAGCAGGAGGAGGGGGCCTTGGCTGAACAGCTGGAGGAGAACAGTGGAGTTGGGGTAGAGGAGTGAGAAATAGAGGAGAGGCAGCAGGTGGTTGAAGAGGAGGAGCAGAGAGCAGAGTCTGTAACACAAGCTGAGGAGGAGGTGATAGAAGAGGAAAAGGAGTTTGGGGAGGAAACACAGCCAAAGCCAGACTCTGACAGTCCTGCAGCAGTAACAACAGACGATGGGGCTGCAACTGTGGAGGCCCCCGCAGAGGGAAACATCACATTCCAGGAGCCCCCTGTAGAACCAGCAGAGGGGGCCCCACAGGAGGTGACAGAGGGAGGAGAAAGAAGCTGTATCCCCTGCACCTGCCAGTCCCTCTTCTCAAACTACAACTCCCAAGGTCCCTCGCGGCGCAAGAACCGCCCTTGTTCCCTTCCGGTGTCAGAGCTGGAGACGGTGATCGCGTCGGCCTGCGGTGAGCCAGAGACACCCCGATCCCACTACATCCGGATTCACCACCTCCTCCACAGCCTCCCGTCAGCCCAACACAGAGCTCCCAGCCAGGAGGAGGAGGAGACCGGGGAGGGAGAGAACACAAGTATCACTCAAGATACCACGTCCACATCACCAACACTTAAAACCTCCAAGGAGGAGGAGGGGCAGGAGGATGAGGAAGAGGAGGATACAACCCAGTCTCCCTCTCAGGTACAGCCAATAACGGACTTGCAGAGATGGGTGGATCTACTCATCTACTTGAGTAACTTCATGCGTTAGCTTGTAGCTCAGTCGACCACTGTGGTCCAGACTGAAATATCTCAATCTCAACATCTATCAGATCGATTTCCATGAAATTTGGTACGAACATTCAGGCTCCTCTCATGATGAAGCCCACTGACTTTGGTGATCCCACAACATTTCCTCCAGCCATCACTGGGTCTAAATGTAATTTCACTTTGTTTTATGACCAAATACCTGCAAAACTAATGGCATTCCCATCCGCCTCGGCTGGACTTTGTGTTTATATATGTTTGCATATGTTAGCATGTTTAACTAAGATTGTGGACATGTTATATGTCAGAAAAGCCTTACTTATTGTTCCTTTAAACGTTTTTGTCTGTGTATTCCTGCAGGTCCCAGAGTGTCCGGGCCCCTGCTGCCGTCGCTCCCTACCCCGCAGCCTCTCCATTGAACGCCTGTCCGAGCTGAACCAGCTCCTGGAGGGTGAGGGAGTCGGACATGCAGCAGTCAGAAGGATCTCTCCCTCCTGCCTGGAGAGCGAGGAGGGGGATTCCAGTAATGGGGGAGGAAGAAGACTTGGTGGGAGCACCCACAGACCCCCAGGCGAGAACGAGTGCGAGTTCTGCGACACCTCCTGCTACAGCACCTCCTGCTACAGCACCTCCTGTTACAGCACGTCATGCTACAGCAACTCAGGCTACGAGGGGCGGAACCGCTTCTGCAGCCACACCCGCCTCTCCTCGGTGGACAGCAACAGACTCTCCGGCAGCACCGTGTTCTCCTCCCAGGATGAAGATGAAGATGAGGAGAGCGCCTTTGAGTCGGTACCTGATGCCGGCCACTCGCCAGAGGGCCAGGAGGTGGGCGGGGCAGGAGGAGAGAGGAGGACGGGGAGGTGGAAGGAGGCCCGGAGAGGAGAGCAGGGGGAGCCAGCTGTGGCGGGGCCCAGCGACAGGAGCAACTTCGGTAAGATAAAACATGACTTTCTTATTGGTTGTCTGCTGGAGGCTCAGCTTCAGAATTTGAATGTATTTTGAGATAGAATGTGATCGGCAGATATATTTTGAAAGTAAATGACAAAAGCTCAATTTAAAAGCTGTTGTAGAATTACCTCTGAAGGCCGTTCTGGTAGCCTAATGGTTAAGGCGCATATCCCGTAACTGTAAAGGCCTCGATTTCAGCTCGGGATCTTCGTTGCATGTCACACACCCCTCAGTCTCACAACATTTCCTGTTTGTCTCTCTGCATGCAACTCACACAGAAAATACTTTTGCAGTTTAATAAATTCAAATAATGATGGTAATTCAAATAATGATCCGTGATTTGAAGATTTAATAAGGAAGCAGCATTATTTACTGGCAAGCTAAACCTGGCAATAGGCAAGTTTTTTGCTTTGATGTGTCATTATGAAGCAAATGTTGATTGCACGTCTCTTATAGACTAAATGAATGAACTCACACTTTTCCTCCTAATGTTGTCTTCTACTCCCCCCTCCACCCTGATGCCAGCCCCTGCTGTAGTTACTTGTTTGCGCAAAGCAATACTCAAAACTATGTTATTACTCCATATAAAATTCTGACAGTTTCACTTTACCTCTTCAGCGATCATGCTTCTTTCGTCTCTCTTATTTCCAAAGTGCCGTTGATCGTTTCTTCATGGAAATTTGGAAACAAATGCAGTGTGTCCTGTGTCGGTGGTAGCTGGTGGGCTCTGAGGAAAACAGAAAGCGTTTCGGTTGTCTTTGCGAGAGTGGCGGCAAAAATAATCTCACTTGGAAACGCTAGGGGATGAAAAAAGCTGTCTGTTAGTATTCCAGTGGCAGACTACAGACTCCATAACCATACAGCATGTGAGCAAATAGGAATTGCTGTTACAAAAAGTGTAATGCCAGAGGGACAGGTCACTGTTTTGAAGAGGCTTATATTAGAGACGGCCTCTTATTCCTAATTCCCCCTGTTCTTCGTTCAATGCAAACTTGACGTCTTGATAAATTCAGCAATTCCATCAGTAAAATAAGAGTCATATCATACCTCCACTTTGCTTTTTTAGTTTAAATTACAGTTAAGTTACATCAATGAAACTCAGTATTTCCTACAGTAATGTTTCACATTAAAGGAAACCTAGTTCTCTTAAAAGCAATTTACTTCCTCACTTTCTTGGTCGGCTTTTAAGTGAAAATCTCCAGGTTGAGTTATGAGTGTTGAGTTTAATTTATGGTAGCTAAACAGTGATTTAAAAAACAGAAGAGGGAAAGCTGTCAGATAAAAAAAAAAAGATAAATGATCAGTGATAGATAAATGAAAACAATATTTTTGTGTTAAAAAGAGAAAATGTGAGCATCATAGTGGTGTGACATGGCTGTTGTTAGAGTGATGGAATTTGTGCTGTGGAAATGTACATTATCCTGAATTTACCATGTGAGCCATTGTAGTACAGGTTAGCAGAATTTGAATATATAATTGAACTGTTAAAACAGACATTCGATTGCAAAAATTAATGTTCGATTGTGAAAATAAAAAGCAGCGTTACCGAGGCTGTCACCAGGACACAAAAACATGGGAAATTAGGGTCCATAAAAACAGATAATACTTGACCAGAATCCCTCTTGTTTGTGCAAAACGTTGAAATCTTCCAGGACATGTGGCCCTGCACCAGTTGGAAACTCTGCTCACGACGTCACTTTCACAAATTAATAATAATAACAACACAGTGTAGGACATTATTTTATTTGTTTATTTTGTAATGTGTAGGTATGTAGGTCTTTTAACAGCCATGACTTTGTTGAAATGAATATACCTACACAAGTTGTATGTCTCTCATTGTATCATTGTGGACATAATGTGCAAAAATCAATATTCTAATGGTTCGAACCTCAGTGGAGTTTTTTTGGAAAAAATAGTCAAATGCCATTTTTGGCCAGTTTTAACAGCCCTAGTCCAGGTAGAGTAATTCCAGCTGCCTTTATCCATAGCTTTTATTTGAGAACATACTGTAAGTGACATTCACCATCTCATTTCTTGTTCATTTTAACCATTCCTGGGTGCTGTCAAACTGTGTTAAACAGGCAGCAGAATTCTTTATTCAAATTCATAAATAATGACACTGATGAAAAATGGATCAGGGAATTCTCTATGGGATGAGATGCTGGGAGAGCATCCTCCATGCAAGCAAAGGTCATTAATTAATGGAGACCTATGTTCCAGAACCCTAAAGCCTTTAACATTTAACAGATAAATGAAGCCAGAAATGTTACATATTTCATGTGTGAAATGGCTCAATAGGAGGTAACAAACATATTATCATACATATTGAAGCATTTGACGCTTGTTTAATTTACACACAGGTAACATGAGGAATACCAGTAACATTTATAAAATAGAATATAAAAAAGAAATAGAAATAACCTCATTAGAAATGTTTCTAGTGCACAAGTAAGCAACTCAATTCCAGTAGAAAAAAACTGACAGCCTTTGGCTTTAGCTGCTGCATATGGCCTGCAGTCAAATGAAACTGTCTGACAGGCCTTCCGCTGGATACAGCTTCATGTTTTATACTGTATTTGTACATTTTACATGAGGACTATTATAGACTGTGATAGAGAAGTAGGTCACACACAAACACACACACACACACACACACACACACACACACACAAAAACACACACAGACACACACACACACACTCGTGCAGAAAAAAGATGAAATTTCCCGTCTCTGAAATGCAATCAGCAGAGTGCCAGACTCCCTGCCAGGTTTATTCTTTCAAACGGTTTTCTTTTCTTTTTCCCTTCCTGGTCCCATCAAAACACACCAGAACAACTAAAGCTTTTTTCATTTCCATATTGAAACTGATGCTTATTCTCAGAATGGCCACACATGCATTTAGCTTCATTATATGGATATGACTCCATTGATTGATCAGGTATTTCAGATCACTACAGTGCATGTCCACTTTAAGGAAGCCCTTAATGTATTTGGTATTTTAAACCAAATATACATTCATGTACAAGACTTCATTTGTGCAGTTTTGAGAGTTGATCCTGTGCCAAATTTCATCAACTACATCACAACCCTGGAGCTTGTCTAGGCCTCTGTAATTTAACACAGACATGATGCCTTCTCACATTTGAAATAGTTACAAAATCTTGGAGCTGCTGTGCAGAGTTTGACTCCTTTAAATCATAAACGCCAACTATTTTGAATGTGGGTGGAGGAAAGATCAGATTTGGGTTTTCTGTCTCCTTTAGCGTGACGTAAACATGGTCGACGATCAAAATGCAGCAGAGTAAACAATGAAGTGAGTGAGTAACGCTGTGGCACATTCTGAGTGGTAGCTATTTCAAGCTATCTGCAGAGTGAGCGTCATTGTGTAAGTGTTATTTTTGTTTGAAATTGTTGTAGTCTGTGTCGGCCCTGTGGGCGTGTGCTGGACAGCAGCTCTGCTGGAAAGCAGGAGTGAGAAGAGCTCTCTGCTCAAGTGTCAGCACACGTTCACAGGGCAGTCTGTCGTTATGTCACAAATTACCATTAAACCGCATTGCCGAGTTCAAATAATGATAATAAGAGGAATCCACAGTCCAGCTGAATCCAACTGAAGCTTTCCTCCAGACCTCCGTTCATTTAAGTCATTACGAGTTATTCAGATCTATCAGCTCGTCCAAAAATCAGCAAAAAATCACAAGCTCTCCTGCGCAAAGGGTAGCAAAAAACAAAATCCTTTAACTTCCAGATCGCCCCAGATCACACGTTGGACAAATTAAACTGTCTTCTTCCAACGCAGCGTACCAAAACATTCCAGTATGCAGAGACAGAATGCTAGCTCCAATCTGAGCACAAAAATGGTTCTTTTTCTTTGAGCAATTATAAAAACATTATTTTCAGTTGTACTGTTCCAGTTTTCTGCACACAGTGGTAGAATTTTAAATTTCGACCAATTTACGGACTCATCAGA
>JAPZEA010000013.1:20243892-20255189 GCA_029783685.1 Heniochus monoceros | reverse complement strand
TTTGCATATTGATGCTTCTACCTGCTACGCCACTCATTAGACCTGTCAATGAGAGGCACAGCAAAGAGAAAAAAAAGTACAATTTAACCACATGTGTTCCATCACCGTTCTCCAACAGCATCAGAACAGCTGTTGTAACGTGCGGCCACAGCTATTTATAGCACCTGTACCACTAATTCATCATACATGCCTGTAAACCATCATGGGGGAGGTATCTCAGTCATCATTTTGGAAGCCAGAAGGATGATCAATCCATAGAGCTCATATTGAAACAGACTTTAAGAAGTGCTTTGCAATTCCGGATCAGATGAAGAGATCATTAGCTGGGAAGCAATGGCTCCAATGTACATAAAAGGAATTCTGAAATTCATAATTATTCTATGAATTAAAATTAATTTTATAAATGTGTCTATGAGTGGCATCTTACAGAAGGTTGTGTAGACCACAAAATAATACCTCAGCGAAAATTCAGTGAAATTGTCAAGCAAGCTAAAGAAACAATGTTTTACTCTATGGTTTCATCACTCATCTTATATTCCATGTCCACCTTATCATTTCACCCTCTCGAAAACTTTGCGTATCCCTAGTCTGAAGTACGAGTAAGGTGCTCACATTCTCATTGAACATGCATCCTTTCTAAATACGTTTACGTGTGGGAACAGGCTTTTTGTGTGGACGTGTCGATTATACATCTGTCTCCAGGTGTTTTACACATCACGGCTGATGGAAAACACCTGCTACACAGTGACATCATTGATGCGGGCATGACTAGAGGCCCTACGCACTTGAAAGTCTGAGAGCAGTATGGCAGAACGTTTTTTTTTTTGCTCTACATGATTTTATTCGTACTCGCTCTTTAAAACAGGATTCAATTTGCAGTTCATGCATGTGAAACCTGCTTACTGGTGCTTTACTTTTCAGTCTTTAATTCAGCACACAAGGAAATGACATACTACCACTCTACTTTGTTGTCAGGGCATTGGCCTTAAGACTTTCTTACTGGGATGCATGACAAAAGCAAAAAAAAAAACAAAAAAAAACAGGTGTTAGTGTTGTGGTTTTCATATGGTTCAGGGACACGGAAATGATAACAGTTAATGACAAACAAATTAAATAAAAAGCACTTTGAACACAAATACAGCTTCTCAATTATGTGCATCATCCATTGATCTAAATGTTAGCCATCCTCATTAAGAATAGTGCACTGAAGGAAAAGAAGACAAGGAAAAGGAAACAGGTATTCCATTCTTGTAGAATTTTGGTAAGCCAGTCTGAGTCAGCCTGACTCTAAAGGGTATTTAAAGGGCATCTACATTAGCCTGATTGAAGGCAGCAGACAAAAGGACACTCTACAACAAAAAGGCAGCAATTAGCAAAAGTTATTGCTCATTCCTCATCACACACACACACACACACACACACACACACACACACAAACACACACACGCACCGTCACACACTCTTCACAGTTTTGCACCATAAAGCTGCAATGTGCATAAAACATTTGTAACTACACTATTAACCTACAGTATTTATTACACCCAGCCCTTTGCTATTGTCTCCCTGTTCTATCTGTTCACACACACACACACACACACACACACACACACACACACACACACACACAAACGCACGCATACACTCAAGGCAGTGTCATGGCATTCTTATCTTCCTCCCTGTCGCTCCTGAAGAAATTATTAAAGGAGGCGGCTGGCGGTTTCGTGTGTGCATCTGCACATGTATGTACTGGTGTGTGTGTGTGAGAGTGAGTGTGTATCTCCAGGGTAGCAGGTGGCCGGTGGAGTAAGACAGGAGATGAATGGAGAGAGCAGGAGAGCGGTGGAGCATGGTTGGGCCAGGCCATGGGGGACAACATGGCTAGTCATTTATTAGAGGCCAACACACACACACACACACACACACACACACACACACACACACACAATCAGTGATGTAACTCAGCTAAATTACAGTGCAGCATGTTATGCTGTTCTTACAAGCCACCATGCTTGTTGTACTGTTTACGATAAAAGCTGCAATAATCTGTGTTTTTATATAAACAACGGATCAGATTACTGAGTGAAATGTTAAAGGGTTCACTGGCAATGATGAATCCACACAGAATTATTCTAAGTCTGTAGTTCCTCTCAGCTCTACCGAGCATTGGCCCACTACTCCGTTCTCATGAACCTAGACTCCAGCAGCAGACAGCTGTTTTCAGAGAAAAAACTCTAATGAATCCAACTGTTTGCTTGCACATTCGCCTTAACAAATTTATAAGATGACGGTATATCAGCGCCGTGCTTCAAGTATGCTGCCTCCTTTACATTTTTTATCGGTTCAGTTTTTCTGTTAGAAATACTGTATAGTTATGGCGGGATGTATAAACCATCTGTTATCAGTTTAACTGTCATGAACCAGAATGTGTCCTCTCTGTCTTCTTGTCTCAGCCTGGACTACAGTGGTCCATCCAGAGAGTTCTTCTTCCTCTTGTCTCAGGAGTTGTTCAACCCGTACTACGGTCTGTTTGAATACTCCGCTAACGATACGTACACCGTGCAGATCAGCCCCATGTCAGCATTTGTCGAGAACCATCTGGAATGGTAAGCAGTGCAGTAATACGCAGACACACACAGTGACGCACACAGAGACACACACACAGTGACACACACAGTCAGACAGTGGCTTATGAAACATACTGAAATTACTGACTGTATTGACTATGAAAGATGATGAAGTGAGGCAGTGTAAATGGTAATCCTCAAGAGTTTTCTAATGTGTTTATCATCTGCAACTTGGCTGTTCATTACTGTTGGGATTGTACAATTCCTCTGTTCACTCTACATGCTGTTCACTGGACAGAGCTGTAACACTCTAAGCGTTCACTCATTTGCTGTTGTCATGCGGCGCAGAGCCGTCCACCCCCTTTACACTGTGGATTAAAATGCACGTCGTATCCAGATGGTATCTAGACATGATGATACACCTCGTATTAATACGTTTCTCCGGTGTCCACACTGAGATCCGATTGAGACTGGATTCCTCTGTCTTCTTTTTACACCCTCCTCGCTTTTGCGCCGGTCCAAAAACGTAAATATGGCAGCTATCCATGTAGCTGTGCTGCTGTATGGACTTTTGATTGCTTTTCCAAGTGGGGGAAGAAGCCGTCTTCGACAACTGGAACACAGACGATAAAAACAGAGGAGAATGCTGCTCTTGTTTCACCACAGTCCAGCCGACGATCTTAATGCTGGAACACAGTCAAGACTGGTGGGAGGAGACAGTGACGGGGACCTTTACAGATGAGGACTGGGTGCCAAACCTGCACCTGTGCTGCCAAAGTTTTGATTGTATTTGCAAAGGATTGCGACCTGTTTTATCCAGAAGAGACGTGACGAGAAGAGGGTCACAGCGACCATTTGGTACCTGACAACAGGTTTTATTTCCACCCAATCAGTTGTTGTGTGTGGACTGAAAATGCAGTTGCGTTAACATTTGTGTTTGATGTGGTCGCAGTGTGTCCCTCACCACCTCCAGATTGGCTGATCAGATTACAATCCTTCCTCAGTGCGTCGGGTGCATTTACGCCTGTACTTCCATGTGGTCGAGCACTCTCTGATTGCAGTCGATTACAGCAGTCTAAAGCGTCCTGTATTGGCTAATTTTTCTTGTTCTTGTGTGTGTAAATGTTTTGTTTAACTGATTCTATCGTTGGTTCTAATGTTCCTGTGTGTGTGTGTGTCCAGGTTCCGTTTCAGCGGTCGTATCCTGGGCCTGGCTCTGATCCATCAGTACCTGCTGGATGCTTTCTTCACCAGACCCTTCTACAAGGCGCTGCTCCGACAGTCAGTGCACACACACACACACACACACACACACCACAGCATTTCTCAGGTGTCATTTCCTTCTTTCAGAGGTTAAAACAACAGAGGGAAAGGTTGTTTTTCTGCAGACTTCCATGCTTGTTTTTGTGCGTGCGTCTAAGCAGTGTGTACATGAGAATTTTTCTTAATATACAATACAGTTGTCTTCATAGTCACGTTAGGTGACTGACAG
The DNA here is from genome assembly GCA_029783685.1 of Heniochus monoceros. Classification (NCBI taxonomy): domain Eukaryota; kingdom Metazoa; phylum Chordata; class Actinopteri; order Chaetodontiformes; family Chaetodontidae; genus Heniochus; species Heniochus monoceros. The sequence continues at coordinate 20,251,133 of JAPZEA010000013.1, read as the reverse complement.
TTTAACACTGGGATGGTCACGAAACTGTTGCAGTCAGTACAAAAGATGAACAAATGTGTTGGACAACGTGGTTCTTTGATAAAACACCAAAGGTACAAGCATGTGGACATAAAATGCAAGGTGAGAAGTCAACTACAGCTCCCACAGTGAATAAGAAGAATCCAGCCACTGATCTGTTCCGTGTGCCAGTAACGACGAGCTGGAGGTCTAGATTGCTGTTCAGAAAACGAATCATACAGTCTGCAGTGTCGGTCAGCTCACTTTTGGATTCTGTGTTAGTTGACCACAGCAGCTATTGTGACGTGCTTTGTTCACAACTGGAACGATGAAGAGTTTTGAATTGTACAGGTGTAGCTCTGCTTCAGCCTCTGACTGGCTTCTTCTCAATGGCAACGGTGACTGAGCTTTAGAAGTAATGTTGTGTTCATACGGGCTCATCATACCAAACTGGCTAAAGATAGATAAAGATAGTTCTCAGATTAGACATAACATGAACATCCACTGTCAACTGGTTCAGAATACTTAGCGTCCTTTGCCAAAGCTCTAACATTTTGGTCTCGTCTTATTTTAATGAAAGCTGACATGAAACTGCTAGCTAACGGATTAGCAGACTGGCTCTGTGCAGTTTTGTGAGCTCTGTGTGTCCTTCAGGCCGACAGACCTGTCTGATCTGGAGTATCTGGACGAGGAGTTCCACCAGTCTCTGCAGTGGATGAAAGACAACGACATCACTGACATCCTGGACCTCACCTTCACCGTCAACGAGGAGGTGTTTGGCCAGGTCAGCATGAGTGTGTCTGCGTGTGTACTGTGGATGGCACAAGAAGACAGATGTCTGCATCTAAAGATCTAAATCTAAATCACATGCATGTGACCTGCTGTGCATTTAGATCTCTTTGGTTCTTTATCGTATACATAGCATTGTTCAGCTATGACGTGTGTCTGTATTTCCTCAGTGACGAGCTTTCAGTGTACTGCTATGATGACTTACACTGTTAACTAGACCCAGTACTTCCTGTGTTGGGATGTGTCCAGGTGACGGAGCGGGAGCTGAAGTCGGGTGGCTCCCACCTCCAGGTGACTGAGAAGAACAAGAAGGATTACATAGAGCGCATGGCCAAGTGGAGGGTGGAGAGAGGGGTGGTGCAGCAGACAGAGGCACTGGTCAGAGGCTTCTACGAGGTAAACAATACTAGCAGTACTCAGATGGTGCATTACAACATAAAATGATTCTAAAATTATTAGGTTAACACTAATTGGAAACCCATTTTATTTTTTTATTAAGCCCTAAGTCATAATCCACTTTGAAACACTGAACACAACAACATAACGTCAATAACTCTAATTGCCTTGAAATATGAAGTAATTTATTCATTTGGACTGCAACGCCCATCGATGTGAATACACCCTAATACACACATGCATACATATTAATGCAACCACACACACCTAAAGGCAGCTGAAAAACGTGGGTGTTGCTGTTTTTCTCCATCCCAGGTGGTGGACTCCAGGCTGGTGTCTGTGTTCGATGCACGAGAGCTGGAGCTGGTCATCGCCGGCACAGTAGAGATCGACCTCAGCGACTGGAGGAGCAACACGGAGTACAGAGGAGGTGTGTGAGGATGTAAAACCGTCTGACTCGCACCGCGATGGAGTCTCAGCTAGTTAATATGAATCAAAGGGTAAAAATGACAAGTTGGGGTTTCACACGCAGCCTTCCTAAAACTTTACTCTTGTTTTTTTATACAGATTAAACACACTAAATATTACATGTTCATTGGGGAGCTTTAGAGGTGCTGGGAGTTGGATTTTATCATGTCTGGACAGAGCCAGGCTCGCTGTTTACCCCTGTTTTCAGCCTTTATGCTAAGCTAAGCTAACTGTCTGCTGGCCCTAGATTCACATTTACCATACAGTCATGAAAGTAGCATCAATCTGAACATCTCACTCCCAGCAAGAAAGCAGATAAGTGGATTTCCCAAAATGTTAAATCAGGTGAAACATCTGAATTAAATCTGTCCAGTTAACAGATTCCTGTTCTGATTGGATGTTTCTGTGGTGAGGGAAGATTCTCAGAATACGGTTCAAACATGCACCTTTTCGATTAAATTACCGGAAAAAAAAACAACAAATCCTTTCCATGATTTTTCTGTTATTTGCCTTGCAGTCACAATATTGACCTGCCTATGCAAAGCCTTTAACCTGAGCTGATTCTGTGTCACGTGTTCACTGTGTGACTCCCGATCCCCAGGTTACCACGATGGTCACATAGTGATGCGGTGGTTCTGGGCCGCTGTGGAGCGCTTCAACAACGAGCAGCGTCTCCGCCTGCTGCAGTTTGTCACCGGCACGTCCAGCGTGCCCTATGAGGGCTTCGCCGCGCTGCGAGGATCCAATGGCCTCCGACGCTTCTGCATTGAGAAGTGGGGCAAAGTCACATCACTGCCCAGGTATCCAACCCAGTCTCCTCTGAAGCCACGTTCACACTGTCCTGCTCTCATTGCATTCATCATTTAAGTCAAATGCCTGCCTGCTTGATGAAAGTCATACTCCACCCCTTAAGATACAACAGAGGGCTTTGGTGTAAGGTGTAAATGTGGATTAATCAGCCCCAAAATAGCCCCTACTAATGCACTGTTTCCTCCTGCTTGAGTAGCATTTGAGAAAAACTACAGTTGGCAGGAATTTTAGGAAATTGCTGAGCATTTTTAAAAGAGAAAATATACATTTGTGATCCATTTTTAAAGATTTGCATCTTCAGTAGGAAACAGTGGCTCTGGAGCTGAGATGGACTAACACACTCTTGGTTTAGGTCTTTTCATGGGATCAGTGGACATAAAAAAACAATAAGAACCCACCAGAACATGGAGAAGTTGTTTTACCTTTCTCATGAAGTAACGAAGCACTCCACTTAAATGACTGAGAGACACGTGACAGGCGCGTGATTGTCCATCGCTGGATCTGAATGCAGGTGCAGGTTAATTTTAGAAAAAAATGGTTTTGTATGCAGTTTTATATTACTGACACTTGAAGCGTTACATACAACTCATCAGTTCAGTGCAATGCGCCAGCTCAGCACAAGAGCTATTTTGGTGTTTTCCCTCCTCTGTAGTGCAGGTAGAGCTGATGCTGTGCAAGGTGTGTTCCTCTGACCTCACAGCAGGACGTTCGTTTGGCAAACATCAGTAAAAAAGCGAGCGTGCTCAGCGGAAACAGGCAGCAGGGCTCAGGTTTCACTGCAGAGCAGGGAAAAGTGCCAGAGTTTGACTTTGTGGACAGTGGAAGCTTCAGCATCAGCAAGTGTGCTGTAGGTCTGCTAATAATGTGAGGTTTGGAGATAGTGGGGGTGTGCCAGTGATTCAACTGAGGTGGTACAGAGTGGAGGTATGTATGGAACTTTTGGAAGAAGAAATGACATAATCTTTCTCTTATAAATGGAAAAATGAATTCATGAGCATCGAAAGTTCAGAGAAGACTTGCTCAGTTCAGTTCATTCAGGGGTTCTGCTGCTCCAGCTTGACTTGTTCTGGTGTGGCCAGTAGCTTGTGGTTGCTAATGTTAGCTAATGTTTATATAGATGGTTATAATTCTTCTCTGCTTGTGCTACTGCTACGCTATCATTTAGCATTTACCATTATGCTGTAGTTATCACCTGAGGCCACGGTAGGTGCTACCGAGCTGAGCCACAAAGGCTCACTTTAACGTTGCCCTGTACCAAAAAGTGTACAAAAAATATGTTTGGATGCAGTGTTGTTCACCAAAATGTATTGTTTGTATCTTTGAGCTCTAATAAATGTGTCGAACACAAAACCTTCCTCATAAAACTTTTGCAAAGCCGATTTTAAAGTGTTTTAAATCCTGAATTGTGCACATCCATGTTCTCCCTGCGTCTTATTAGCACCACCTGTAGATCAGTGGAAGAGTGTGACGCCGTTGGTAGGACTTCGTGTCGCGTCACTTGCATGCACATGCATGTGCGTCCTCGTGCACATGTACCATCAAACAGAGCAGTACAGGCATCTAATCTAGAGGTCTCCTCAAGTACTTCCCAAGTTTTCTAGGGAGGCAACAAGACAAAGGATCGTGATATCAGACAGGTCAAGTATGCATGCGTAAATGTTTAGTCGTCCACAGAGACAGTGATCTGAAGTCCAGAAATGTAGTTTCTGTCCCCACATTGCCGTGTGGATTTGCAGACATGAGAGTGGTAATAATCTTCTCATCGAACTCTCAGCAAGAAGAGGAATATTTCCCAAAATGTTGAACTATTCATTCAGGTGTCGTTTTGTGACATGCCTGCTTTTATGGAGCCGTTCCTTTAATTGTTGGGAGACAAGAAAAGCAATGCTCAACCTTGAAAAATCTGCTGTATAAATAAACTAGGGAAACCCTATATGCAGATATGATGACATTGAAATATTGAAATGTTTATGAATCCCCAGTCCAGCTGCTTAAAAATGGATATGGACTTCATACTCTCTAACAGTCTCTCTCTCTCTCTCTCTCTCTCTCTCTCTCTCTCTCTCTCTCTCTCTCTCTCTCTCTCTCTCCCCCCCCTCTCTCTCAGGGCTCACACCTGTTTTAACCGTCTGGACCTGCCTCCATACCCTTCATACACCATGCTGTATGAGAAATTGCTGATTGCAGTGGAGGAAACCAGCACGTTTGGCCTGGAGTGAGACAGACGAGACAGACAAATCAACACTGCATCCTTCTCTGTGTAACACCGGCTGGGCTATAATGCAAAAAAACAAGCAGCAATCGTGGGCTTAATACGTCGTAAAGATAGTTTTGGTCATGTGGATATATGTACGTCACTGTTCTGGTACTATGTGTTAGAGTCTCTCACTTAGCTATGAGGATCTTTATGATGGCACCACAGCAGGACTACGATTATTTTTATATTAATCACTGAGACTGGAAAATATGAAACACTACAACAGCGTTTTTTTAAAAAAAGATTTCTATATATGCATACGAAAAGGTATGTGAAATGGAATCAAGATCATTTAAAGTTGCATGTAGCAATATGCATCAATCATCCAATGATAAAAACACGTACAATAATAGAAAATGCTAACAAAAACTAACAGCAGCAAGTAAGATGATAGCTACACAACGGCACCGAAAACAAGAAGTTTACTTAAAAATCTAAGACATTATTATGACATCTAAATACTTGAGAACTTGTTGGAATTTATCTTTAAATTTATCCTGGGTTGAAATGTTGAATTCACAGAAAAGATATAAGTGATAAAGTAGTAGATGATAAACCCTACACAATGCTGTAAATACAAAGAGAAACAAACAGAAAAGTATTTAACAGAAATGACTACTGCAAAAATGATGCAAACAGTGCACATACAAACATAACAGAGCTTCAGGTTTGCCATGTGTTCTGCACCAAATTTGAGATGTTATAGTTAGAGTTATACTAGAGAGATGTTCTACACTCAAGAAGAAAAAGAAGAAATTTGATGAAACAAGTGAACAGATTTGCGTTTTACAACACATTCAAATGTTGGCGTATACATTTTTGCATCTTTTCTGTGACTTCAAAATTGAATGTGAACGATGTGGGCAAATTCCAGCCAACAGATTCTCAGGTGGTTTGCTGCTCTTGTTAATTCAGACCAATCTATGACCTGTGTGACTTTACAGGACTGGTTCAGAGTATATTGCAGATTTTTAAAAGCTCATCAGATGGATGCAAAGTCTGGTGGCCCTGATGCCAAAGGAACAATCACGTCTGGTTTTTAAGTCTACAAGGATCCTTATGTATTTCAAGGCCTTAGAATCAAATAAAAAAAAAAACCAATGAAAATAATTATATAGATCTTGTCTGTCCAGTCAGAGCTATAGCCACAGCAAAATAGCAATGGCAGGGGGCGTCAGACAAAAATATGCAGATTTGCAGAAGTCTAAGCAACAGGAGACGATTGATTAAGAATGGATTACTTCTAGACCACTTAGCATCTGGGTTTAAGTTGAAGAAATCATGGCAGAATATGGTAATGAACCCTGCACTTCCCAAGGTGATTAAGACGAGAGGCTAGGCTATCAGGATCACTTTATTTTATTAACAAAGCTCAAAGAGAAGCTTGTAAATTGTTAAGAATGTAGGGTCCAAATCTGATCCCTGAGGAACTGGTGGCTAAGATGATCTACTGGGACAATAGGAGCTGGACCACTGAAGGGATACATCACTGTCAAGAATAGTTAAGCCATCCATGCACATTCTCTTGTTATGCTCTGAGTTAACTATAGCAATGAAGTTTCTTTTTCAAGCAATGTCAATAATTTGAAAGCCAATGCTTGTCAGATGCTCAACAAGCTCCTCAGCAATTAGCAGAGACACAAGAGAAGTGCTACAAGTCGTTCAGGAGTTACAGAACTTGCTTAGAACTAGGAATGGTCTGGCACGCTGAAACTGGGGAGAAAGTAGTAAGAGAATTGTCCTTTGGTCTGATTCAGATACAGTGACAGCAAATCCAGATGCAGGGTGTGATATACCCCCTTAGATAGAAGGGTCTAATGAGCAGTTACAGACTCAACAACTACAATACTACAATAATTTATCCATGTCTGATACTCAAGTATTGATATGACAGCTTCCCATTCTCTGGCTCAGTCCCAAGTGATGACAGCAGCTGCACTCAGACCTTTCATGTTCTCTGAATGGACAGCAATGTCACTGACAAAGAACTCCTGCAGTCTCACTAAGCTTTCCTGCTCTGCGACGCTTTCAAAAGCAGAGACAACGATGTCACGTCTCCTCGATCAAAGTAGCCATCAATGCCGACACAAGGGCTCCTGGGATTCCCTCTGTGGAGACTGAGCATGATCACGTCGACCAAGCAAACAGGCAGTTCATGATTCCTTGACGACAAAGAATGCACATGTGGACATTGTGTCTCCAGCTGGCTGAAGGGGACTTTCCATGAATCACCTCTCAGCACCTCTGGTTCTGCTGTTTGAATGGGAGCTTCTTGTAATCTTATTCAAGTCCTCCACTGATGAACTTCCTCTCTCTGACTGTGTACCATCACCATGGTGTTGCTCTTTGCATGGAGCAGGTACTCCAACATGTGAACCTTACCGTCTCAAACAATGTGACTGGTGCAATGCAGCATGTAGGTCTCTAAGGATCATTGGACTGAACTGATCCGTCTCTCAACACAGCAAAGAAGTGCATTCCCCAAAACACCAACGCTGCGACTTTGAAGTGGCACTCATGGTCT
>JAPZEA010000013.1:19892858-19907403 GCA_029783685.1 Heniochus monoceros | reverse complement strand
ATATGGACGTGTGGAATAAAATCTGGATGCCTTACTATCAAGGCTGGATTAATTAACCAGTTAGGGAAACAAGGGCAAAAATGGGGTCAGAGGCCCACATTCACCCAATTCCTCCTCCTCCTCTCTTTGAAGTGTACAGTATTCTTATTAAAGGTGTACCAGTGTCACTATATATTGTGAGGAAACCTTATCGTTTTCAGGGGACACCATCAACTTAGCACAGCTCTCCTGTCTCCATGAACAGTTTGACTTCAGTTAGCGCCTTTCTGTTGGTCAAACGGGACCAGAGAACTAGGCTCCTTATCTTTCTCACTGCAGCAACTGTGGCCATGACTTGCTATGCTAAGATTAGCACGATAACCCACCGAAGCGCAGCTTGTCAACTGGCGTTAAGTGAGAGAGTCATTTTAAATAAGAGACAAAGAGGAAACACTCTGCATCATGCGCATTACATTCTCCCTCACAGGTCAGCTTCGCCTCTGGCCATGGTGTTCGATGGCTGGACCGCAGGGCCAGTCCGACAACTGAGGCTGTCTGCGACTGACTGACTGAGTAGCTGACTGATGAAGTTACACCACTGGTGCAGCTGGTTGAGTGTTGGAGTTTCATTGGGCGTTGCTCTTTCAAAATGATTAGGCACGAACCTTCCTAAATTACATTTTTGGGAGGCAGAAGCTCTGTGATTCTTGCGTGAGCAGTAGCCTGGCTGTTCACAGCAGAAGCGCATTTCTCCATGCCGGCAAACAAGCGATGGTGTTATGTATCATTAAGGCTTTGCCATCTATGCTATCTGAAGTTGTTTTATCCCTTGCGTACCTGTGTAGAACTGAAAAACCTGAATCAACACCCACCTGCGGTATGGGCCCGACTGACAGTCTCATCTTGAGTATAAACCGTGTTGAAACAGAACAATCAGCTCCCCTTTTCATTCAGCTGACCTGCAAGCACTGTTATAAAGAGTCAAGATGTCTTCTGAGAGCAGCGCCTGAATCTGTCCTGCATGCCAGACTGGTTATATCATGTCCTTCGACACGAGTTGAGGATGCGTGGCTGGTACATGATTCATCCTCGGTCAAGGATACAAGGAGGATTCTGGACCCGTCTGACCGGCTGAAGTCATGACTCCACCCCGTCCATCCACTGATCATCGTGTGGGTCGACAGGAGTGCAGGAGCTCGGAAGCAGCTCACTGGAGGCACACCTGGGGGACCCTGTGCTTCCTCTTTCCGCTTCCACCTCTTCCACAGGATTTCATTGATGCTCCGGGGCTTCCCTGTCCAGTGAAATTACTGGCAGCGGCAGAAATGCCCCGAGGAGGCTGCAGGTCACGCTCCTGTTCCTCCTGCTTCTTGCTCACCCTGTTCTCCATTCTGTGCCCTTCCGGCCCTATGGAGGGGCTCCAAGAGTTGCCGTGAAGTCTGTTCCTGGTCCAACCCTCCACTGGAAGCAGAGCAGGCAGCAATGATGGGTTGGAGAGCAGCATTCCTATAGGTATTGGTCTGCCTGAACCTGCTGACTCAGCCACAGCTGTCACATTCACATCCCTCACACTGAGTGAGCAAGCAGCATCTAACCTCATGGTTTTCCCAACAAATAGCTGACAAAATGTGAACCCATGAGCGTCATCGATACGCTTTGTGCGGACAGCGTGCACACACATCTGTCTGCACATCTGAATGTCGCATTAATGAACCCTATCCTCCTAAACGGCAACTTCTTCACCCTGCTGTCCTGGCTGTGAGCTTGAGCGTGAGGCAGCCTCAAGAGACTATGACTCTTTCGATCTGAGTCCCCATGGGTCGCAGTGTGTCCCGATACATGCAATGGCAGTGAGGGTTCTGCTGCCTCAGCAAAATCTTTGCAGATATGGTGATGGTATCAGCTCTGTTGACTCCAAGATAAACTGCACAAACAGCTCTGCTCTTCCCTCCCAGCTTGCTGTTTTTTTCTGGGCATGGAGATGAACTCGGTCGCAGCTTTCACAGCAGAGACTGGAAGCACTGGCAGCTTCTCTCTCTCGTGTCACCCTCACATTGTGGTGACAGCTTTCTCTGTCGTGCAGCTGCTGGGCATGATGTCAGTCGGTCACGTGGTGATTCCTCTGGGTCGTGCTGCTGAATGAGCATGTGCAACGGCAATGGCAGCCCCCATAAACCACCAGGGTGGAGTGCGTTCGCCTCCACCCTGACCTGGTCTCCCAGATTTGTAGAAGGACCGCCGGTCAAAATGCTTTTATATGCCTTCCCCCTGATTCCGCTGATCCCTTGGCTCTTGGACTTGGAGTGAATGAAGAATGGCTGTCAGTGATTCTGACAGCCACAAGAGAGCATCATTGTTTCTGTGCCTGCAGCGGCTGTTGTGGCAGCTCCTGTGGCGTTGAGACCCTCTGTGTCAGGAGGAGGAGATCAGTAGTTGCCTGGTAATAGGCCAGGCAGGGTTTGTGGTTCTGGCTGCTGAACGAATGCTTCGAGCCTCTTTCAGGATGTTGTGTGCGCTATCCAGAATGTGAGGACTGCGCGTACTGGAGCGTCTTACCACAGCCAAATGGACACCATTCCAGCACTGGTGTGTAGAGGGGATCCTGGACCCAATTGCGTGTCTCCTGCCTCATGGCCTTTTGTATTAGTGGACAAGAATTTGGCCATCACCATGGTTAAAACTTATGCTGCAGCTATTTCATCCTGTCATGTGGATTTTGGCAACAGTTTAGCCACCCTCTGACGAAACGCTTTCTGAGAGGCACACGGAGATTCAAGTCTGCGTCACGCTCCCTTGACCCTAAGAGGGATTTGGCGATATCTTTTTCATCGTGTCATTCAAAACAGCTTCACTTTTGGCTGCGCAAAGAAGGTTGGTGACTTATATGTTCTTTCTGTGCCTTCGCCACGTCTCAGGATCCAAGGAGACTGCAGCTCAACAATTTGACTGACATCGGGGTACTCAGCTGTGTGCTCTGCTTCCTGCCTGTTGACGCACGGCAAGCTGTCTTTCTCTACTCTCTCCGCGACAGAGGAAATACAATAGACTCTAACACGAGCCAATTTCCACTACACTTTTTAGATGAAACAATAAACACACTGTGCAAATTTATGTACATACTGTGTTATCTCATGTATTATTTCAATAGACATGCTCCAATAAAAACAGAAGCATACTTTCAACTTTACATGCTGTCCGTCATGCTTACTTTACTTTCCAGCTTGTATAAACTGTATAATATACCAGCTGATTAATAAACCACACCATTCATTATTACTAAGTTCCATCTGCTTCATCTTAAGTTTTTTTTTCCAAATCAAACATTACTTGGAGCACTGCAGAACAAAGCTAATGAACATTTAATATCCAGGAATTCACATTATCGACATTACCACTGACTGGTCCAACAATTTGGCCACAATTTAACACACTGTCTATAGAGAAAGTTCATTCTTGACCTTGGGAACAGTCCACTTGCTAGGATTCCTTTACTTTTCACTGCATCTAGTTGTTTTCATCAGCAAATGGAACTGCGGGGTTGTATATGGGTATAAGTACTGACTCTTGTTAGATGTTCTGACAGTCCGACCACGTGAGGGAGACCCACTGGGATGCTTCGGGGTGTCCCTGTTCATTAAGCAGTGCCGTCCTGGTCTGAAGCCAGGTTGGGATTCTCATCCTTCACTGATTGTACCCATTAGCCCCGAGTGCCCCCGGACCAGCACAGAACTCCCCGTCTAATCCTAAACCTAAGACTAACTGCAAATATGAATCCAACTATCCGTTATATGTTTAGAAATAAGATTTGGACCTCAATTAAACTAATATACTGTCTGAAATAGACTTTTACAGATAAATATATCCATCATTTTAAGCACCACGATTTGGGCAGCAAAGAAGTTTAGTGGGCCTCATGCAAACAATAGATAATAACACATGCATGTACGTGTTTGTACTGTAAATGTATGTCAATAGCTTACGGTGTTTTTGCATCTGCTCAGCTGAATAAGAGCAGAACACATGTTCAGATGAGAGCAAACATTTAAGACTGCATAAGTCTAATTACTGCTGCGGTTCTAATAGGCTGCTTGGAGAGAGATGAGACAAGCACCAAACCAGCCCCTCTGCTTTGTAATTAGCAATGGTGGGAGGAAAGACTGTGTGTGTGTGTGTGTGTGTGTGTGTGTGTGTGTGCGAAAGAGAGAGAGAGAGAGAGAGAGAGAGAGAGAGAGAGAGAGAGAGAGAGATTGTGTGGTTGAACCAGGTGCTCTCATATTCTGGTATCCACAACCACAAACCAACTTCCTGTTTAAGTCTAATTAGAGAGTTGTTACAAATTTTTATCTCAACACGTCCAAGAGATTACCATCAGCAACCCAGCATACACACCAGAACATTGCATTTGCTCAAACTTCAGCCAAAACTGGCAAAATTACATTTTACATCACCATTAATACGATAAATAAGTACTCACATTGTCATTAATTTAAAAAAAAAAAAAACATCAGTGTTTCAAACAACCATTTTGATTTTTGCTGGTTCAGCTGTCATTTATAACACACTTTCATCCACAAAGTTACAGCCAACCAACCAACCCTTTCATCCCATGCACAGCTAATAACTGGGCTCTTTTACGCCGTTTCTCTCATTACTGCAAAAAAGGTGACGCAGATGTTGCACAAATCTCAGTTAGTTTTGCTGAAACTTGGATTGTGTGAAGGAAACCTGTTACATTACTGTTGTGTAACTGTAATAATGTTAGCTGACGTGACTTAAGGCATGCTCTGTGTCCTGGCAACATGACATGGCATGGCAAGACATGGCAATGAGCACTGTTCTAATAGTTCGCTCAGCTTTGAGCATAAATGGTCTGAGTTGGGTGTTTCCATACCACAGCGAGTTTAATGTAATGTGTAAGTAAATAAGGCACCTTACCCAAACTAAGTAGCACAGGTACAAGTTTAGGGTTCCTACAGCAGGTGGTGTTGACCAAGAGCACAGATCATGAAGACAGTTCAACACAGTTACGGTATCCCAGCTAAGATTACCTTCACCCTCCAATGATAATAACCCATACTGTGACTGCTCTTCCCAAACCTGTTAACCTGCATGCATGTTTACCTCATGCATCATCCTGTAAACTTCTTTTCGCTTATTTCATTTAGTTGAATGCAAAGTTCTGTCCAACCAACAGTCTAAAACAAAAAGACGTTCAATGATCAATGATCAATGATGAAAATAAATATAATAAAGCCCAAAAATGCCAAATACTATCAAATAAACATATATCATAAGGGAGGCAATTTTTGACTTTACAATGACTTCAACAAAAATTTGCTTATCAAAATAGTTTTCTATTGATTTTATGTTCAATGATTAGTGACAGTGACAGACCAATCATTTCATCTCTAAAGGTCATTTAGAAAAGTCAGTGGAATCTTGTTGGTTGTGCCACCTGTAGAATGACTGATCACTTACTTGGTTATTTAGGTTTAGATCTGATTTTCTGAACAGGTGATGTACAGTAACTTTCTGAACAATGAACCACTACACCAGAACACTAGAGGTGTTAACCCTTAATCCATTATTCTCAGCACATCTAAGATTCATTTTGACAGGGAGTTGTCTGTGCATGTAAATGCAGCGAGCGTTGTTGTAACAGAGGGAGTGGACTCACCATCGACTCTGGACAGTAACCAGGTAACCTCTGGAGGAGATGCTTTAGACGAGACTCACTCTTTATAGTAGCGAGCTGCAAGACAAGAGCACAATGCAGAGTAAACATAACACATTCTCAATCCATGTTTATGCAACTACGCACCATTTTGGAGGAGGAGACAGAGAGTGTAGAAAAGTTTTCTTTGTTTAGCGAGATACCAATGTCCAGTTTGTTGGGAGTTTTATGCAGAAGAGTACAACAGTTAACCTGCTATAACTGAAATGGGAGAAGATATCTTGAGCGTGAAGTTCTGCAAGTTAAAATGATCCATTTTCTGCAAAGCCATTGGGCCTTATGTAAGAAGCACTTGTGCGCACAGATTCAAAGTGGCATGTATGAATGATTTAAGGGAACTTGTCACACTTAACAACTTTCTCACATTTATAATGTTCTCTTAGGTATGAATGACACATTCATAAGTCTTGTAACACTGTCATATTCCGTTTTTTCTGTCAAAGTTCAGCTCTGCATGGACACAGCACTGACAGCTGTGGTAATTCAGTATTTCTGGGTCTCCTAATATAACCACTGATGCTGCTATACTTGCTATGCTTTGTCTGCTGATTTCAGACAGCAGGACTCTGAGCTATGCGTTGTAAAGCTCTTCTTTTTACTCCTGGGTGACAATTTTGTGAATGAAATTTACTAACAACAGGCATCCCTTAAATGCTCATGATCAGATCTCTTGAACATGCGCCTATACGTGCTTGTGGCATTCACCAAGTTAAAGCAAGAAACGTCTGACATTCTTGTGCTCGGATTTAGAACACATGTACAAGCAAAACCTCACCAATAAATAAAAGCATAGTTCAGGCAGTTTAGGATAACAATTGGCTGAATATCCTGGCTGAATCATCAATTCGAAAGATGAGAAACTGTGTTCCAAGTCAAAAGGCAGGCGACTGTGAACATCAGGAGAGAAATGAACCATAACTCAACTCACAGCTCCCAAGTTCATTTTGGTGAGAAACATTCAACCAGACTCTAAGACTAGACCTTGTAGGAAGCCCATAAAACATTTAGCGGTTTAACCCAGAGAGCGTAATTTGCATCAGAAAGCGAACCCGTCTTCTCAGAGGGCGCCAAAGCTACATCGCATCAAAGACACGCTCCTGAAATCAGGGCGACTCGTTCTTCCCGGTGACGACAGTATCTCCAACGACAGTTTAGAATTTTTCATAGCGCAGCTGCACTGTGAACAATTGAATACATAAAATAAAATGAGGCTACAAAAACTGGGCTAAGGTACATCATGTCACTTTCTCCTTGGCAACATTTTATTTCTCATTTACATGACCCAAATCATGCAAATGAAGATATCAAAATTAATCTAGTCCAAAAGAAAATGGACTGACAAAGTCCATTAAACCAAATTTTGTTTTTTTGACACTATCAGCACATTTTTTGGAAGCAACTACATGTCAGGTTGTCCCACCTGTGACATATACGCAAAATAAATAAATAAATAACCGAAATAATTTCAAATTGCACATTTTTAAAGTGACTTTGCCACTTTAAAAGTTTAAAAGGGTGAAATCAATTCACTTTCACATTCTAGGTCTAAGTGCGATGAATGAGGTTTAATCCAAACTGCTACAGCTCTGATTCACATCTGTCACTGGGTTCTTCCAAACAGAAATGGTACTTATTACTGTAAATTATTCAGGAGACTCCTGTGTTTCTAAGACAAAGAACACGTCACTTTGAAATTGGAATTTACAGCAGGAAAAATACTTTCAGAGCCAGCGGCTCGTCACACTTCTGAAGTCTATTGTTGAGTCAGTGGTTCTGTCAAAGATCACCAGATACAGTGTGTTATGTTCTCTTTGATCCAGGAGACAGTAAAAGATACTTGCTGCACCTTTAGTCATGTATTATGTTGTTTTCCTACATAGAGGAATGTGTTCAGGCCATGGGAAAGTGTTGGATAATGTCGTCAGACTCGGCACTTCTGATAGATGCTCACTTAGACATCAATAAGGCATCCAACTTTCTGGTGCACGTCTACACACACACTTGGCCAGAACCCATCCAAGTGTTGTGTGAACATACAAGGCCAGAGCCTGGGAGAATGCAGCCACTGCCAGCAGTCTCTGGCTGAAGTGTGAAGTCATGAAACCAAGTGAGTGAGATTTACAGTTTCACACACTCGCACTGCTGGGAGGACTAGATGTTTCTGTGGATCATCTTTTTTTCTTCCACAGCTATTAGACGTTATAGTGATTCCAAACACCGCCTGTGAAAGTTAATAGGCAAAGAATACCAAGGATGTTTGATGGTCTGCAGTCACAGCGCCATGATTTTTATCTCCTCTGAGGAATGTGAGAGAAGACTTCTCACTTGTCTTTTCACTCCTGTCTGTCTACTTTTGTGGGAAAATAAAACCTTAAGACAAACATAAACAAATATCAAGTATCGATGTTTGTGAGCTGAACCTTTTCCATCCAGGAAATTCTTCAACAATGGTTTGTTCTCTATTGACTGTCCTCCTGTCTCCTAAGTGTGTATTGTCTGGTGTAGACAGAGTCCAGAGGTTCTGAAACTGTGAGGCACGGGACAGTTGAGTATATTGTGTGAGGTGAAAGGGACAGGTGGTGCATGATGGTGTTCTTAAAACAAAGGGAAGTTATTTGTTGCAGTTTGAAAGCTGATTTGGGCCACTCATCCACAGTTTCAGCAGCTGAAGCTGCAGCAGTGGCTGAGACACTCAGCTCATGGAGGCAATTAAGGTATTTAACAACTCTCTTGGTGCCAGATTTGCCAAAAATCTCACGCCTACTGTGTCAATAACTCAGTCAAATCTGAACACGCAGCCATGATACACAAATTTGTTGCACTTTTCAAAGATATGAGTATCCCTAGTGTCCGTTGTGAATGAATGATCAGAAATCTTTTTACAAATCATTGAAAACGATCCTCCTTATACCTCCAGAATCATCATGTTTTACATTTTCTCCAGTACCAAAGTAATTCAGTGAGCTGTCTGTGCATTCATGGGTAAACTGCAAACAGGAACTACTAATAGCTAATTCAGCATAAGTTTGATAAAACATCAACAAACACGGGCGAAGAAAATATGGTTCTCACTTTGCAGCCCACAGCTAACTAACCCAATCAATGCCGACATTGTACGTTATGTCCCAAAGCATTATGGGAACAATAGTTCACAAACTTAGACTACGATAATTTCCCAAATAGAGGTAAAACGAAGAATAACAACAGGAGTAACAAAATCCATTGTTATTAACTTTTCATGCACCGTAAATGTTTTTGACATTACTGTGGTTCAGAATGTCCCATTGACATGTTTTGTTTTTTTTTTATATTCCTGGAACCCTAACACTGTCCTCTGTCCATTCAAATGCAGACCTTTTGCATGTGCCGAAAACGTTAGGACATATAGACAAAAAAGTCAACAGCTTAAAGTTGCACTGGGGGGTGGGGGATGCAGTTGCCTGAATTTTGTCTGTAGAGAGTCCACAAAGTCAGACTTTGAAAATCCCTGGTGTAGGCTCAGATATTCTGTAGTTTCTGACATATCTGACTATACCAAATTAACAGTCTTAAAGCAGTCAATATTACAATGTTAGCAAGGGATCACATGACCCATAGAAAGTTATCATCAACTCAGCAGCTTTCATACTATAATTTTATGTTGTTTCTATTTTAATCTCAGAATGCTGTGAATCATGTTTTTATCTCACACTTTTGTGCCGAACGTGCTTTAACGTGTTTTGTGCATTGGAAGAGTTGGTTGTACTATGTTTAGCATTCCCACCTTGATCTATTTCTGTTTGGCTCCTGCTACTGTCCACTGTCCGTTACTACAGATTCTTCTATTTTTCACTTTAAAAACTAGAACTGAGGATGTTTTCTTTTCTGCAGCTGCAGGATTCTGTTCTGTCGATTTGGAGCTTATTCCTTTACAGGGAACATTTCCTTCATGCCGGGCTGCAAGTGCTTGTAATGTGTTTGTAATCAGGTGTTCTTGGACGTTTTTGTTGGAGCAAGCTGTATCAGAGGAAAGCAATGCAGATTGACAGTAACTTCACCCACTCTTTTTCCAAATGCCATTACATCCCTGCTGAACTGATGGAAAAACACAACACCAAACGGAGCGACAGTGATTTGTTGGCAGATAATCAAAGAATAAATCTCTCTGATGCAACAAAAGACGAAGTCTGAAAACCAACGAGCCAAGCAGGCCGTTTGTAAGACTCTCTCAGTCTGTATGAAAGGTGAATGAGTGCTGGCTGGCAGGCTGATGGGCTCATTCTCCAGCGCCGAGCTCATCAAGCGCTGCACGTCTAAGAAAAAACATTTAGTGCAGCAGCAGTTTCCAATCATGTGCCTTGAAGGCCTGAGAGTCTGTGAGTTTTTATTCCAACGACAGTCAACAACCGCTTATTCTGTTCATAGGTTCCTTCTCTGTGTAGGAAGCAGAGGCTGCAATAGAGGTTGTCGTTGTCATTGCTGTGATGGACAGGGTCGTAAAAATTCCATCATAATCTATATTACCTGTCATTTTAATTTTCACTTTTAAAGAAAAAGTGCAGCTATTGTGTCTAAACGTGCAAATATGAACAATGCAATTGTGCAGGATTAGACAACTGAAATATGAACAAACCACTCACAAGTAATGAAACTGAACTCAACAGACCTGCTGTAGCCCGGCATGAAACCTTCCTCCGCATGGACTTAAACTGGGTGCTCACTTGCGTGTAATCAAACGCATCAAGGGGGAGTGCTGCAGAGGCGATCGTCATTAGGCTTCGCATCTTTGCCTCGGAGAGACGACCTCTAATGGCCATTTTAGTTGTGTTCTGACGACTGAACGCTGATGCCACACTGGAGCCTAGAATTACCAGCGGTTCAGCCAGAGTTTTCAAGTCGTGGAACATTTCTCCCAGAGAAATGATCAGAAGTCAGCAAGACTCTCTGAACATGGAATTTCCTGACCCTGCAATCACTCACTTCATCAAGAGGAAATCCTGCAGCAGCTCCTTCTGCCTCTGTTACCCGCAGCGGACCCTCAGCTGGCATGATGTTTTGCTAAAGCTAGACTGTGCAGAGATAACCTACCAATATCATGGCTAAAGCCAGCTAGACAAGGAGGTCATGCATGTGAGATCAAAGACAAGACTGTTTAATATGCACACGCCACTGGACAGGGGGGTCTAATGCATGGTGCATGGTCTACATGTGGTTACTGACAGTGTTGCATGTGAATTACTTAACAATATGGTAGCTCACCATGAGCGTTCTAATGTGTTAAAAAGAAATTCAGTCAGTTACAGAAAATATTCTGTTAACGTGATCCCTGACATGAAGGTATGTCATACAGCAGAGCTAACTCCTGTGGTGCTTAGCTGCAATGAAAGCCTTTAGACTTACAGATTTGTTGCCTGTAGTGAACCTTTGAATTCTGCTACAAAAGTCCACTTCTACAGCTTTATTTTCAAAGCTTTGACCACACTCACCAAGTTAACTGCATAAATTTAGAAATCATATCACTAGAACACAATCCAGTAAGTCAACCCACATCAGCGGCTAGAAAATCACCCTTACTTGGAATGTGTAGCCACGGTAACTCATACGGGGAGGTAACACAGTATAACAGACATTTTTATGTCCCATATTATAATACTATATGTGCAGAAGTTTAACAGGGTTCAGTATGTGGATAAAAACTAAATTTATGGCACAAAAATTGACAAAACCAACACTTTTAAGTGTTTGTAACAGTTGGGCTTTGCACTTAACTGGGGTTTATATTAAAGAAGTGTCTTCTGAATGGTCTTTTTTCTTTCTTGTTTTTGGCTGGGCCACAGTGTGAGGGCCAGCCCTATAACTGTAAAAGTCTGCCCCTGATTGAGTGAGTGATGAAATTACACCATTGGTCAGCCAAAGGTTGGAATGAGTGTTGTTCAAAATGAGCAGGCGCGAATGATATGTTCCATAACTCTAGATTCTGTGAATATAGGCGCATCCCTGGCTCACACAGCACTGAAGACTTTTAGTCACCCACTTACTACGTGGGCCACAAATCAATCTCACCTTACGTATAACTTGACCTAAGACTGGACAATCGACTCTCAAAAAGAGCTTTTTCTTCAGTTAGTTGAAGGAACTGGTTGGGCCATCAGGTTAGAGGGTTGTGCCTTTACTCACAGAATCTGGAGTTACAGTGCGTAACTACCATTGTATTTCATATAGGACTCTAAGGCTAACGCTAATGTGATGAGGGCTAAGCAGGGTATGGTCCATGCCCAACTGGGTCCGCACACACAAGACACACCCACTTCACAAGACAACAACCGGTCAATCCCTCGCCCATGTGTCACAGTGCAATGGCATACATCCTATGTGCACAGATGGCACAGAGGCAATACAGTACTTGACATTCACTGCGAGGGAATGAAACTGGAAAACAACATGAAACCTACGGCTGTGAGAGGAGGACACGATGTGAGCAGAGCAGAAGACAAAACAGCTCTCCATGTGCCGAGAGGCATGAGGGAGATGAACATTTAACATCCAAGAATTCACACTGTAGACATTACCACCACGACCGACCACACATGGTGGAGCCACGCACTTGGTTTCTACCTAGTCTTACTTGAGCGCAAATTGTCGCCTTTCCAAAATACATTGTTTGTTACTGGCTATAAGAAAGAATAACAAAACACAACACAATATTTTGAAGCAGCGTCATACCAGCATGAAACCACATTAGGATCCTTAATCTGATTCATTAATTTCTAAAAATTAAGAACAAAAAAAAAAGAAAAAGAAAAAACAAGTCCTTTGAGCCACTATGGTTCTATACATGGAACCTTTGAAGAACTGCTTATTTTGTGGGTGTAACCAGGCACAAAACAGCTAAAATGGTCCTGGTGATTACAGCATGTGCCTGACACCCATCCCCTACACCCTAACACCAAAATGCACCCACCCACACATTCAAGACCTTAACCACAACCCCTGATGGGTATTTTGAGGCCATTAGACTAAAAGGACATTATCTTTCCTTCTCCATCGCTTCCCTTTTCCCCTACTTTTTCTATCTCCCATTTATCCACTACTTTTTGTCCATCTTCATCGTTTTTATTATCATCTTCTTTTGTAATGTCTTTTTCTATCTGTTTTCTTTCTTTCTTTGGCTAGCCAAATGGTGATGTCAACCAATAACAGCACAATACATTCTGTCCAACATCCCTCTTCAATGTTCCACCACTTCAAAAGCAAGAGGAAGGTTTGAACTCTGCCTGCTTGTTGCTTGCAGAGAAAAGCTTCTTTTACATCTCCTTTGTGTCTTTTTGCCATTAAGAAGGACATGGGGACTACAGAGAGAGAGAGAGAGCGAGAGAGAGAGAGAGAGAGAAAGAGAGAGAGCATCACCTGCTCCCAATTGAAACTGGGTGAGACAGAACTTTCATTCTGCACTTCAAAGAGCCAAGAGACAAAAAACTTTACACCACTCCCCTTCAAAAACCTCTATTCATAGGCCGACTATAATGGGCTGAGGAGTGGGCTTGTGTGAGTGAGTGTGTGTGTGGGGTTTGTGTGTCTGTGTGTGTGTGTGTCTGTGTGTGTGTGTGTGTGTGTGTGTGTGTGTTTATACCTGGTCACAAGCTTCTTTGCAAGGAGAGAACTCGGCAGCATGGTGGCAACAGGAGGGATCTGCAGAAAGATTCACAAAGTTAGTTGTGACATTACAGTCAGGGAGTTATATTAGATCAGAGCATTATCGTTAGTGGAGGTCAGGAGATTGGGGGCGAACGCACCAAACCTATTTGAATTTTTGAACAAATCAGAGATGCAAGTGGTGATTCAAAGGTCTGGAACCAAGCTACCCACGTTACTTTTTCTATTTGTGTGTCCCTGTGAAATAGGTGGCCCTAGAGACTAGTGATGTACTAACTACTTGCGGGCCTAGTTGGCAAGTTACTGTATCTGGCAAGCTAGCCTGTAGCATGCTACAGTAGCTGGTTTAAATATTAGATGAACTATCCTTAGAAATGAATGAAAGCTCTTCCAGGCTTTAAGTCCAACTGAGGTGTATATTGGCCGCTGCCTTAACCCTAATTTCCACCAAGAGCATAACGTCCACGTTCCCTCCACGAGGCAAATGACGGAGGTGATTGCTGCCATTCTAGTCAATGCGTGCATCTCCACCCGGCAAGTAGTGTCTGCATTTCAGAAGCGTCCCAGAATCTATGCTCTGCTCTGGTGTCAGCTTGCACAGAGCAGATCCAGCCTGTCGCGAAGTCAGACAAACAAATGGCGTAAAATACCCTGTGCAGACACCCGATCGTACATGAGCAATAAATGCAATTAAAACAGACAAAAAAAGCAACAATTTAACTACGAAGCTTTCGTAACCATGTTAGAAGCACAGAAATCAACCAAATAAACATGGTGTGAACAAGTCAGCAAAGCTCAGCAGGCAAAACGCTACGCTTCTGAAACACGACCGGCGGGGATGGGAGATGCATGGAGGACAGAACAAATACGCATCGCATACGCGAAATCTCGGGTTAGTCTTACAGATACAGATGTACATTCATCCTTAAGACAAAATCATTGTAAACCATCCCAACTCTCTACAGTACATTCCTTGTATTTTAATTTGTTCTTTGTTGTACAGAAGTTACACGACATATGTATCGAAATCATGTGGACGAAACAGTATGGTTATGTTTCCACATGCAGCGCACCCAAATTCTGTCTCAGTCCAAAACTGTGTCAATGTTGCCTGAAACTGTATGTGCCAGATTCTGTCTCCTCAGGGATGGCACCAGGGGGACAGACTCACTACTAATTGGGATGGTTTACAATGATTTT
>JAPZEA010000013.1:19317886-19328036 GCA_029783685.1 Heniochus monoceros | reverse complement strand
TGTATTATTTTCCAACATTAGGACATGTTGTCAGTTATTGCTTATCTAACCAACAAACCTATCTGCATATAAACATACATTGTGAATATCTCAGCCATTCACTGCAGACTGACTTCACCTAAGGTAATTTTACTCTGGTCAATACATTCCATGCGTCAGCTGACATTTTTGTCTGTGCAGCCAAGTTTTGTACATTAGAGAACAGGAAGGTAATGCTAGACTGAATAGTGAAGAGGTAACTATGTGTTTGTGCATGTCTATAAATTTTCTGGGTTTTAAAGTTCCAATTTGTTAGTATAACATTTTGATGATAAAAATAATTGCTAGGGTCTGGGGATGTGGTGACTCTGCTACACACAACTTTACTGTGTAGTTTATTTGAACAAGCAAACACAAGCAATCAGCCACATTCAGCTCTAGCTGCTTGGTGAAAATGAATGTCAACTTTTTGCTTTGTGAACTGTCCAGTTTTTCACATATGTGATGCACTGCTGCTGCACAGGAACTGTTTGAAAGAAAATTCTACACAGTGAACTGTGTCAGCCTTAGGCCAACTAAACAGAAAGATCATGATTCTGTTGATCTCACTGTACTGCTGATACACCCACTGGGATTAAAGAAGCCAAGATCAGTGTGAAGCAAAACAATTGTACCTCTCTGACCGTTTGCTGAGAATTAACACATACCCAGTGGCTAATAAGCAAGATATCCCACTGAGCTAAAGTATAAGTTTCTACCATCTGCCTTTCGTGTGCAGAACTTTCCTCTCCTACTGGGACTGTCTCTCCATTTCTACTGAGTCATACCTTCTTCTCTCTTTTTCTCTCCTCATTTCCTTTCTGCTCATCCATCTCTTGTGTTTTTGCCTGACTGTCAGCATGTTGTGGTTCCTCTCATAGCTGTCTCCAGCATCGGTCTTTCTCCCTCTTCCCCTTCTTCATCCTGACTTCTCAGCCTTTTTTCTCCATTAGTCTCTACCTTTCATTTTTCTCTTTTGTCAGTTTTTTCTGCTCCTGTCTTGTTGCGCAGTCACTCTGTCTTCCCCGCTCTTTCCCTCACCTGTCATTCGTCCAATCATCATTTTTTAACTCTGTCATCATATAATTTTTCTCTCACTCTCATCTCGCCTTTTGCGTCTTTTTTCCATTGGCCTTTTTCATCGCTCTCCTCCTTCCCAATCCACCTATCTATCCATCATTTTTCACTTTGTCATTACACTACAATTTTCCCCCATCCTCTTGGCTATTCTTCCCCTTCATCCTCCCTTTCTCACTTGCTACCACTTCCTCCTCAATCCACTCATATGCCCATCATTCCCCCACCCTGTCATAGCAACATGATTTTTTTACAGGCACTCTCTCCTCTACCCTCATCAACCTTTCCTGCCCAATCCCCACCTGTCTTTTCCCATCCCTCTTCTTCCCGCTCATCCTCATCATCATCCATCAATATTTATTAATTTTTCCATCAGGATTTCTTTCACTGTGCTGTCTCCTTTCGCTCTCATTCTCCCCCTCCTTTTCCCTCTCCTCCTCATCTGTCTATCATCGTGTCATGTTTTGACATTTTTCCTATTCTAATCTCGTAACTGTCTTCACCAATCAGACTGTTTTCATCTTGTTGTAACTTTGCCGTGTCATTTTTCTCATCTTCTCTCCCTGCCGCTCGTCTACACCATCTCCTCCTCACCCTCCTCTTTTTGACTTTATCCACCTTTGTTATTTTACTCTCTCGTCACTTTGTGGTTTGCGTGCACAGTGAAAAATACAGATGGAAAGTGTTCAAAATGCAATGCGATGCAATGATCGAATTCAACAAATTCGTAATTTTTGTGCAATCACAAACAGTTTTCTTTGGCCCAAAAGAAAAATGGACTGGTAGTATTCGGTTTGGATCGCATAATTACGCACCAGCCCGGTACTGTAAACAAAAGCCACATGGGCACACAGTATGTAGCTTGTTAATTGGGCAGAGTTGTGGAAACCTGTCATCCCACCATGTTTGACATTTTGATGAGTTTTGATGAGGTCCAAACAAATCTGATTGAAGTTCCTGTAAATTTAGTTAAGCGCGATGGACTTTCCCACACTTCCTTTCTCTGGTGCCGGTTAAAACCAGTTAAGCACACATAAAGAAGTGGCTGACTATTTACACATATGGATGCAGCTGTGACTTTACACATAGGTTCCTGAAGACATGTCTGAAGTCTGGGGTTTACTGCTTTCTGCCATACCTATTTACTAGAGCAAGAAAATCCATATTTGTGGGACTGCGTGGAGATGAGATGGGGTGAACAAACAGCCCGGCAGTTTTTCTTGAACTGGCATATTTGATTCATGACACCATCATCACCATTTCAATATTGGTTTAATTTGTTCTTTATAAATGTTCAGCTGTTGAGATGAAATGTTTCCTAGAGTTTGTTCAGGTTAAATTCTCAATCTTAACAAAGAGCACCACAGTTATCTCAGAAGAGGACAGAAACCTGCTTTTTCAGCAGTTCAGTCTGGTTTTTCAGTGCCTCAGAGTGTGAATGATCTTGTTCTCACCCAAACACCCAATTTGAACAATCCATTCACAGTGAATTTGTCATGTCTCTCACTCTCACCCCAATCTTCCTCTTGCCATATCCTCTTACATCCTTGCGCTGTATTTTATATCCAGTAATCATTTCACGGTCTTTCTCAGCAATCTCGACTCATTTCTTTCTGTCTTTCCGATCGATCTCCAGCACCTCAACAGTGTCCCAGTTCTCACCATGTTCAACAATCTCTCCCTTTTATTTTCCTTCTCTTCCTCTCAGTGTTCACTCCTCAACATATTTCATTTATCCAAAAGTCTCCTCAACTTTTCTTAACTCTTCTCAAACCACGTAGCATATAAAGAGCAGATACAGCAGTGTTGAAGGTATTCATATACCACATCTGCTCCAGCGAACTGTAGTTTCGATAACTGCTGTGTGTGCAGAGAGGCAATGCTGTTTGGGCAAAATTTCAAGAATAAGTGACAACCACAGCCAGCAAACAGAATTATTTTGATAGATTTCTGGTTATTGGGTTGTAAATGTGGGTGGGAAACCCTTCAATAAAAGTCCTACAACAGGATAGTGTTGGCTAATTACAATTTTATTTTAAATTTCTGTCTAAATCAAACTTGAGAATGACTCAAATTGGCAAAACAGACAGTCCAGAAGAAGTTACAAGTTATAACTTTGTCAGATTGCATTGAAACCTGATGGAGATGGATATGTCAACAGCCATGTCTGTACAAACGCAAAACCAAATCACTTAGTTTTCTACTGCAGTTTCACATTTGACGTTGATATTTACATGAACTGGTTGACATAGGGAGAAAATCAGTGAATTTCTCATACAACTTGACTTCAACATCCTCTGTAATTCAGTGAAGTAAAGCTGCTGGGTTTGAATGATTCTCCCCATGCTGGGAGTTACCACCCTCCTGATGCTGTAAGGAATATTGACCAGATTATATTCTGTATGCTCTTTGTGTCAGTTCAGATTCAGCTGCTTGAAGAAACACGTGTGTTTTAGAAGGAGAGGTTGAATGGCCACCACCTGAACAATCCAAAACTGTACTTTAATAAGAGTGTGTTATGTGTTTTCAGGGAGTTTTAAACCCAAGACTCTAATGCCAAGCCCAGACAAAGCAATACTGGAGACAGGGAAACTGAAGTATAGTCTTTTAATGAATACTGCAATTTTTCAAACCAGTCAGGGTTTTCAACAGGTGAACAGAGTTCAGAATGATTTCCCACGTGATCCAGGTTCCTTAAACAGGCCAAGGGAATTGTTGAATCTGGCAGGGTTGTTTGGTCCAATATTCGACAGAGAGTAATCTGCTGACGGAGAGGTGAGACGAATGAACGACAGGGTTGCACCAGAGGATTCTCCAGGTGGGTTGATAGGCAGGGCACAGACGAGGATAGGTGAGTGGTTCACCTGAGCAAACAGAGGCAGACAGGCAGGATCAAAAACTGAGCATAAACAACTCCAAACAAACAGACTGGGTACCAAGCACATGGATAGGTCTTGTCTTTTACCACACAGGTATGCAGATGATTCGACGAATACTGGTTGGTCTCCCTGGGTTTATATACTGTGTCGGCAGGTGGAGATAATTGCTTGATTCGACCCAGGTGTGCTCAATCAGCACAGGGGCTGGCCCGACCTGTTGGCCACGCCCTGCAGAGGTGCAACTACAAGACAGACAGGGGAAAGACAAACAAGAGACAGAAGGACAAGGGAAAACCCAGGGGCACAAAAGGGCAAGAAAGGGAGCAGGGACTGTGGATCTCCACTTTAGTGTGTGTGTATACGCATGCTAAAACAAAAGGCTAAACTAAGATGGTGAACACGGTGAACGTTATACCTGCTAAACTTGTTATGTAAGCATGTCAGCATGCTGATGAATTTAGCTCAACACCCACTGTCCCTCAGACCAGCCTCACAGAGCTGCTAGCCTGGCCGTAGGCTCTTCATCAATCAATCAACCGACTTTCACGACTGTAGGGTGGTGTTTTGCCACAAGGAACCATTTAAAATTAGCTAAAGCTCGCGTATCTGACTGGTATCTTCTTCACAGTAATAGTGCCTGAGGCTCATGGGTTTTTATTCCAACTGAACACTACAGCTGCTGAGTTCAGTGACTCCACTTCATCCACAGAGGAGGCACTAATCAGGGAAAACAGTGGATTGAAAAGGGGAAGGGAAAGCTGCAGACTCATAGACACATTATCACAAACCACTGGCTTAAAATGACGTGTTTGATAGGCCTAGCAGTTTTTGTCATCTTTCTTGCCACCTTAAGAAGTGCCTTCTTCTCTCATCATCATGTCCTCTTCCTCCGTCCTCCCTCTCCTTCTTTCTTCGTCTTATCCTTAATTACCTCCGCCACTCTCCCCTCCCACCTTTCCAGTCTGCTTCCCCTCCTCTTTCTCATTCTGTCTTTGTCCTTGATTTCCTTCCTCCATTCCCCACTCCATCCTCTACCCACCCCCCACCCCCCCTCTCTCTGTGTCTCTCTCCTTTCTTCCACCATTTCTCTGACTCTAAGTGATCAGGGGAGGTCAAGAGTGTTACATAGAAGTGAAGAGGAGATAATCCTACATATTAAAGCTTGTAAAGGCTGCTAATGCCAGATCAAATAGTGAGGTATTCACAGCCAGAGAGGCATGGCCGACTGCCGCTGATCACTATCGCAGGCGGGCTGAAGAGATGGGCACACTGCACGCTGAGCCTTTGTCAGTCACAGCGAGACAGCACAGTTACTCCGTGCAGATTATTATGGCTGGATTGAAATGTATCAGATAGCTGGCCTCAGTGCTGTTAATGAGTGTTTACAAGTTGTGTCCACATTGTGACATATGAATTACACTAAAATGTTTGGGGAACATGCCATATTGTAAAGCTGCTGAAACCGATTCAGAATTCTGTAATTGTGTTCAACTTTTTCAAGCTGAGAAATGCTCAAAAACATTCCGTATTTGGTATTACTCCACATTTCTTTTTACTTGTGAGGGTTGAAAAACCTCTGGCGCTATCTACTGACATAGCTACACTGAATGGCATTTTCCTGGCCTCCAGCACTACTGCAAGGAATCTGGGAATTGTCTTTAATCGGGATGTTTCCTTTCTATACCACATGAAACAAACTATAAGGCCTGCTTTGTAACATTACAAAAATCAGGCATGTCCTTCCTCAAAACAATGCAGGAAAAGTAGTCCATGCATTGGTTACTTCCAGGCTGAATAATTACAATTCCTTACCATCAGTCTGCCCCAATAAGCTATAAGCTTAATATGCTAAATATTCTCTTAGACACCCTTTCTGCATTTGAGAGAACTTTCCTTTTTGATAAAGCTTGCAGTTAGGGCTGGCTCAGGCTTGCCTTGGACCAGCCCCTAGTTATGCTGCTATCCCATGATACCCTAAGCTCCCCCTCTCCTCCTCCTCTTCCTCTCCCCCTCCATCTGTGCACAATCATGTCTCATTGTTGCATGTTAGTAACAGCTTCTTCCCCAAAGTCCTTGTGTTTTATTGTCTCTCAGGTGCCCATGGATCGTAGCTGCGTCTGGATTGTGGATCATTGCCTACTGCTGTGGCCCTGCTTGACGCACACGGCACACTGCTATCAAAAATCATATTTACATATATATTATATATTATCATACGCATACCACACACACACACATATAATATTGTTGTCAATGCTGTACATCTCTCTCTCTTTCTCTCTCTCTCTCTCTCTCTCTCTCTCTCTCTCTCTCGTTGGGTCTCTATAGATTAAAGTGTATGGTCTTGACCTGCTCTGCCGGTGCTGTAACTGCCCCATACAGACAAAATAATACAATTACTGTCCGGTTCTGCTCCTCCTTCATTTATATTGAAAGTCTTTAAAGTCCAAAAAATATGAAAAGGCCATATGCAAAATATTAGTCGTTATTTATGCTGAAAGAAGATCCTTAAACAGTCTTTATATCACAAAAAAAGGCAAAAGAATGCTCTTTGGATATTTGTCTTGTACAAACTTGCATTCTGCAACTTCTGGAATCACATGCAGGCAAATTGTCACAAGATTTAAATACTTAATGAACATATCCACACTGTGGCAGCTGTGCGTAAAGTACACAGAATTTTGGAGAGGCATTTATGTGATCCTCTGCCAATAAGCTGATCTGAGCAGGCAGAGGCGCACG
This sequence comes from Heniochus monoceros, assembly GCA_029783685.1. Taxonomy (NCBI): domain Eukaryota; kingdom Metazoa; phylum Chordata; class Actinopteri; order Chaetodontiformes; family Chaetodontidae; genus Heniochus; species Heniochus monoceros. The sequence goes on along the minus strand of JAPZEA010000013.1, from coordinate 19,321,320 downwards.
TGAATTTTCATTCATTTACAACATGGATGGGAACCTTTGCTCGGGCAATCTGCACGTATGAATGCACCGTTTTGCTTTGTTTTTATTGTTTATTTATTTTCTACAGCTGTTGTGGACTCCTACTCTACCCTGGCTCTCCAAGCTTTTGTCAGGAGCCAGCTCTGCCTATTTGATCAGAGGTGGGGTCAAGTGGCAGGTCTTTCACGTTTCATATTATTTTTACTGCACACAGGAGGCGTTTAATTGTGAAGTGTTGCAAAGCTGCTGTGGCTGATACAGCAAACTTTGGAAGTACCACACATGACACCATATAATAAATATGTAGATATGAATCTGCAGCCCCATTAAACTTTGGTATATAGTTTAACATTTTGAACTGAAGTAATGAACAGCATAATTCCCTACTGATCTGATAAAACCCCTCATGTCATCTATTTTCTCCTCTGTTTAATGGTTGTACATGTTCTTTGAAATTCAATAATCAGATTTATCAATGATGAGGAGAGCAGCAACACAGTCATATGACATATACAACAAAAGATAAGAAAGGTGCTCTTGCCAAACTTGTTTCCACACTGCTCATATGCACTAGAAACGACATGTTTTTAGCCTACTGGCTTGTGATAAGAAAGCAGGTCCCCTGACGGACGCATAAGAAGAACAACAGCTGTTTATGTACAAGTGATAGCATCCTCTAGTGGTTGTAGTAATTGTGACTGGAGCAAAAGACGGGTAGGTAACGTTATTATGCCAGAAAATCAATGTAGGCAGAAAGTTGTGGTGGAAGGATGCCTCATCTAAACATCTTTCAGACTTTAACTCCGGAGCTTATGAACATCTAACTAAAATTGATTTCTTTTGGCATCTTTTTATTGTACCTTTCCAACATACGCATTTACTCATCACATCATGAAACAAGTAACAACAATCGGAATCACAGCTCGACAAAATACACAAGCAAATAGGCATACATATACATACAAGTACAAAACAGAGTTACAGCAATACCACGGGGACAGACGTTCAGGGAACTTATACATACAAATATACATTTATGTAGTTCAGAGTACCAGAAGGTGGTGGACAATTTTGTGGACTAGCGTGAGCTGAACTACTTGCAGCTCAACATCAACACAACAAAGGAGCTGGTGGTGGTCTTCAGGAGACCCAGGACTCCCACTCCAATTTCCATTAGGGGAGATGTGGTGGAGATTGTACAGGAGTACAAATACCTGGGTGTCCACCAGGACAGCAAACTGGAGTGGACCAGGAACTCTGCAGCTCTCCATCAGAGTGGCCAGAGCAGGCTCTTTTTCCAGTCTCCGGACTCCGGTCCTTCAATGTCTGCAGCAGCATGCTACGGATGTTTTATGAGTCTGTAGTGGCCAGCACCATTTTCTATGTTGTGGTCTGCTGGGATAGGAGCCTGAGGGTGGCTGACACCAACAGACTCAATGAACTGATTCAGAAGGCCGGCTCTGTCCCGGGGACGGAACTGGACTCTGCGCATGTAGTCGCAGAAAGGAGGTTGTTGTCAAAACCTCTCTCCATCATGGACAATGTCTCCCACCCTTTACATGGTGTTCTGGACAGCCAGAGGAGCACGTTCAGCCAGAGACTCAGAGTGGCCAAGTGCTCCACAGGACGCCACAGGAGGTCCTTCGTTCTGGTGCCCATTCAACTATGTAGCTCATCCCCTTTCTGCTGGAGTAGAATTTGTATGTAACTTGAACCTTGTATTACTATTATCAGCATTATTGTTTTTTACTATATTGTGCATTTTTACCTTTACTCTTTGATTATTGTTATTTTACTTTCCATTTGCATTCACCCTTGACACATACACTTTCGCTCATATTTGCATTTGCACATTTTTACTACTATTATTCGTAGTATGGTTCTGTCATTTTCATAGTAGTTTGTTACTCTGTTTTGTTTTTTTTTTGTTACCTTTTGTAAGTATTTTATCATTCTTTCCAACTGTGTATTGAGCAATTTGTGCTGCAACAATTTCCCTGAATTCTGAATTTTAATCTGAATCTGAATACATATGAGTGGGGCAGCTCCAAAAGATGCAGACTGGCTGTCTTGATGACAGCAATAGCCTATTTCTACGTAAATGTAGTCTATTATTTTATTGCCTTAAACTGCAATAAACTATGTGTAATGCATATGGATGTTGAATGAATTCTTAAAACTGCAGACTGTCGTACTTCATCAGAAATTTCACTCCCAAAGTTTTTAGACCACTGTTCCCTCAGGTGATTCAAAAGGGAGATCATTTCTTGAATTGAACTGAATGCTTTGGATATCAGGCATCTCTGCAGAGGGTCACAGTCTAGACATTCCTCTATCCAACCTTGTGTTGGTGGAGATGGGAAGGGAACATAGAGGCTCATATATCTGTACAAATGGACATGTGGAATGTTATAGCATTTTTTTTCTTTTTTTCGAAAGGAATAAAATTATTGTCTTGATAGGTCATTGTCTTTAATAGGCCGCAGAGACAGTGCCTGTTTAAACTTGAAGTGAGACCTAGACTGAGACCATATTTTCAATGTGTTCATCACAATGGGGTCTGTCAGGCTTTTCTTGCTGACAGATAGTGGCGCACAGAGCATAGATGTTAAAAACACCAGATTACATGAAGCCTGCTCCATTTCAGTCCACCCTGGTCCATTACCGTGGCAAAACTGTGATACCCAATAAACTGCCTTGTAAATACTGGAAGCCCATTAATAGTAAAAAAATTAAATTAAATTAAAATAAATAAATAAATAAATAAGTTTGATAGTGCCAAGCCCCCATCTGCCTTCTGTCTCTCCAGATTTCCTAATCCTTGGGATGGATTTATTCCAGATTTCAAATTATTTGTCCACTTCTCTAAAAAAAATATTTTGTGACAAAAACAGGTATTGTTTGAAAGAAGACCAAAAACCATGGCAAGATTTTCATGTGTTAATCGAGTGTTAACTGGAAATACTATGCCATTCGACAGGTTGATTTTAAACCCAAATTTTTGCCAAAACTAGTTATTATATCTAGGTCTTTAGAGATGACAGCTTGGAAGAGATACAGAATTAAATCTGTTGACATTCTGTTGAATGAATTCTGTTGTTTTCTGTCACCCTGGGTAAAAAGAGCTTTCTATGTAATAAGCTAAAAGCCGAGCCCTTGATGCCTACCCAAGTCTCCAAACAATGTAAGAGAATACTGTGATCGACTGTGTCAAATGTGGCATTTCAATCCAAAGAAACTAAAATTGAGCAGTCAGCTCTGTCTTCAGTTGGCAACCTTAACAAGTGCTGTCTCGATACCATGTATTGCTCTAAAACCAGACTGGAAACTGTTAAAAACACTATTATTATTCATAAAAGATATCAGTTAGGATGAAATCACTTTCTCCAGAACCTAGTTACTTGAAGACATGGGGT
>JAPZEA010000013.1:19156365-19169842 GCA_029783685.1 Heniochus monoceros | reverse complement strand
TAGTTCTACTGAAATCAGCAGAAAATGTAAGAAACAAAAGACATCACAGCACTGAACATGTTTGATTTTCACATTATCTCTGTGATCAAAAAATAAGAAATAAAAATACAGTATTATAGAGCTGCCAAAACAGTGTGACTCATTTATACTATAATAATCATTTAATCATTCTAGGCATAACTTCATCAGAAAGCAAAAACAAAATAAAAAAAAACTAAACCAGGTAAAACAAATATGAGAGACTTAAACCTGCAGGGTGGAACTTTTGTTTCCCCCCTATGGCAGTGAGGGTAATTACACAAACACTGTCGACTAGTGCTTTTTCTGTATTCCTCAGCCATACTTCTACATGCAGTAGCCTCCTACTGCTACTAGCGGTCGCTATGTTTGTTCCCCCCCTTTGCTCCGGCAAACCAGTCTTTTTCTAGTTGACGTAAAATGCTACTGGTGAACCAGCTCCGGTGCACTACGAAATACAGAGGGATTTATCCAGCGATGATAAATCATTCATGTCTCTTTTGGCAAGGCCATGAATGTAATGGACGTTCATTTATATGTAAAAGTTCAGCACTTCAGCTTTAAAATGATAATATTGACTCTTCAGTTGACTTGTGTTTGTATTTGATTAATGTAAATCAGCATCAATTTCAAAACAGAAGTAAAAGTAATACATTATTAAGATATTCACACAGTCTAAAATATTTGTTTCCATCATAAAAATGTTACATGTTTTTTTTTATCTACTCTATATTTTTTCTATATACTTCTGTCAGACCTAAAGCAAAAATAGTCAGTATTATAAATGATACCCTAAACTCTACAATAATACACTAAGGCAAAGAACAGACCTTATAATGTTTAAATTATTACTGTCAGGGATGAATTAGTTTGTGTAGCTGTTAACACAAATAGCCACAACATTTTTATCACACGTTGTAGCCTTACGTATGTGTTTAAAGCTTTCAGACAGCATTATCTCTTATAGTTAAATGTTAAACATTGGGTTAATAATGATAATAATGATGTATTCCATGGCAATACATCGCCCTGCTTTAGATCCGTTATTTTCTCGTGTTTTTGCTTCACATATCCAATGTTGTCTTCATGCTCTTGCTTCAGATTCTTTATTTTCTCATCCTGCTCTTGTTTCTTCTCGTCTGTTGTCTTTTTGTCATTCTCGTTGTGCCACACATCCTTTATTTTCTTTGCCATGTTTTATCTTCAGATCCTTCATTGTGTCATCATGGTCTGTGTTTAGACCTTTTATTTTGTCATCATGCCGTTGCATCCAATCCTTCATTTTGCTATGATGCTCTTGCTTCATAAATTTTATGCTGTTATCGTGATCTTGCTTCAGATGATTCATTTTGTTGATATGCTCCTGCTGTATATCTTTTATGTTGTCATTATGCTCTTTTATCGAGTCTTTAATTTTTTTCCATCACGCTCTTGCTTGAGATCAGTTATCTTGTTGTCGTGCTCTTGTTTTTGAGCAGACATTTTGTTTTCATGGTCTTGCTTCAGATACCTTATGTCCTTGATGTGATCTTCCTTCAGATTCCTTATTTATTTTTTTTTTTTTTCCCTGTACTCTTGTTTTAGATTCATCTTTTTGTGGACATGGTCTTCTTTCAGATTATTCACTTTGTCTTCTGGCTCTTTTGCTTGTTCCTTCATTGTCTTACCATGCTCTTGCTTCAGAGCCTTTATTTCCTCAAAATGATTTTTCTTCAGATGTCCCACATACAGTGTCCACCTAAAGTGATCCCAGTCATGACGTTATCCATTCTATAACTCTGACCCACTTCAGTTGCTGTCTGGTGCCCAAAGGCACAGTTTTGAACAAATTATGTTACACATTTCTGATTTTAGTTGCGCATGCGTACCTGCATACCAGTTATGTCTACCCCTGTTTATAGACATTAGCTCAGGCTGTTTTCACAGCTGTTCACTGAATGGCTAGGCTGATAATCTCTGCAGTTTAATTGTAGTGCTGTTAATGTATCATTCAAGGGTTGTCGTTCATCATCAGCTTTAAGATTGAGACATCTATCTGGTATTTTTTTGCTATTTCTAGAAATAGTCAATATATGTTATATATAGCTTTGAAGCTGAGCTCTTGTTCTAGTTCTAGCTAGCGAGAGCAGCGTCAATCTTCTTATCTATCTCTGGGAAAGTAAGTAAACAAAGCCTCTTTCCCAAAATGTCAAACTAATTCTTACGTCTGTAGCTTATTTCCAGCTCAAGGGAGCAAATTGGTCGAAGTTAACACTTTTGATACTCATTTGAAGCTTTTCAAGATGGCCCACTTGATTAGTCTGCTATATAATTAAAAGTCTGGGATCAGCTGTGCTGGAATCCAGCATAAATGTGGACATAGAACAATAAAATAGAACCTATTTAATCTAAATGAAACTGTGACGACACTGGCTGAATAGTGTAAGCAGCATAGCTCTTTCTTGTTCTTTGCTCGAAGTTCCCATTTTCTTGAAGTCACAGCAGAACATGCTATTTTGTCTTTCGTCTTGTACATTTGTTTTAATACAACACGTCATCTCTGTCATTTATTTGATCAACATCAACCAGATCTCTCATTGGCAAGCACAATATGACGTAGCTACGGTGAGAAGAAAAACACTAAGGCAAAATGTAAAAAAAAAACAAAAAAAAAAAACAATGTGTACCTGGCTGCCTGCCTGGAGAACTTCCAATGTATTGACTGGCTATGCAGTGTTTTTCTGTTGCATTTGTTTTTGGAGTTTGTGTGTTTTATGCCAGGATCAGACTACACAATATTTTTGTCTTTGATGATGATCACCATGTCAGATCTAACGATCACAGTGCCACAGACTACATGTATGACCTCAACCAATCACAGCACATCTTATTTCATGATCCTGCACTGGTTCAGATGTCATGCTGGCAGTCTTGTGTACCAAAAAAAAAAAAAAAAAACACGACTTTGGATGTGCTATAACATTAAAAGCAAATTCAAGGGACGGCGTGAACTTCGGCCCATTCGGTCATTATTTATTTAACAGGAGTTTCACACATTTTATTTCCATAGTTATTTATTCTGCAAGGAGCAGGCTTGGCTGTGTTGGCTGCATCAAACAGGCTACTTTAACGTCAGATCTGGAATTAGTGGTCAGCTAACCATATGCTACTGGAGTAATGACAAGAATATTCCTACAGTTTGGACCGGGGATAATGTTATGACAGCACAGCCAGCTACTCGCTGAGCTGATGAAGTGCTTCCACTATTTCTCGCCAACATTTGTCTTTTTTTTGACTCTGTGCTCCTTCAATGAAACGTCAAACAGGCAGGGGTACTGTTGCCACAGTTCAACAAACTTCTCCTCTCTTTGGTTGTCCCACCTGACAGCAGCAACCTCAGCATCCCTCCTTCTCCTCTTCGCCATGTTTGTCATGACTTCGCTCTAGAGAGCACCTGATTGGTCAACACTCAGGAACATGTCATGGAAGATGTCACACTAGGCTTGTCAAGACAAAAATATTCTGACATGCTAGACTTTTTGTCGGGGAGTCAGGAGGCGTCCCAGATGCTACATGACAGGTCATTTAGCATGCCACACTACACGTGTATCGACGCCAGACTGCCGTTCACGATCGGCCACAACGCTGGTAGTCTGAACCCGGCAGTTGAAACATGCCCATCCACCACTCCAACCACCATACTACTTCCAAGGCATCCTGCTTGACTACGTAATCTGGCGCATTACATACTACAACAAACATACATACATAAAGAACAAATTTTTAATTTAATTCCCATGTAATGGTCCAATGTGAACAGAATTAGTAGCACAGAAGAGAGAAAAAGAACATTAATTTTGGATATGACATGAGGTGCATGTGGACGACTCATTGTTTGATGGCAAGGAAGAAGGAACACTCGAAAAAGGAAGACGGGTGGGGTGGAGGGAATTCTTTGCCAATGCCAGACGGACATCTTGGTAGCAGAGTGGTTGAGTGTGTGACCATGGGCTCTCAATAATCACAGCGTCTAATCCTCTCCTCCAAGTGCAGATCACACAACCCTACATGTATACCTTTAACAACACACACACTCCTACACACACACTCGCACACACACAGCAATCAGCCTTTCAAAACTGGCCACTTCAGCCTGTGGCAACAACAAGGCAAGGTCTTGTGTGAGAGCAGCTAGCCAAAGACCCGAGGCAGGGCTGTTTTAACCGCAGCTAACAGAAACAGAAACATGCAGTAGAGGCGCAGTTCAGACTGTACAGTGCACGCAGGACACTGGATGCTGTTCAGTAATGCTCAGTGACTTTGACATTTCATTGAACTCTTCTCTTTGCATTCCAGTGGATATGTATTAATATCGCCGTCAGCTCATCTTCAAAGAATGAATGTTAGACTTGGTCAGCAGAGAAACAGATGGAGACTAGATTTATGGACTAATGTTGCTCTTCGATCTAGATAAGCTTTCTGTAAACGTGACTTGAGTGGATAGGAACCACTCACCTTGGTCCGGAGTACAATTTCTTGACAGCTATTGTATGGATTGCCATCCGATTTTGTACATTCATTTTTCAGTGTACAAAGAGGATGAATCCAAATGACTTCAGTGATGTAATGTCATTATTTTTGAAGGTATTTGGTTACATGGACAAACAGAGGTTTTGACCTGCTAATGGTGCTGGAGGTAAGGTCAAGTTTCAACATGAAACAACATGAGTTTGTCTGGAAAATTTCATTGATTCAATAGTTTATTGAGATAACCAACACCACTAATGTCAACTGGTGGTGCTGGAGGAATAATCAGGGTATCAGTCTGGGAGCCCTGAGATTTGATTCCAATCTGTCAGGTAGATTTTGAGATATTTCATTTGATTAAACTTTGACCTGCTAATAGTGCGAGTGGAAAATTTGAAGTATCAACTGTGCCTTTAGGATTCATCCTCCGGGCACCGTGGACACTGTACAACGTTTCTGTTTCACTGATGTACCACCAGACGAAACATCAGAGCATCAGCATTGGCAGTGAGATTCATCCATGGGGGACCATGAATGAAAGTTTTATGGCAATCCACCCAATAGTCATTGAGATAATTCAGTATGTGGTGGATCAATAGACCACTAGCATGGCTAAAAATCTCATGGCAGGACTCCAAATGTCTTTCTCTAGACCTGTGCCCCTTAACACCCTGCTGCTAGTAAGACAAAATGTAAGGATGTCTTTACATCTGTAAATAAATAACTCCAGAATAATAACATGCACAATATAATTATAATAATGATAATACACATTTCCTTTGGGCTATTGATTTAGTCGACACTCTGAAGGCAATAGTAAAATGTAGCAGCCTATACTGTCAAAATAATTGGCGTGTTGCCTTTGTTTTGCATGAATTATGCAAAATGATAATCCTGGAAAGCACTTCAATAAAGCATTAGGCAGAGGTCACGTGCTATAATGTCTCATTATTCTAATCACACTTCCATTACAACATCAATATCTAATGCAGAAGGCATCCATAAGCTATTTGTAAATAAAACATTTACAAGGACAGAGCCTTTCTGGATGCTGATATTTATCTTACTCCAGGGCCTTAGCTGCCATTGATTACAATATTTTCCTCTGCACTGCTGCTCTCAATTTGCTTATGTGCACAGTTTTGAAGCACTGGCTTCCTCATCTTACATAATAATCGAGGTTGCCGGCCAATTCTTATGGACATCATCAGATTTTCATGATTGCAGCGAACACGCAAGTCTGTGGATTTGAAATTGAATTCTCCTAATGCTACACGCCACAGACTTCATCTAATCACCTTGCATGAACAAATGTTTTCTGTTATGCTGGTTCTGACCCTAATATCCTAATGATATGGAAATTGATAATTATTCTGTCATACACACAGCTTCTAGCGGACATGGCTTTATTGAATATCTCAGAAGAATGTGGATATCTTTCACAAACAATTTGCCTAATATTGTGTTTCTTCCCTCAGATCATTTGTGCGGGCCTGAAGCGCTATGAGATTGAAATGTTGCAGTATTAGGTTTGCAAAGCTGAAACCTTACAATAAGGGGGTTAACAGTTGGAGTGGCGGTTGGATATTGATTTATGTCTCTGTGAGTTGACCTCATGTCACAGTGTTGAGTGCAATGTATAGCAGTCCGGGAGCTGCAAATGGAGCCAATAACACCTTTATTACAGCAGGAAATCATGGATCCCTGCCTCATGGGAGCTCTGCACTGTGTTCAGGAGAATACACTGTCAATAAAAATTCATGAAATTAGTGGTGCATATTATGCCAGAACCCTCTGACATGCAGTTCTGGCCTCGCCATCATCCATTAATTCCCGATAATGGACACCTTGTCGAGTGTTATCCTTACATATATGATAGTAACAGTAATAATGCTGATTTCTCCTGGGAGGGCCAAGCACTACTGCATGTTGTCTTTACCAACAGTGGTCTGAGGTACCCTGAGGTCCCACTACTGGTAAATATCTACAAATAAACTAAATTACTAAATGCGTTCCGTCCAACACTTTCATATTGTGAGGTGTTGTTGAAATTTGGGAATGCCAGTGGTGCTTTAGGTCCTTAGCCTTTATTATTATTATTACATGCACTATTCTGAACAATACTTTAATGACTATCCAGCAGAATAACAGAATGCAGTGGGGCACAGGAATAGTGTGGAGAACATTTGTGTAGAAGATTCCATGTTTCCTTTAGAGGGGTGCCACAGCCCAAAGAGGGTTGCAACATCATTGCTGCATGTCCAGTACTAGGCAATGTGTAGGTCTACTATGTTGTACATATACTGTTAAACATACAGTATCAGTACCTGTATTTTTCAAGTGTCCCAGAGTAGAAAATCACTCTTAACTGGACAAACAGTGACACAAATTTGGCCCCAATTTTAAGATTAGAAGTAAAATAATTTTGTGAAATTTGCAAATTTTAGGAAGGGACTCCTGTCTCTGCTGATATTAAGGAGAGCCCCAGAGCAGTCCTGAGCTGTTAGGAGCTACAGGAGATGGTGTTAAGGTAGAGATGTCCCATGAAAGGAGATGATTTGGGAGCGTTTGATTAAAAGATGACAAAAACAGGTAAAGTAGTAATGTTTGAGACCGATTTTGTGTGGGACGCAGAGAACACAGAGTCCCTGCAGAAACTGGTGGCCTCAAAATGTTGAAATGCAATGTGTGCAAGTCGCAATGATTCTAGCAGAACCAACAATTTTGGCACTCATGAATCACTCTTATGACGAGGGTCCTCATTGAGAGCTGACTAAACATAATCATGTCCCCTGCTGGATGTTACCTGCTTAATTATCATTAAAGATATCTCAGGTTATTTATGTTACATGCAGAAAAAGATGTTAACTGGCTGAACAAGGGGTGTATAACTGAAAGGGACGGTAGACAGTGGAGAACTGATTCCATGCTCTTTGTGGTTCAACATTATTATCACTGCACGTGCCTGTGCAATGTGTGCAAGATGCGCCATTGTTGGAGGCATTGTAACACAATGTGGGGTCGGAGGGGGCTGATGGGATAATTTCACGCAGCTGAGTCAAATTACCTTCTACTTGAATTAACTTATGGATTAAATTTGAATGGCTTGTTAATGTTTAAACTACGTTAATATTTGTAAATACGAGTTTTAATTCATTTTGGACAAATTTTATAGAATCCTCATTCCAAAAAAATCGGGACACAGTGTAAAACATAAATGAAACCGAATGTGATCATTTGCTAATCATTTTTGACATATACTCAACTCAAAACAATACAAAGAATACATTTAATGTTTTACCTCATCAACTTTTGTAAATAAATAAATATATATTCTGAATTTGATGCCAGCAACCAACCACTCCCAACTCGTCACAAAGGGACGCTTGGTCAGGACCCCTGGCATCACTTTTTAAGGCACTGGGTATCCCTCTGGCATCATTTTTCAATGTACAGGGCTCCACAGTCAAGTTAGCAATGACTGATATGCAACTTTCAAAATAAAGCTTGCTGAGAACAATAATAAAGATGTAGTTAACACTGTGAAATTGAAGCAGTTTTGTTAGGTGTAGGCACCAAAACTTGCCAAACAATTCAACCTTGACTTTTGGTGTCACACAGGACACGAACCCCAGTCTCCTGTGTGAAAGTCCTGTCCTTGACCTATCCAACCACTCCAACCTCCGCCATTGGTGGGCTTTCCTTGCTCTTTATACTACAGTATTTGACACGTTTGCAGTGAGAATAGGCTGTCTACAGAAGTCTATTGGACTACCCTGAACACTGACAAATGATGCTGAAGGGGAACCTAGTGCCTTAAAAAGTGACACCACAGGTGACACCAAGTTTCTGTATGTGACGACTTTGGGGTGAGAGCGGAGTAAGCTTATCTATTAGACATAAGAGGCATTGCTTAGGTTTACTTTCATTGGCCTACTGTTGTATTGAGCATTGAGTATTTTTATTTGCTTCCTGGGATCCTGAAGAGGAGTTATTTGTTGCGATAAGGACTCATTCATTGGTAGTTGAACTGTGAGTTTTGTATTGAGCACTGACTACATCCTTGGAGGAGGTCTGAGTATCTCTTAGTTAAGTATCTAGATATCATCATGTATTTTCATACATTCATACATACAATTTTGTAAGAATATAAAAACATTAAATAATAATAAGGTAATTATGTCTGAATGAATGTTTAGGGTTTTTTTTTTTTTAGTTTGGTCTGGTCTGATCCCCGCAGTGTCTGCTTCATAAAACTGTTTTTGGCAAACATAGTTTGCAAATGATTGCATTCTGTTTTTATTTACATTTTACACAGTGTGCCAGCTTTTTAGAGACTGGGGTTGTCTAGAATCTTAGTAAGTTTGCCTAAAATCTACACAAAAAATGTTGATGTGAATATGAATATGAATAACTTTCAGTCCTACTCTGAGGTAGGAGTGTCTCTGGTCTAAGAGGAGCATTCAGCACAATTCTTAATACAATTTGGAGAAGCTTGATACAAATGGTCCCAGATCCGTCAGTAACGCAGTGAAACGATGAGCTCCCCGCCTGATAGTTCACTGATTATACTGTAAGACTAATCGGTTATGTTGGGAAAACAAAGTGATACATTTAGAAAGACACCAAGCTGTTGGCCACAAGCTGTGAATAATGTGTCAATCAGAGGCTGGCTTGTGTGACTACTATACAGTAGCTGGCAGACTATCTCATTTCAAACATCATCATCACACAGTTCACGAGCAATAGAAACTGAACAACATTGTTATATGAGATCCAGTATTTTGAGATTTTTAAATGAATAATCCACCATTGTATTACATATGGCTGTTTGCTTCAAAGCCTAAAAAAGAAAGCTGAACACTGGCTCCTCTCTATCCCCTCCTGGCCTACGAGGTGACATCTTAGCTTGTGACGGGGTCACAGGGGGACAGCATCACTAACAGGGGATGGCATGCTCACCACTGTGAATGTCTGCTTTCCTTGATCAGTACAGTACAGTTGGGCATGTTAAGAACTGCAAATGTGCCATATGGCGTGCATTAGCTGCTTAGCCATTCACTGCTTGGGGGAGAATTCCCTCATCGAGTGAAACTCAAAGATTAGCTTGTCATTTAAGATTTATGAATTTTCATTTAAAATAACTGTAATTAATATGAGCTGTTAGGCCCACTGATTTGCTTCTGCCCCCACCTTTATGTTAAACATGACTGTTTCTAAATGGATCTGCTGACCCCTCACAACCAGGGTATACACACGCACGCACGCGCACGCACACACACACACACACACACACACCCTTATTTTAAGTCCTTTTTGTCTAGTCCTGTCTAGTTTCCCCGTGTTTGATAAAAGCTGTGTGGTGAGGGCCGTGAAGTTTTTTTTGACTGCATGTTTCAGGTATTCGGTCGTTAAGTATTGGACAAATTCAATTTTTGACCTGAAGCTAGATTTAAAAAAAATCACCGGATCACCAAATTTAATAACATTCTTTCTGAAGGGAACATCAATGTCTGAACAGAATTTTATGCGAGACATTTGACTCAAAACCACAGAGGTCATCCTCATAGTGGAGGTAGAGTAAAAATCGCTCAAGTCGTCATGATTTTGCAGCAACTATACGTTGAGAAAATCTCATGATAAGTGAAAACTTTGGCCTGCTGGTGGCACAAGGAAAAGTCATCGGCATTCATCCTCTTAATAATGAGCAAAATTCATGGCAATCCATCCAATAGGTTTAGAGATATTTCAGACAGGACCAAAGTTTGCCATCCACTGAGCCACGGTGCTAGTATGGCTAAAAACGTGGCACACACAGTCCTTATTTGTCTCCTTTGTGCAGAAGCATGTTTCAGCCTTCAGTCTTTTAGAGCTCCCATTTTTGCATGTGTCTTTAGTCAAATTTGTTGCAGCAGTGTAGAGGGTGGTGTTGCTCATTTTTTACAAAGACGGGCCAATCACAAGCACTCAAAAAAATAAAAATAAAGAAACAGTCACAAAACCAAAGAGACATTTTTATTTTGTGCGTGTGCAGCTATCTTTGCAGGTCAAATTGACCCACAGCATCATCATTTAGACATCCATTACAGACATTCTACATCACATGAGTATGTCTGCATTTTCCATCTAAAATGACATGACCCTTAGATGAGAAAAAGTCAAAAAAGGAAAGGACAGGTTAACCAGTATTTCAACTCAAAAGCAGGAACGGGTCAAATTCACATGCAACATAATCAGGGTTAAAAAAGCAGGTCCACCAGAAGTCTGACGTTCCTTAGGACGCTCACATGCCGCTCCACCATTCACCACTGAGCTTTAATGCATCTTGCTCGAGCGTAGCATTAATTTTTGAAGCCCTGAACAACCAGAGCATTGAAAGAACAGGTTATGTCAGGTGTCCATCGTGCACACGCAAATGCATAGTTAGTTACTTATAATGTCTCAACATTCTGATTTTATCCCTGTTCATTTGCTTCGAATCAGGATGGGCACGTACGAGCACACACACACAGCAGCATGCAGACACACACTGACTGGCGAATGAATGAATGTATAAAGCACACACACAGACACACACGCACAAAGAGATTAATCTACTTAACATAAACCATTTAAGAGCCCTTTAGCAACATACAGTAGCATAATATGTAGATTACAAGCGTGTACAGTAATCTTTGCGCTCTGCAGGCATGGAGACAAGCCTCTTTGTGTTTTCCTTTGTACGTTAGTCAGCATGGAAATGTGCTCTGAGGGCAAGGGGGAGAATTATAAAGAATTTCTATTGACATCAAATCTTAACTATATTCACATAATCCCCCACGACACACTTACCACCCTCCAACAGCCCTCACACACACACACACACACACACACACACACACACACACACACACACGCATACACTCACGCACGGCATCGTCTGAGAGGAGGAAGCGGATTAAGGAGGAGAGAGGGGCGCCTGTGTGTGTGTGTGTGTGTGTGTGTGTGTGTGTGTGTGTGTGTGTGTGCTCACACCCATTTTGCCTGTGTGTGTGCACTTGCATGTGTATTTGCAACTGTGTGTGTAATAATCCATGTATCCAGTGGCTAATCCTGCACTGAGTGAGGAGGCAGAGATAGGGAGGGTGTATGTGCTCCTGCTGATAAAAGCCATCGATCACCAGCCGCCATCAAGCGCACAACATACTCATTCTTCCTGGGAGCGTTGAGCTCTGAGCCCTCAGTCTTCCCAGTCCCTTTGTCTTCTTCTTCTTCTTCTTTTTTTTTTTATTTTTCTGCATTTATGTTGGAATAACTGTTGGAACTATGATGTAATGGTTCTCATCTGAGGCTGAAGATGACATTTTTTAAAGTTGTTTCTCAAAACCTATTTCACAACTAAAGATTTCAACGTGGGTCCTATTTTGAGATAAAGTTGGTAATTGCACCGGGCCCTGTCGTCAATCCTCGAACCCATTTCTTAGGTGTGTAGAAATGTGTGTAAAATAAGCTACTGCTAAGGTCGCAGGCCAACATGTAGGTGGACGTTTAACTTGCAATCCTTGTATGGGTGTGTTGTAAAGTAGCCCATGAATTGCTTGTTTAACAGAAATTAAGAAAGATCAGTTGCAAAAAACTGCAAATTTCAACAAGGAAAAACAAACAATGTGGGGAAAAATTAAAATTAAAAGAAAAATAAGCTAGAGTTGCAGTTAGAGGCAGAATGAGACAGTGTTGTAACATATAAGGAACACATGTTCTCTGATACCTCCTGATTTGGACAGATGACCTGACAGATGTACTTCCTGTTGAGCTCCAAAACTCACACTGTTTTGTGAATTGTGGTGTCCTACCATGGACATTACGGTAAGACTGTATCTGTGCTTCCTGTCAGCAACTTCCTTTTCACAAACGGCAAAGGCTGAAGATGAACGAGATGCCTTATGGCGCCTGAATTTGAAGTTTTAGCAGTGGGATGATGTTTTATTTACATGTGATTTTAGATTTGACCATTAAAGATATTTTATAATGATTACTGTACATGGTATGCATTGAGAATAAAATGTGGTTAATGTTATATATCAAAATAAACAACATAACATCAACGTAATAGTGTGCGTATGTTACGCAATCACATCCTGCGTGCTGGAAGAGGATGTGCACGTCGCAGTTTTGGGGGTGAACAGTGTGAAAAAAAGAAAAGTGAGGTCAAAACTTCTTAGCCCTGACAGCGTCCAGTCGTGAAACATACAGCTTGTTGTGTATCATCCTTTACTTCAAGCAGATTTAGACTGTTTTGTCAAATACCAGCAGGTCTGCATGATATGCTGACTTTATTCTATTTTGAATTTATGCGCCAAAATGACACTTCTGGAGAATCCCTTCATATGAATGATGAATTTTGTGTTTGGGTAAATAATTTAAATGTACTACTAGTATGGTATGGACTTGCCATCGGTCACGATGAGCCCGGTCATTCAGCATTTCTAACAGAAAAAGCTTCTCTGTGAACGTGGATTTGCTTGTGAAACTCTGGTATGCCGACTGGCATCTTCGACCAACTGCAATCCGTTGGTGGTGACCTTTGAGGGAACAGGGAGAACTGCAGAGTGCAAAATGGAAAGGAAGGAAGCTGTAATTATAATCCTGCTTGGGTGCATGAGAAGCAACGCTATTAAAGGTTTCCTCTCTGTATCCTTTTTGACACATCTTAACCAAGCCAACAGTACCCATCTACAGGTCATCACTATGTCATCAAGCTTTCACTTGTCCTCTCATCCACCATCCCACCTCCACACCCATATTTCACCCTGAACTATACAAAACCTCATTCTGCATCCTGCATTTGCACTGAATGTTTCAAATCAACAGTGTATACATATATATATATATATATATATATATATGCAGATTAGACATCTTATCAGTGACATATGAAGCAAACGAAGTTTAAACTGAGAAGCTTGCAGATACA
>JAPZEA010000013.1:18528170-18538445 GCA_029783685.1 Heniochus monoceros | reverse complement strand
GACATTTTTAACTAAGACTAACCTATGAATTCATTGCACTCAGGGGGAGTTTTGCTGTTACAGCCTTACTTTGTTTGGTATGACCAGTAACTTACAGTGGCTAATGTTAGCGAATTTAGCTAATGTTAGTAAAATATTAGCTGATAACTGTCCCATAACTGTCACCTGTAGCTGCAGTGCCCGCCGTTCAGAGGTTAGTCTTAGTTAAAAATGTCGAGCCAGTAATATATCCTGTTGACATGTACCTTCTCCTTCTTTGGTCTGCTAGGTATTACAGCGAGAGAGGTGACGCTGTGGCCAAAGCCTCCAAACAATCCCATGTGGTCAGTATCTCCTGTTGTTGGGGGTTCATTGTGTTTTAATGGTCGGATTCTCAGCCAAAGAATGAATTAAGATGAAACATATGGATGTTCACTGTGCCACCAGCTGACTGTGTGCTCTATTTGTGTCTAAAATGTAATCTATTATGACAAAGTTCTGATCTGCACACATCAGGCACACGCTGCATGTATCATATCCTGCATGTTTTTGCATATGAACTCTGCTGTGTGCTTTCTGCTGCAGGGAGACTACCGACAGCTGGTCCATTAGCTGGACCAGTATCAGTACTGTGAGCTCCGCCTTGTGGTCCTGGACATCCGCAACACATACGTAAGACACCTACACCCTTTTGGTTATTGTCAAGTTGTATTTCATATATTTATTTGTATAGAAAAATCTGACATTTGATCAAAATCAAATTGTACAAAAACTATGAAGATACAACTGATAATGACCATTTGACTACATTAAAGACTGCCTACCTGATAATACATCTGAATATTGTATTATCATATTCATGCACAATGTTGTAATCATGCATTGTATTTTGAATAAAATTACACACACATCTATAAAATATTCAAGCCATGTCCCTGCAGCGGGGACAGTGGCTAAATGGAATCCATTCCTTCTTAATAGGAGGGTAATTAAATTAATTGCTGTGCTTGTGTTAAATTGATTGGCGCTCCATCTCTCATCCATTAATCACTGTTTGTCTCCTTCCTCTGGCTATTGTCCTCCCGTGTTTGATGCTGTTAATGAACAAGGCGGTACAGGTGATGATGAAAGGAGCTGTTTGACACGAATACAGCTCTGGATTAGGGCGTCTCTCTTTTATTAGAGCCTCTAACCTTTCTGTCTCTTTCACATGCTGTCTTTCTTTCTTCTATCTTTATCGCACTACATTTCCACTGATGTCTCTGTCTGGATTTCTCTCTTCAGGCTGTGCTGTTTGACATCATTAACAAGAACTATGACAAGATTAAGAAGCCCAGAGGAGACGGCAAAGCTCTCATCTACTGAGACTCACTCCAGCACACTCGCAGGCTTTCTAACAAGATACAACCAGTGTAGTGTGACACTCTTATCAAGTAACAATACACCTGCCCTGACAGAAAAGCCTTCTTTTTCTTGCTGTGAATTCATTTTTGCTCAGATTACAAAATAAAGCAACATGATTCTGATAATTCTGTCTGTGCTTCTTTTGTTCAAAGGAGAAATTAAAGTGAGACTGTAGATTAATTTACAGTGAAAGTGACTTGCATTGATGACATGTTGCCAGAGTTCTGTGGTGTTGTGACAGGTATGTACCCAACCCGAATGACAAGCTGTGACAAAACTTGCTCCTGAGCTTTAAAAAGGTTACAGTCACATCCCCAAAAACATCATCTGCCGAGGGTCTCATACTACTGCAGCTGTTTATTGATGTCCGTGGTGGTAAAAAGTCCCTCTTCTGGCAGACCAGGACAGCTCCAGCTCGGTTTGAGTCTGTACCATCCCTGATAGAGTCCTCTCCATCCCAGGTAGCCCAGAGCTCCCCCCAGCTGCTGGGAGGGGAACTTGGGGAAGTGTGCGAGCAAACACAACAGCAGGAACATCCAAACAGCGAGTAGAAGTACACACAGGAGGAAGACAAACCTTAAAGGGCTGCCGGGCGACCTCTGCTGAGGCTTTGTTTGAGCCAGGTGAAGGCCAAAGACAGACATTTCCTCGACCAGCAGCAGACAGCACAAGCAGAGGATGAGGACGTCCTGGGACACTTCATAACCTCTCCACACCATGTTGGCTTTGAGACAGGAGGCTTTGGTCTGGTCTTCATGCAGGAGCAGCAGGGGCTGCACCGACGAGGCAGCGCCTTGGACATCCTGGGCAGGGGTCATAGGTTCATAACAGGTTCCTGCCGCGTCCTCCAGCAGGGTCAGGAGACGCCGACAGCCCCACCACAGCAACCCCACGACCCCTATCCGAGAGAGGTGGCGGAGGGAGAGAGAGGGGGAGTGACGGGCCGAGATGGAGAGAAGAAGGATGAAGGAACCTGTGAAGGTGCAGGTCCAACCCCAAGTGGACTTGAGGAATTTCCTGCGAGAGGGTGTTGAAGTAGAAATCAGTCAAACAGGTTGGAACCACGAGTGTAACTGCTGCCATACAACTAACCTACCCATACATGTGTGAGGCTGAAGCTCTGTGCTCAGTCTTTAGAGTTGTTTACATCCACTGAAATGTATTGCACTACAAAAGAATGAATGATTGCTCAGCTAATGGCTTCACATCATGATTTATCTAAGATCAAATTCAACAACCTCACAAAAAATATGTGCACTGAGCAAAGCCTCATGGGTATTCAATTCATACATAAACTTGTATTAACTTCTGTAAAATGTGCAGCTGGATAGGTACCAATATACATACAATATTAATATATAACTTTTGATGGATTTATAATAGTCAGGAAAGCATTTATGCATTCCAGATAAGTAATTAGGTGTTCCAATGCATAAATTAAAAAGCTTTTTTGGGGGTGGGGGGTTAGTGTTTATTGTTGCAGTGGATCAGCTCATAGTGTGAGAGTGGTACAAGCAGTGAGGGCTCAGTCAATGTTAGCTAACATTAACTAGCACCAGCCATCATAAACTACTGGTCTTTTCTGACGAAAATAAGGCTGTGGCTGCAAAACCCCCGAGTGCACTGAATTGAGGGAGGGTGCATGTTGTTGCTCACGAGTTCATCTGTCCATTAGTGGGGCAAAGAACGTGTTTAGTCTGATTTCAAATGTTGTATAATCTCACTTTGATCTTAATAAAGGTTGGCAGAACGTATACATTAAAATGAGCCTTCACTTACATCTGATCTTGCAATGTAAAGCATGAATAAATTATTTCTATTTATTGTTTACATTAATACAGTGATGATATACCTACTTTTTAACTTTTAAATGTAACTGGTTTTTAATGTGAGTTGAATGACCTCTGGGCTCATTCAGGACAGGCTTTAAAGGAGCGTGCAGGTCCAGCTGAAAATCATGCATCCACTTTATTAACTTCAAGCAAGTTAACAGTTCTAAAAGCAAGATGATGATGATGATGAACTTCTGATCTTCCAGAGTTCTCACCTGTACAGGTAGTGGTTGCTGTTGGCGAAGATGCTGTACTTCGACACCCAGACACTGAGCACAGGACCAAACAGAACCAAACTGGACAGCATCAGGTGGAAGTGTCCTCTGACCAGGCTGCTTCCTAAAACTCTGCCCAGTAAGTTTGTCACCAGCACCAGAGCAGCATTCAGGAGTCTGAGGATGAATTTTCCCGGCAGTATCAGCTCTGCAGCCATCTTGTGTAACTTCTCCAAGCTGATCTCTGGCATGAAGCCATTTGAGGAGTTTTCAGTCTTCAGATCCATGTTTGTCTTCTCTGTTCAGCTTCTTGATGACACCTTTTGTAGTTTCAGATTTAAAATTGACTACGTTTTCCTCTCCCTGTGGTGGAATCAGCCTCACTTTCTTTTGTCTTTGAGAGGCACACCAGTTCTACTCTGGGAGCCTTTCTACTTTATCACTGTCAGCCGTGCAGGAGAGCACATGGTTTATAAAAATACAACCCCTCTGTCCCCTTTCCCCTCAAAAGCCCTCCCCCTCCGTAACACAGGCTCAGAGTGTGGACATGGCTGCTGCTGTAACTGACCCCATTACACTCAACAGTGATCTAACACATTGTGAATTTGATCCCATTACATTGCAGCTTGAAAATAAACCCTAAACTGCACGATGGCTTAAAGCAATGACTCTGCGATCAGACTCATTGGTGTGATGTTCAATTACATTTGCTTTTAGCCTCAAAAATGTCCATTCCTGCAAAAAGAATCAACCTGACATAAAACGTATCACTTGGCTCCTTCTTTGGTTCTCCTTTAGTCTCTCCATTCTTAGAATCAGCTGTTGGAGCCAAAACTAATTTAAGTTATAAACTGTTGCCAGCCTGCATTTGGCGCCCTGAACAGCTGCGTTTCTCACAGCACTTTCAGTCTTTTTTATTTCCAGGCCCATTCCTCAGGCCAGAGCCTCTTAAACCTCTTCAACTCCCAGAGCCAAATTGAGTAAATTTAGTCTTTCCACGGGATTTATACTCAATAAAACACACTAAAAGTGTTTTCACAAGCGAGGACATCCAGTCCTGCTACTAATATAGACTCCAAATCCACACTAACAGAAATACTGCTGGAGTCCATATGTGAAAGGCTGGTATATCTGTTTTCTTGAAGTGACATAGTTCTTACATAATAACATAGAGAAACACTTTAATATTGTCTGCTGAATTCCATTTGCCTTCTCACTTATTCAAATGCAAAATCTCTCAAAACTACTGAACACAGTGACAGGATGAGCATTTTTCATGACTTTACTTTCTGGATCCAGCTGAGTTTGCGTGAACTGTGAATCCCTTTCCCAGAAATTGTAGTTGAGATGATGCATTACTACCACCACTGTGTTGGTGGCTTTTTGTCAGAATCTAATTTGTATTAAGTATGAACACTAAGTGTAAATGAAACCAGTCATGCCAAAGAATCTATGCCTAATTTTAGACTACTTCCTGCTTTGCTGTCATTACAATGACCTTCAAGCCACTTTGCTATGGTTCCTGTAGCAGCTAATTGTCAGTTACGTGCTGCTGGTAAATGCACATGTTGTACTTGGCCACATTAAATTTTCAGGACAAGGAAACTAAATGAAAAGAACGACTTTAAAACTTTTTTTCCACTGAGTATCATGGTGCTTGTGCAGTAATTACGTGAAAATGGACACTTATCTCCATTTAGTTCACTGTTATCAGGCAATGAAAGCGTTGCATTGTCTCCTTGCACCACTTCCGCATGTTTAAGGCCTGACAGAGCCAATTTAAAATCGACTAACAAATTATTCCCTCTGAATAACAGCACTCGACATCAACAGCAGCAAATACTCAGTAAAAAGCTTCAGCTCATGGCGATACATTTAAAGAGAGGTTTTATTGTTCCTGTAAAACAACAGTCTGAGTGAAATATGGGCTTTGATATAAACACCTGAAAATTGCATATACGGGTCAGTGTGTAAGTTTTGATCCACGCACACATCTCCAGTCCTTTCACCAAGCTATGACCTCAGCGTATTATCACTCATATTCAAATCTTTTAAATGGATCACAGGATTATATTGGCCAACAAAATTACTCTTCTTTTTCATTTTTTTTAAATTGATTCAGGGCTTGTGTGTACAGAGTTGAGTGCTGGCCCAGGATCAATAACAAGTCCTCAGACTGTCTCTGCGTCTAAATACAAGGGTCGTCTTTAGACGTGAGGCGGTCTAAAGAGGAGTTAGCATAAAATCATTTTGAGTTCGACAGTTAAACTAACAGTGCGCTTGCGCGTCAACTTGGTATGCTGGAAATTTCCCACATAGGAAGGTGGGCTGCAGGAAGTTGCCCCTGATCAGATGACCAAGTGGTGGACCAATGGTAAGCTCAGGAAAAGTTGCGCGATAGCAGCAAGGTTTAGGAGTTGTGATTCTGGGTAACTGGCAAATCATGTGCTGGATTATTAGAATATACTGGGTGTTTAAATGTGGACTTTGAACGTGACAGACCCTCAAACAGGACACAGCTGTCATAACAGCAACGTCAAAACTGAGTCCTAGTCAAACTGACAGCTATCCAAATACACTCCCTGATCACACACATACCATTAAAATACTATACATTTATACAGAGTTCTCATCCTCAGTTTTTCCCTGCAATATCAAACATTGATTTTTATGTTACTAACTTCACATTAAATTTCAAGAGCCGATTAAGTGAGTTGAAGTGCTTCAGGCCCAATTCAAAAGGTGTGGCCTGTTGACTTTGCGCAAAAGAGTGAGGCAAAAACAAAAGAAAAACAGAAGCAGGCCATCCCACTGTGCCCTAATCTGCACTTAACAACGTAAGGCTATACTGCCTTCCAAATGAACACTTCACAACCATGCTGTAGCTGTAATCATTAATATCCAGCATTGAATTTAAAAGGTATCTAAGTCCCTCCCAGTCCTTCTGAGCTTATTGTCTTCCTCTGTTAGGCCCAGCCTGACCCCTTTTGTGGTGATGTCACTTCCTCTGACATCTTTTTCCTCTGTCTCTCTTCTTCTCTCGCAGTCTCTTTCACCTGTTGTCAGTCTCTCTCCCGCTCTCTCTCCTCCTCTAGAGGATGGGTCTGTCTGTGCTCCCACATTCGCACCGCTCCGTCCCACTGTGGAGACACAAAGAGGCATCAAATTCTTTGACTTCTCTTAATGCCATGGCGTTCCCTTACTGGAGGAAACACTGTCTGGTTTACTTCTCCTCAACACAAAACCTTTTACAATTTTTGAAAAGTGCTTTCTTTCGATTTGATGCAATATTTATGATCCCAAGCAAGACTCCAGTTGAACAGTTTGCATTAACAGCACTCACAGAGCTGCTGACGATGTTGTCCTCGTACGGGTGCCAACTGACGTCCCTCACACACGCGTCATGGCCCGACAGTCTGGAGACTACGGCGCCCGTCAGCACGTCATAAACTGGACGGACACAAAGAGTTCCACGTCTTTAGCTCCAAGCATATCACGTCCCTTCAACCGCACACATCCGAACTGCACTGATTGTTCATGTGAAAATGACGACACAAAGAGTTAATAACACGACTACACGCTGCAGACACATGGCGACACTCACTGATGATCTTGCCGGTGGAGCAGCCAGAGTAGATGAACCTCTGTCCAGTGCTGAACTCTGGAGAGAAACGGCAGCGGATGAGGGTGTGCAGCACGCCGTGACCACGGTAGGTCATCACAGAGGTGTCGCCCGTCAGCTTGTGTCTCTTCAGTGCTGAAACAGACAGCAGGGCCGGGGGGTAAATACACACAATATTTTCAGAAATTGAGACATTTAAGAATGTCATAACTTACCTGACAGCAGTTTATTACAACATGGAGAATTAATTTTCATCCTAAACATCTATAATCTGTCTAAAAAAGTGGGTAGACTCGATTTTTTTACTTTCTATTCTTAGGTTTTCCCCTCCCCCTCGCTCCCTGCTCCATCTCATTATCTGAGCTCCTATCCTTCACCTCTCCTTTACTCCTTCCCTTCTTTTTGACTTGCAATGGTAATCACTCATTTCTTTAGGCACGGTTCTAATACTGCCGTATCCCCTCACCCTCACCACACGCACACACCCACGTTTCACCTTTCTGTCATTGGCCCCCTCTCTTTCTATAACATCATTTCATCTTCATCCCCTCCTCTTATCTTCCTCCACGTGACCTCTCCTCCTCTTGTCCTCTAACTCCCTCCTGACTCATTCACTACCAGTAGCTCCCTCTCTCCTCCCAGTTTCCTCCCCCTCCTCCTCACCTCTCTGGGGAACCTGCTGCCAGCGGTAATCCCAGTTCTGTTGGGTGACAGCCAGCCGGGAAGCTGCCAGCCCCTCTTTGGGAGAGAACTTCCTGACATCCCAGAGCTTGATGGACTGGTCCTTAGAGTTGCTGATCAGATAGCGTGCGTCACCCTGGCACCGCCGCGACGCAGGTGACCAGATTTTGAAAGGATGACAAAACAAACCTCAGGGTCAGACCATTGTACTGCACTCGAGATACAGTATCCTGGGCAAATAATGGCAGTTAATTAATCAACTTCCAACCAATCATCAGTCAAATCCAACTGCCCGCGAGGATTTGGCGAACTTTTCATTGACAGACATGATAAAATACCAACAGCATTCATCTCCCCCCCCCCACCTTGCTGTGGATGAAGGTGATGCCGTCTCGATGGCCGGCCAGCTGTCCGACAGGCTGCGGTCTGTCTTCCCGCAGCGTCCGTCTGTCCCACACCTTGCACAGAGCGTCGTCGCTGCCAGAGAAGAGCAGCTGGGACGAGCTGTCGGCGAACGCCACCGCATTCACGTCGTCTTCATGGGCATCAATCTGACAAGCAGAGACACAAAAGAAAGAGAGTTAGTGTTTCTGTGTGGAGGGTGTGCAAGCCAGTGAGCGTGTGTGTAAGTGTGTGATTTCCTTTGCAACAGTGTGTAGCATACATGCGTGTGTGAAAGTGTCTGTCTGTGTGCTTGTGCGTGACTGTGTGTACCTTAAAGTCGTGACAGAGAAAAAGCAATAAATAAACTAGCCCGCCGTTTCCAGAACTGATCCAGTATACTTCCTTCTTTATTTAAAGGCAGACACATTTTCTTACATAATCAGTACAGCTCTCTGTGGCAGATGAGCAGGGCAGTGCTACAAACAAGCTTCAGAAATGTGGCTCCATAGGACACATATTTTAACTGAGCTACTGTATAGCTCTGTCAGAGTTTTTGTGACACATGTCAGTCCAACTACATGCCGACACATACTGTGTAACATCATGTGGACGTTTGACTTGACTGTCATTATTATCCAGAATCTAAATCTAAATCTAAAAATAATACACCTGCTTAAAAAAGTAATCGTAACTTCACTGCAGTTTGCAGAAACGTAGTCATTTATTTAACATTCTTGAAGCGTAAGGATGGCAGTACTCGATTTTTACTAGCCATGCAGGGACGGCAATGTTGATCAGTCCACCACTTTGGTCCAGAATGAAATATCTGGTCCAGACACTCATCCCCCCTCAGGATGAACTGTAATCACAATGTTCTCTTAACTTTTTATCCAGCGGTCAAATTTTTCTTTTGTCCAATACTTTGATTTATGATCTGCAAAACTAATGACAGTCCATCAGTCTCAGCTGCACGCGTTATCACTAATGTTAAAACATGTTAAAACTAAGATGGTGAGTATGGTAAAGTGATTGTGCTTGCTAGAAATGACCATTTTAGCATTTTCATTGTGAGCATGTTTGCTTGCATATTAGCATTTAGCTCAAAGCACTGCTGGGGCCTCTGCACAGCCCCACAGAGCTGCTAGCAAGGCTGTAAACTCTATTAGTCTTGATCTGTTACTGCCATGGAATCCTATGAAAAGACCAAATCCAACAATCGGTTAGTCCAACTCTTGACTTCCCTGGCTAGTCTATGGCTTTTAGCCCCCAAACCATTTGTCCCTACTGAAAACATAAATAAAACATAAATAAACAAAACAGGTCAAAAATACTACCTTTTAAATTTTTAAAACGGCTCAAACAAAAGTAAAAAGAGTATTTGTTGGAGAGTTTTTCACCCACCAATTTGGTGCTCTAGAGAGGATTTACAGCAGCAGAACAGTTTTTCGGGATCAAGTCAAAATAAATTAGAGTTCAAATGTCTACTGAAATAAAGGAACATGTCGTTCAGTCTGCCAGAGTGGCTCAGAGGTGAGTTTTTAGAAGTTTTTGGACGACAGCAGTGCTGAAGAATACCCTATATCAGGCTTTGGCCACAGGCATTACATGTTAGTCGTATCAGTTTATTGTTGCTTTGGTCTTTTCATGGGATTTGTTAACTAGAAGAGAAATATAGACTGCCACCAGACTTATCCTTGGTATAGAATGGGGAAAAGGAACAAGGTCAGAGATAAAGCACAGACACACTGATACAGAGGTAATGGGACGGATAGAGTGAAAAAGAGCGTAAGACAGTGATGAAGCAGATGGTAGAGGCCAGCTACTGACTTCTACGCAGAGGGGGGTCGTGGGAGGAGGAGGGAGGAGGGTTTAACCCCCCCCCCTGTCCAGCTGCAGGGCGGAGCAGGACTCTCTGCTGCTACATTACAGACAACAGGGCGGCGTAAAACCTTGTGCGAGCCGGCACACTTTCAGGTCTGCTAATGTCTGGCTCACCTTGATCGCAGGATGGGGCTCAAGAGGTGGGCACAACTCAGAAACAGGTACAAGCAGGCCCACAAGCAAAAGGCAAACAGCAAATGCTCTCTCACACACACACACACACTCACTCACACACACACACACACACACACACACACACACACTAACCTTCAACGAT
>JAPZEA010000013.1:18308539-18319245 GCA_029783685.1 Heniochus monoceros | reverse complement strand
CCCCATAATGGAGGGTTAGTTTCAGTCTCCTGCATTCTTAGGAGGCCGTATAGCCAGAAACCTGATGCCTACACCCAGACGACGGCTCTGCTGCCTGTTTGCTAACAGATTTATGGCAGCGCTTAAAAGGACAAAGCCCTGCGATGGAGGGACGGACAGATGGATGGAGAAGAGTAAACATGACTGAAGCTGCAGCAGCTTTCTGCTCAGGAATGCCTGTCTGAGACACCGGCTGGCAGACAAAGAGACATGTTGATAAGAAGCACACAGACAGAGAGCATACTGGGTAAATGCAAGGGAAAGAAACATGGGGGGTGGGGATGGGAATAAAAGAGAGAAAGGGACAGACAGAGGACGGCGAGAGAGACGGCCGATCGCTAAGGGAAAAAGGAGAAGGAGAAGACCGGTGCTGACGGACCTGCCTGGACCGAACTCCTCCATCTGAAGGCCAAGTGGCCAAATCCAAAAACCCCCAATTCACAATTCCCTTAAAGTCAACAGTGAGCGGCTGAACGTACAGACAGCATGAAGTCTATAAACGTTATATACTGTCAGCTTTCATTTTGTGGCTGTAAGTCCTGCCCAGGAACATGGATACCTTTTACTGTAATGAGGTCTGATGACATGCAAACATCCTCACGGGGCTGAAACTCACAATATAAATGTTTCACCCAAGAGCACAAAAAGAACCTGAACCCATCTTATCTTATCAGATCAACACTATATAATACAAAGATATTTTGTTCACAGCGAACCAGAGAAAAGCACCATCGATCATTCACTTTGTGTCAGTCAGCTGATGGATAAATCAAATCTTTTCATCCCTGAATCTCAGTTTCCTGACAAACTTCCTCTTGCTGCCTCTTGCATCCATGAAACTCTTGATTTACAGCCACCAGAGATTCAGCTTCTTCTTCTTCTACTACAGCTTATTTCTTCTCTTTAGACTGAACGTACCCTTTTAGAGGCGAGGTACTCCATCCCTCTGGCAACCTGGTAGGCGCAGGACAGCAGGTCTTTGAAGGTGAGCTGCTCTTCAGGCACCTTGGTCACATCAAAGGTGTAGTCCATGCCTGGGGGTCTCCGGGCCCGCAGGTACTCCCTCAGACTGCCTTTGGATGCATACTCCACCAGCACATACAGAGGGCCTGGGGGGAACACAAACAAGATGAAGGACGGGGTTCTTTCTATTGTTGTTTTGGGCTCCAGGCTCAGGACCACCATCGTTGAAACACTCACTAAATTAGGTTGGTTTGTTGTGATTTACAATAAAAGGGGGTTTTAGGAGGGAGGTAAAGAAACGGCTTTGCTTTCTCTCCAAAACAAGGGTGTGTGTGTGTGTGTGTGTCATGAGTAGCGTTAACAAGGAGGAAGCTGTACTTTAACCATTTCTCTAATCATTGGCTCGAGAGCCAAGAAGACCTTTAGTTTAGTTTGACTGAAGGACGAGCTGACGGAGCTCCGACCTTTTTACATGAATCCTCACGTGAAGCTGAAACTCACCATCCTGTGTGCAGACTCCCAGCAGGTTGATGATGTTCTTGTGTTTGTCCATCACCTTCATCAGCTCCATCTCTGAGATGAGGTCTGCCAGATCCTTGTCTGTAGCATCATCTGAAAACAGATCTTCTTTAGAAAATTATGTCCCACAGACAGCAGACTTTAACTAATCTCTAGAGCAGGCATGTCCAAACTGTTCCCAAAGGGCCGTGTGGCTGCAGGTTTTTGTTCCAACAAATCAAGAGGTCACTTAATT
This sequence comes from Heniochus monoceros, assembly GCA_029783685.1. Classification (NCBI taxonomy): domain Eukaryota; kingdom Metazoa; phylum Chordata; class Actinopteri; order Chaetodontiformes; family Chaetodontidae; genus Heniochus; species Heniochus monoceros. Next base: position 18,317,489 of record JAPZEA010000013.1, on the reverse strand, counting down.
ATCAGCTGAAGACTGAGGTCAAATTAAATGATTCCAGCCTGGTGCGCTCATCATTGGATGGAAGAAAAACCTGCAGACTGTTTGGCCTCAATGACACCTAGTTAGGGCCACTGGAGATGCAAATGGGAATGCAGACAGTGGTGTTTCTATACCAACAGTAGTGGCTGGTAGTCTGGCATCATGCATGCCAATCCAACCAAACATTAACTTGTTCACTGAACTCTATGCCCCTATGGGTCAATGTTGCAGAACACGAAGAAGCATTCAAACTAGATGTGAGAAGGCCCAAAAAATAAAAATAAATGTATAAATAAGCTAATATTCCCTTCTATTAGTCAACAACTAATTGTGAGGTAAGTCAGATGCCAGATGTGGTCTACTTTTCAATCGCAACTATCAGTTCTTGGATGTGGAAAAGTGTCTGGATTCTGAAGATGCTGAAGGTACGAGCAATTTCTCTATTGTTGGCTGCAACAACCAACACAAAAATCTTCATCTACTTCTACCATCAACAATGTCAAAATCCAGTGACAGTAACTGTATTTTTAATGGAAATGGATGAAGCTATGCCCACAACACTGGAAAACTGTGTGTGTGTATTTTACTCCCGGACTGCATTATAAATGAGTGACAGTAATGGTACAAGCTCAAGGACAGATCGATACTGGCTGTCTGTGACCCGACTTCAAACTTGGAAGCTGTAAGTTTTCCCATATTTTGTCTTGTTTTACTGTTTATTTTGTAGATTAGCCTGTTGAATTTGGCGTTAGCGTGTTGCTTGGCTAATGCGGCTACTTACACAGTCTGGGCCAATGTAGGGCTAATGTTGTAATATTGAGGGACAGTCAAGAGAATTTGTGTGAAATAATAATTCCCGTATTTTTAATCTTGGGCCCAATTTTGTTGTTTAAATGACTAATACGTGTAAAGGGTTTGGGAATTGATGCAGTTGATAACCTTAGCCAGGAGCCACAAAATGGGCTGCAATGACAACATATTCCTTGTCGGCAACTGCGCCCTTCCAAGTGCATTCGCTGACAAGCTCAGATTGTTATTATAAGTGTTTGACAACATTATGAAAGGATCGATTAACCTTTTTGTTAAAGAGCAAGATCCTTTTTGTTTAGCCAGAAACAGCCTTTATTTATTTATTTAATATTCAACAGGTGATTACAGATGCCTTGAGAGGACAGCGGGCAGACGGGGAGGGAATCCAGTCTGTGCACTCATGACAATCAACGCACACAGGAGTCAGGGCAGCAGGTAAGCAGCAGAAAGACAGAGCTAACTCACAGACTGGAGACCCAGAGTTACCACGTTGCATAACAGATGACTTAATGAATACTGAATGGAGAGCGCTTAAATACTGTTGTAGCAGGTGAGTCTTGATTGGAGATGAGTGTCAGGTGTGATCAGGAGATGAGGAGGCAGAGTGAGCAGACCTGCTGACCACATCCTGCAGTGGCACACAGGCCCACACACACAGGCAGGGCGAGACATACACAACACACAGGGAAAAGGGAACAAAACAGTGAATCTAAGCAAAACGCCACCAACACGCACTTATCTCCAGGATTAAGACATCTTAAGGCCTCTCTGTGAGTCAGCAGGGTAAGGCACTGAGTGTGCCACAGTGTTTGCAACGTCTCGGGTTCAAGTCTCACTCATCTATGACATACAATAGCCAGTGCCACATGCCTTTTTGTGTTTTTTTTTTTCGACTGTATATCAAGCCAAAGCAGAAATGTCATAAACTGGTTTTAAAAAGACAGCATTACGTTGCAAATCCCATGGGTAATCCGCTGTCTGTCTGTATTTGTATGCGAGTCCTGAGCCCAGCGGTCCAACCCATGTGACTGCCAGGGTAATCTCTAGGTTACACTGATTTACATAACGCCACTGCAGCAGCAGCATCTGGGAGCTCCCACCTCACAGCTGGATTGGATACATTGTGTTAGTCTTGGGAGAGTGTGAGAGGCTGGACGGGAAGTGCATGTTGTTGGTGTTAAGATGAAAACCTCACATTTCTAAATGTCATCTTTTTCAGGGACTGAGAAAATCCTTCTCAGATGACGCTGCAAACTCAGAACTAATCTCCAGGAATTTCAGGCGAAAAGTGTTTCATTTGAACCAGACCAAGCTTCTCCTATACAGAACATGTTGCACTGTCAGAAAAAAAACATCAATTTAATCCCTCTGTTTGGAGTTTAATCTAAAATACTGAGATTCAATATCTGCCATACTTTTGTTTGCACACCCCACCACCACACCCACCACTGGTCATGTCTTGAAATAATGCAACACACACTATATGAGCTGAGGTCATTTCATATACTTTAGGCTTCATGAAGCAGAAGTCACATCATGTACTGTGGTCGCACACAGTTGCTGCCAGTTGAAATTCTGTATGCTTACAGCACATCTTCATTCCTCAGACAGGAGACTGCTGGTCAGTGATCCACAATGCCCTTGATGTCTGCCATGGAAATGGATGCTGGCAAGGTACCAGATAATGTCTGGCTGCATTCCCAGCTCTGTATTGAATTTAACTTCTATTATACTTCTATCTTACAAATGCTTGTCTAATGCTTGTCAAATGCTTGCCTGGATAAGAATTGGTGTAATCAAGGTGACAACATTTTGGGAAGGACCCTCCTTGTGCTTTTAGAACAAGGAAAGATATTTCCACACACAAAAGTCATTCAAAATTATATAATTGAATTTTTATTATGAAGGATTAACATATAAGAAGCACTTAAATATTTCATCATTTCCTTCTGAAGTGTTGTGGAGTTGAGGTATAAAGCCTCATGAAATGAAAATTCTCCGGTAAAGTAAAAGTACTTTAACCAACAAGTTATGCTACATATATCAGAATATTAGCAACATTGCAAACAATATCTAAGCTCATGTTTATCATATTGATGTATTGTACAGCAGTAAATTGGACTTCTTTTTGCTAGCAGTTGTTAGCATCAACTTACAGACCTCTAAGCTATAACAAAATCCTTTACTGTTTGGCACTCAAACCCGCAGTACTGTGTTAAAGCAACAGGAAGTGGAACCTAGAGTCCTCTGTTCTGATTTTGAAATGTGACTGTCAATTTTAACTGATTAAAATGAAGATCAGTCCTGCGCTCAAAATAGTTGAATCCACAAAAGCTCACACAGGTTTATTTATGAGGCAAGTGTTGCTTCTTGACACCCCCAGACGATCCCCATCAGTTTGCTTCCTGTGTGGTAGATTTTGACATGCAGTGGAGAGGACAGTCTCTCCTCTCCTCTCCTCTCTTCTCCCCTCCCCTCCCCTCTCCTTCCCTCTCCTCTCCTCCCTTCCCCTCCCATCTCTTCTCTTCTCTTCTCTTCTCTTCTCTTCTCCTCTCCTCTCCTCTCTTCTCTTCTCTTCTCTTCTCTTCTCTTCTCTTCTCTTCTCCTCTCCTCTCCTCTCCTCTCCTCTCCTCTCTTCCACAATGGAAAAACCAGTCACAGTAATTAATAATTATAAGCTGTGGCAGGCGATAAAAAGAAGCATGGGGCGGGGGGGAAAGAAGAAACAGGTTTCTCTCTTTTCCCTGTGCCGTCCCTTTTGACATGTAAAGCGTGTAAACTTGGCAGGGCCAAATTTGTTGATTGCGGGCTACTGATGTGACCCATCTGGGGTTGAAACATTGTATTAGGTCTTCGCACGCTATTCCCCACCACTCCCTCGGCTCGAAAGCTCACCCCCCTCCTGTCACATGAGAAACAGTTGCAGTACTGTTGTTGGGTGAGGAGGATGTGGGTATTTGGTGTGTTTATTTTGCGTGTGTGTGTGTGTGCGCAGAGTGTGTGTAACGGGAGACTGGCCCTGAAATGGACAGTGCAAACCCTGCAGCAGCTGTGTGCCCTGCTGGACTATCCTTCAGCAAGAACCACACCCCTAAAATGAATAAATTGTAAATGTGCCCAGGCTGGCATTTATGTTCGAGATTGGGTTTAAGTGTGTGTGTGTGTGTGTGTGCATCCTTAACTGTGACAGTGCTGTAACTCTCTCTCTCTTTCTCCTGTGATTTTGCCGTGTTTCTCGGTGAGAGGGGCAATAAAAATGCACGTATCCCACTTTTCCAGAAACAGCTGCTCGATCTACATACGGCCCCGTCAGCTGAACTCATCGGCATCATGTTGCACACGTGTTCAGTAGAACTGATTTCAAACTCTTTGGATACATGGACATTGTTGCATTTTTTGTTTCATATATTCGACCAAGTTTAGTCGGTTTACTATACTTTGAATGAAGCAATAAAGACATTTCAGCCTTTTATCCTTCACAACTGTTGCTGTATCCATTACTGCTACCAGTTTCAACCATATATGTATTACTTTTAGCTATTTGAACCATTTATTAACCACTTTTTGCTTTTTCACTATTAAGCCAATACCTTTAGCTATTTCACAGATTTTTCACTCTTTCAGATAACTAATTCATCCATTTATTCATTACTTTTAGCTGACTGTTTCAACTGCTCATCCATTACTTTTAGATAGGCATTAAGGTCTTACAGCTGACTCTGTATGTGGATATATTTTTTAATCAAATTATAAATCATCTAGTTTGTCAGATGACTTGAACAACTCGACAATCTTTGTAAGTGTCTCTGGTGACTGCAGAAGGAGGCCCACTGCAGGAATCACTGGATTAAATGATAAATGACAAGCAAGGTGATGGCTGACCAAAACACTGGAGCTGTTTGACAGGATCTTTCAGTTTTGTCAAGGTAAAAAAAAAAAAAAAGCACAAGACTCAGCACTGCGATCACAGGACGGTAAAGTTCTCTTCAGCTGACCATCGTGGAAAGTCATCCCAACAGATTTCACAAGAGAACTGATGAGTAAAACAGCAATAAACACGCCACAATTTAGACTGTCCTTATGCAATAGAGAGGAGGATGCATTTCCTCGCGTGAGTTGGTGACAATAACTCTGCAGTGTTTTGAGCTGCTAATACTTTCCCAAATCAGAGTTATTTCTCTTATTCCAGAGACATCCTGAAGCTATTGCGGAGGAATTTCTGTGGCCCTGCTCATAAATCAGGCTTCAGCTGCAAGCAGAAAATGCACAAGGGCCGGCCCGCACAGTGACGTACAGTACAGAACAGTGCAGCTCCAGATAAACTGCTTTGAAAACACATGTTCTTAGCTTGTACCTAAGACATGTTTGGTTTGAGGTGTCTCAGTTGCGGTTTCTCTGCCTGGAAATCACATGCTGTGTTTATGAAAGCAAAAAAATATTCCCGATCTTCAAATCATTTTAAATCTTTCATGTATTTAAAGATTTCTCACAGCAAGAATGGAGAGTTCTAATATGTAATTTATGAAATGCAAGCTGAGTTAAGTATTGGGTTAAACCAAGCCGTGATACTGAAGTTGACTTTGGAGCTCTCGGTGGACAAAGCAGCTACTTCAGTTTCTGAGTCTGGGGTTGGAACCACAAGGCTGCAGCAGCCTCATTAAAGCTGCCATCTCACTTAGCGCTGCAGTTAGATTTGATTCAGTCAAACTATGATGTTTGTTTTCTGTGAGGGAATTGGGCATTGCAACATCGGAGAATAGAAGAGATAAGAGAAAGAAAGAAGTTTGTAAGGAGGTTCCACTTTGTTAGATGAGCAAGTCATAGAGCTGTTTCTCCGCTGCTAAAAGAAAAATGCACGCAGGGTCAGAAAATATGTGCAGGAATAGAAGCTGAAGTAGCGCTGTTAAATAAACCTTACATTTCCAAAGATAAACAGCCTTGATTTTTAGCTTCATCTCAGGGCACTTGGGTTATGAAGAGTTTATCGGCCCGGGAGGTTGAAGAGAATTTCTTAGATGCACAGTATCCCTTCAAAATAAGTGACAGCATGGAAATAGCCAGAACTGGAGTCACAGAGAGGCAGATATGGGCCCAGGTCCAGCAGTATTGCCCACAGGTTTCAGCTGTAGGCCGACACCAAAGAGCCGAAGTGGAAATTTATATGCTGCTGAGCCCAAATGGTGGTTTACTGACACACGGTGTAATGTGAGGTTCATTAGTGCGGAGGCGATAATTGCAAGGGTAGTCTGAGAAGCGTGCCACGCATTAGATCCCAATGTTCGACTTACAGCATTTACTGTATAAGAATTCCCCCTGTGTGTCGCCTCTCCCTTTAAAAGACACTCTGAACCTTGAAGTTGGAATTTCCTTCATTTAAACTGAAGCACAAACTTGTTGACTTGAAGCACAAACTTTCCAGACTCTCTGCCCTTTGTTACCATTGTTGTTTTTTAATTCTTTGACAAATACATGCATGCATTTCTGTTTGATTACATTTCTATCTCCAGCTTGAAAACAAATATCAGATGCACATGATCTCATCTTGCATTTCTTCCAGGATTTTTGTAAGCAGCTGTCTTTATAAGTAATGTAAATCCTAACAAATCAAATTATATAATGACTGGATATTACCTACTATTTACATAAATCAAATTAGCCTGCGATATTTCCTCTGAAACTTTTTCCACATTTATCCCTTGCCTCAGCATTGCAGAGTCACTCTTCACCATCTGCAGATTTCTACAAAGTATGAGAACATAAAAGCACAATTTAGCATCTAAGCGGATCTATAGCTCAGTTATATCCCGATAAAAATCCAGCCTGGAATTTTTTTGTCACATGTCGTTATCCTGCAGCAATCAGGCTTAAAAGAAGTAGATCATCCTCAGTTTCTCTGGTGACTTTTACTTTCCAGTGTTTCAAACACTTAACCAGAATTTATTTCTGAAAGAACAACTTGAAAATGGCCAAAGTAAATGATAATTTATAAATTTGGACAAAATATCAGTGCACATTTCCAGGTTCTAGGTAGAAATGAATTTTAGACTGGAAGCCATATAATAAGTTCAAGGCAGTGAAACCTACAGGTCAGTGTTTGTGTCTGTTCATGTGGTTAAGGGACACGGAAGCTTTTGGGTCAGTGGACGGACACTCGACTCTGTCTGCTGGCCCTCCTGCGCCCTCCTGTACTCTGCCTGGCCGTCCAAAACAATCCCTCTTTTTCCCCGATCCAAGTGCACACTCACTGACCACTGCTTCCGACTTTGCTTCCGTGAGAAGCAGAGGCTCGTTTTAGCGGGCCGAGGAGATTGAGCCGCATGGTGATGAGATCATCACAGGGCTTAAACACACATATCCACACAAACAATTACTGTGTCATCCGCACACTCATATCCAAAGAGCAAAAAATAAAGATTGACCTGCCAGTTGACACAAATATAGACTCGCAAAACCACACACACTTGCACATACACAGCAGCATTTTTGTTTCACTGGTACAAGACTTTCTGTGAGTGAAGTCGTTCACTCACTCCTAACCTGAGCCCTAGCTATCTCTGTTGCTACAGTAACACTACTACATACATTGTGTTAAGTAATCGAGTATGGAAACGACATCCTGTAGACCCATCAGCTGAACGGCCGGAGGAGTAGTTTCTTTTAATAGCTTCTGAAAGCCTTCAAAGCTTGTTCAGGGTATTGGCGAACTGAATGATGGCTATGTGATGGCAGAAGGCCTGTTTTGAGCATGAACTCTTAGCTTTAAATTGGCTGGAAAACTAATGTCTTGTGCAGCTGATTTTTAGTGGGAATTTGAGACATTTAAAGGCCTTATTTGACAAATAACTCCTACCTTGGATTAAAAGGGGTACTCCAGTTATTTGGTATTGCACTTCCATGAAGTCGGGGCATTCGCAAGAGACTAATTTAAAGACAAATGGTCACAATGTGCAACAGAGGGCAAAATATCTCGACTTTTAGTCTATAGTATGCTATAATAATATTTCAAAACACTGCATCCAACATTTCCCATAATGCAACCAACAGCATCTTTTCCTTTCACCCTCCTTGTCTTGTAAATGCCCACTTCCTTCCAAATCAGCACCCTCAGTTTGTGACGCTTTTTGTCGTGACCCGGTTTACATCACCGTGACATCATCAGGGTTATTTTCTCAGACTTGACAAACTCCCCCACATCCACAGAAGACGTTATATAACCGTTTTCATAGGCTGAGCAGAGCTCATGCAGAAAACGGACCTTCTAGAGACAAAAAGGTGGCGTGTCCCTTTAAAAAAAAAAGCTTTGTCTTAATACTTTCATCTTTCATTTTCCTTGTACGGCACACATCCCGCTCACGGCAGCATGGCGGAGTGTGCTACAGTTGGCAGCTTTGCATGTAGAAAAATAGTCTTCCTATTCAGAGCAACAGCCTGTTTGGAGAGGGCAGACAAGTCGGTGTTTGTTTACACTCTGAAAATCGCTTCATTTGGTTGGGAATTAAACACAACACACACACACATACATACATACATACATACAGTCGTAGCATCACGCCAACACCAGATGCCAGGAAGTAGAGTGGCGACAGAGTGGCATCTACAGCAAAGCCCTACCATGCGTGACTCTCTCCTGACTTTGCCTCTTTTAGCAAGCTTGCGTGATCCTACCATCACTCCCCATCAAGCCCTCCGCCCCCCTATATCCTTCACACACACACACACACACACATAAACACACATATCGCCTGCTGGGCGATAGCACAGGGGGTGTATGTCCTCCCTCCCTGAGCCAAATGAAGTGATCGGAGCAAACACTGTTGGTATAAACAGGCTTGGATTAGAGGGTTGTGATGACATGCGAGGGGCACAGATGGGAGAATGTGAAGTGGACAGTCACGATATGTCCAGACCTGTCAAAGGAGGTCTCACTGTACTCACCTCTCTTGTTTTCACCTGTCGTCCCAGAGCTTGCAGCCAGAGCACAGGGTTTTTGGAAAGCTGATATTACTTTTGTTCCATTAAAGCTGCCAGTAGCTTTTCCTCAGTGTTCAATAAGCTTAAATTTTATATATCAGTGAAGATATTTTATGTATTCAGTGTTTAATTCAGATTTTTTTATATTTCC
>JAPZEA010000013.1:18298423-18308439 GCA_029783685.1 Heniochus monoceros | reverse complement strand
AAAATCTCCATTCAAAACTAGCTTAATAAAGTTGTTAATTCTGTTTTTTTATGGTGTAGAAAGATGGATTTCATTGAAGGTTTTATTCACTGTTTTAGCTGCTCTAAAAGACAAAATATCACAGGAGGATGATGTTAAAACCAATTTTATGATTTTAATAAAAGCTTGCCATTAAATGGGCATACTGGAAACACATCTGTGCAAAAGCATTTTCATAGTTTTGAATCTTACAGCAGACTGTTAATCACCATGATCTCTCTAACACAAGTGATCGGCCTCATTTTCAAGATATCGACACTTGTTTTTCTGATATGTTACTGATGCACAACGTAACGCAATTTTAAACTTAAACACTTGTAATCGCAGTATTTTTGCCTATTTTTTAAATTCTTGTAGACTTCACAGACATCGTGTTTGAAGTTAGGGAGTTAGGGAGAAGCAGCTGAGACGCCTCGGGGCTGTTTCTGCGAGCATCCAGCGTTCGCCTGCGGCCCAGGCCTAATACCCCGCAACACAGGGGCGAGGTGTTAGGAGAGAGATAATCAGATTACTGTTGGGTTAGCGTGTCGGTTAATGAATTAGCTCTGTCAGAGGCCAAATTGTTGTGTGATATTGGTGGTGAGAAATGCAGGAGAGGAGTCGCTCATGTTAAAGCGAAGCTGACAGGTGATGCTAAGTAAAATCAAATCAGGCTGAAACTGTTAGGCGTTGCACTACAAACAGGGTCTGTATCTCTCATGCTCGATACTGAAAGCTTCCCTTAAGTATATGAAGGAAAACAGCATGGAATAACTCTTTTCTTTGATACACTTCATTATTTTGACAGAATTTTGAAATATGAGATAAAATTAGATGGACGTGACGAAAAGGGTGCTTTTAATACTATGGGCTGTGGAGGGGTGACAACAGCAAACTGAACTGTGGCTGCATGTTGCCTCAAATACTGCATCATGCTATTGTTCTACATTACCTGCTTCTCAGATTGGTCCTGGTCACACAGGCAGGCACACACACACACACACACACACACACACACACACACACACACACACACAGAGAGAGAGAGAGAGAGAAGCACAGTGGATACACAACACCTCTGATAGCGCCTACTGACTGACAAGTTAATGGCTTTCATGCATAAAGCATGATCGGCATCATGGCTATCAGTTGATCCCCCTCAACCTGGGACACATTAACCACCTCACACCCATTTAATTACACATTGGTGGGCCTTTCCGTGTGTTCGTATGTGTGTGTGGTGTTTTGGTGTGGATTCTGCAAGGGACATATTGCGTACACACACAGATGTTAATACTTTTTATTTTTTCCTTGAAGGATTAAGTGTTGTGTTGAGAAAATTCTCCTATTTCTCAGGCTAAATAAACTATTTAAAACCCCACAGGATTATCTAAAATGCATTGTCACAAAGCTAAAAACAAGTGTGTTTCCTCAGCTCATGAAAAGTTTATGCAGTGAGATGCATGGTTTTTACAGGACAGTGATGTTTTGTACTGTAAAAGTACCTCTACACTGTACTCTTTCCACCTTCTTTCATGGTTAACTCAGTACGAGCCATTAGCACATGTTGTCAGCCACCTTGTACCCACTTTTCCTCCACTAAACGATGCCTTCTTGCCTCAAAGCTCAGCAAATGAGCACAACTTGTTGAAGCCGTAATGTGCTCTTTCCACCCCTTCTCAGTGGTTAGCAATTGTTTAGCATTGCGTGCTACAGCAGCATTAGAGTAGTTTCCCTCCCATATGGATTCAGCCTGAGGGACCATCTGCCCATTATTATTTGCCTCAATGGGCCGAAACGGCTCCATAATCTTTTTAACAGATTACCCTCTTGTTATGTAGAGGTTGTATGGATAAAAAAAAACAAAAAAAACCCCTAACATTATCACTGATGGAATCAACTTTTCATGAAAGGTGTGGTTCTTTTCCAGAAAACCTGTTGAACGTTCTGCTCGCGGTGACCACAAAACAGGCGATGATTGCGTTTGACTGGCCAACAGGAAGGAGAATACGAGAGGGATAATCTGAGGCTTGTTGTGCCTCTTTCTCCCTGTTATTTTGAATTATGTGAGTGACACTAGTTGGCACGCAACACCAGGAGCCAGCGTTTTGCTAAAGTGGAGGTTCACGTGGTACCGCAGACTCTAACCTCTCCCCTCTGCCTTTCTTCACTCTCATGCAGGAATGCAGCGAGACTAAAGTACAGGAGTAGAAAACTAATAATTATTCCCTGAGTTGTCTGACTTGAGTATTTCCTTTTCAGTATGAAGAAGCAGGAGAGTCAAAGGCGCTTGTGTTTTGTAATGAAAAACTCAGGCACAGTGTTAAGAGAGAGTGAAATGAGAGCTATATACCGAACACTTTATGGTTGTTTATTCTATACATTGTGAGCCAACGGTTCTGTGCTCTGCTATACATTTGCTCAAGCCTAGATTCTGATGAAGCTCATTTACTTTAGACGTTTTTTGGGCCGAGGCCTGGACCAAAATAACTCAACTTATGAGGGACCAAAAAATAATTTATTGCTTGTCAGTTTTCACTCTTCCTCTCCCTCTTCATCCCTCTTTTTTCCACGCTGCAATTCCAATCATATTTAATTTAAATCGTTAAATCCACCTCTCATGGCACATCTGTTTCCAAGCTTCTTGTTTGTTTAGAAAGCACGAGAGGTTTTCATTTCAAATTTATCTCTCATTAAACTCAAAATCAGTGAGATGTGCTGTACAGCAACGAGCAAAGCGTGCACATAAACTTTACAGTTTAACGGGACACGCTGTACGTTCATTTCGAGCTCTTGAATCTCAGTCCTCTTGTGAAAATGGAGATTGTGTACAGAAATAGAAGGCTTTGTGCTTTATTGTGGCCAGGTGGGGTTCCTGAATGCAACTTTTATTAACCGCCAGCTCCTTGAGAGCAACAAGCCGCAGTCATCCTCATCAAAACAGGAATCCAAGGAAAAACTATTTATAGAGTAACCATGCAAACACATACATGCGTGCAGGAGCTGATGTTTTCTTTCACAGTAGTGTATCTCAGATGTGAATGTTACACTCCTCTGCATGCATGGCACAGACAGTTCCTTAAAAAATCACTTACTATACACCAACAATCCAAAAATAATGTGTTTGTGTAAAGTAGAAATTTGTCTATAGTTTTCCCTGTGTACAGACACTGAGGTCCCCTAAAAGGAAATTAATTATGTCACTATTTGAATGAGCCTATCAGAGGAAGTTTGAGGTAAATATAGAAGCAAAGGAGACAAGCTGAAGAGAGTGAAGAATAGACCTAACAATGGAGTTTCCCCCCGCCGCCCACAAAATACACTTCCACTATGTGTGTTTGTCTCTGCAACGGTGAACTGTCCAGTTCATGCAAGCTTCAGAGTGTGCACACACGCGTTGCCGTTGAGCCCCCAGGCGGTGTTTTTGCTGCGATATATGTTACTCATGATGGAGTTTGTATCCTGAGTTCACCCCCGCTGAGCGGACTGGGGGCCCGGGTCAAAGTTTGGCTGGTGGAACACGTCAGATCCCCGGCAACGGCAGGAAAACTGGAGCGTCTTGTTGTCTTCAATTAGAAAATACACTGTTGCATTCATTTGGGTAAAGTCAAATTAAAAGCTTTCCTGCATAACTGGCTCATCTCACGCAACACATGCCTGAATGCAGCCTGTGTGTGTGTATTTGTGTGTGTAAGCGGAGAGCACATCATTTCACGCTGAAGCACATTCTCCTTGGGCCTCCATCCATTTGCATCCTGTTAGTTTTTCTAATTGTCTGTATAAATATTGCACCACGTTGGCCTTATGTTGTGGTTAATTTTCCCAAGGCTTGACAAGCAAAATTTAGGAGAGTTTAGACAGCCTTTTAGCTGGCTCTGAATGTGCGTTGCTCTTTCGGTGGGTTCATCAGAAAACCAATTTTCTCAGCAGACAAGCATCATGGTCGCGTAAAACATGTGCGCCACAATCAGCCGTGTTCTCTATTTATAGAAGCAATTAGATGACTTTCATATTATGATCGCTATAGTCGTCCTCCAGTGTGTGTGTGTGTGTATGTGGAGAGTGCATGGCGCCAGTTTTATGATGCGCCGTGTAGTCAAGCCACATACAGTAGCAGTATACACGCTGCAGAGCAGTTGCCATACAAGTCTGTTTTGCCCAAGGGCTCATGTGTCGAGATGTATTACTCCTGTACAACATGGTGACTGGTGTGTCTGCTTGCCAACCAAAACAGAGAAGTGGAAACAATTGAGTTTACATCCCGACCTCCAATCAGTGTGATCCCATTTGCTTTGTCATAATATCACTTCCCCTTCACTTCAGTATCTAGGCGCACAACCATGGCCTTTGTTTATGTTCTATTCAGGAATTCTTTTTTTTTTTCTTTCTTCAGAGATAGACGTCCCCCCCGGCAGCCCCGCGTGCACGCCCCTCACAAAAAAATCACTCACTCACGTTCTAATCTCCTCTGAAAGATGAATATTTGTGATTCCGGCCCTGCCACCAAGAAAAGTACTTTTTGTAGAAGTTGTTTTGTTAGCAGACAAAGGGAATTACTATAAATCCTCACAGTCATCCCTTAAAGTGTAATCTTATATGTCACAGTGGACACAAAACATTCTCATCCAAAGCAGTGTCGGAAAGATTATAAACCTCAATCCATTGTTAATATTGCTATGAAGGATGATTGAGGAACGAATCATTGTTTAATGCGTGTTGTATATATCCATCAACTGGGACAGAATTAAAGTGGAAAAAGCTCCTGTTTGTCTTCAAAAAGTTATCAAAATGCCAAAACCTTCTTTCAGTCGATCTTTCTTTTTTTTTCTCTTTCCTCTTTGCCGCAGTATGAAAACAAGAAAAAAGTTGAATTTGCAAGGGCTGGATTTGGAGAGGGCGAGATCCGGACATTTGATCTGTGGCATAATGAAGTATTAGCTTCCATTACAGTGCAGGCTTAACCTTTTTGCGGAGCACCATTGAGCGCTTGCCAGCAGTCATCAATATTTAACAGCTGTTGCTATTATGAAATTCTTTATGGGCTAATGTGGCTCGCCGGCTTGCACGCAAGGCCTTGGCCGGCTGCCAGCGCCCTGTCAGGAGGAAGGGGGGGGAGATTGACAGACGGCTCGCTCGCGTGACAACCAGCCCTTGATCAACCAGCTTCTCTCTCTCTTCCTCCCCCCTCCTTCTCTCTCTGTGTTGGTGTTGCTCTCTCTGCTGTGGATTTCCTGTGCCTGTGGAGAGAGAGAGAGAGAGAGAGAGAGAGAAAGAGAGAGAGAGAGGGAGAGAGACAAAGAAGAAGAGCACTGAGAGAAGGGGGGCGGGAATAGGCAAAGGAAGTGGCACTAAGCCAACCCAACCTCAACACACACATATGCACACACACACAGTTTTCTCTACTCACGCAAGCCTTGTGGGAGGGGAGGGACTGCTGTGCTGCACAGCGTTCGCATGTTCAGGTCCGGAGCTCTCTGCTTTACAAGCACACAAACACACAGCTGAGGATCAGCTGCCAAAAGGTGGCACCCATGCTGCTGAACACTGAGCCCGAACACAGATAGATCACATGGATGGGTTCGGATGTCACTCAGATATGTGAGACATTTGAAAAACAGAATTACTCCAACAAAATGACTTCTTATCAGTGGTGGAGAAAGTACTCAGATCCCATGCTTCAGTAAAAGTTGCGGCATAGAAATGCTCCATTACAAGCAGAAATCCTGCATTAGAATTGTTATTTAAGTAGAACTACGGGAGTATTACATATTAAAGTACTGGATTACTAATGCATTCATGTGTAAGTAGCATTTTACTGTTCATGTGGCACCAATTCTAACTGCTCTATATGCTGTTGCATTAATCTACAACAGTGCATCATATTTTTTTTAACTCGACTGATGTTTTGTACATAAAAATCTGTGATGTACTCAAACAAATGTTGAGTCCAGTACTTGAGTAAAAGTCCTTTCCACTAATGCTTGTTACTTTATATCCTCAAATAGAATTTAGCTAACTGGCAGTCTGAAGTAATGAAATGTCATGAAACACACAAGAAAAAGCAGCAATAACCACCTGTTTGACACAGTTTGGAGTGGCATGCATGCAGGCTGGCAGGTCCCAGGTTAAAACGGTGCAGCAGCTGGTGTTGTGTCTATGAGCAGCCATGTATGAACACTTATCTGCTCCTCACTGCATATTGCTCTGGATGGGAGCATGAGCTAAAGACTGGGCCCGGAGTAGTACAGACCATTCGGTTCGAAATGCATGCTCCCCTTGTACTCACGATTTATAAAATGCTTTGAGTCGTGCAACACTCCTCCTCAGCGCTCTTCAACATAATGTCATGCCATGCCATCTTTGAATCCAATGCTCTAATGTACAGGACTGCACTGAAATATTCATCTCTGCATTTTGCGAGACAATTCTTTGTGTTTTATCGCCATTATCCCCAGAATGAAAGCATGTCAGTGACACTTTGGGCCCTCAGAGACATATCTCCCCCTTTCATCTTTCTCTTCTCTGTTTTTTCTTCATATTTCTCTTTTTCAGCTGCTCTTGGTAGAGCGGGAGGAAGTGGCTTTAGAGGAGAGTGTGTTGAAAGCAGACAAACACATCCAGACTGTGCTGTAGCACCCGAATGCTACATGACCAAACTCACCTCACCCCCTAGAGGTTGTAGAAATTAATACCCGACTCACACACCCACACTCGTTCTTTCCTTATGTGCTCATTCCCAGTCTGACAACAAGCAGCAGTGAAAGTTATGTAGCAGAGGGACAAATTAAACAGCTTTCACCCTCCAACAGGAGCAGTGTAATGCAGTCATTCATAAATGTAATCACATTTTACAACCTGCCTTCCTCACTTCTCCTATCTCTTTCCATCATATTCCCTTTTGTGATATCACATTATTTTTCCATTTGAACAAATCAAACTCATCTGGTGTCATTAAAGGCTCCAAGGTCGCTCATCCAAGGTGTTTCCTCGCCAACTGAAGTCCTGAGACAATTGTGACTTAAGTTGTGCAAATTGAAGCTCGCCGTGGCTGATTATTTGGCGGGTGGTCCTAATATTTTGCGCGCTAAGTGGAAGTGGAAAGACGGACGACTGAAGGAGCTAGACACTTTCAGCCTCACCCCTTGGCAGCATCCACATCCCTCTACTTGTCACTTTTTACTTAACACCCCGTCCTCACACAGAGCACATAAACGCCTCACCATTACCTACTCTGTTTTCCTTTTTAGACCAGAGAGGGAGAAAATAGAGGCAAAGAAAAGCAAACCCAAAGACACGGGCAATGATGAATAAAGCCTGTATTGTTGGCAGAGGAAGTGCCAGTGCCGATAATTAATCATCCCATATGTTTGTCTTTCCTGACGCTGCATCCTCTCCAAAAGCTGCCGTAAGAGAGAAAACAAAAATACATGAGGCGTTGAAGGAGGAAAATAAAGAGGCTTATTAGATTCATTTCCCTCTGCACTACTTTCCACTGGATGGATGATTTTGCGGTGATTGAAGAGAATGGTTTTGTGTGTGTGTGGCTGTCGGAGTCTGTTTGTTTGTATGTGTTTGCGCCTAGCCGAGGTGATGACAAAATACTTCACATCATTGCTGGCATTTCTGAGTTTACGAGGCCGCCTGTCAGCGCAGTCATCGGCGTTTAGCCGGATTTTCAGCAGCAGGGGAGCACACATTACGGCCTTTATTTTCACTCATAGCTTGAATAAACCTGGGGAATAAATGATTAAATGTAAAAAAAAAAAATTAATCCAGACAAAAAAATGTATGGATAGGGAAAGAACGGGATGCATTAGCTTTGCGTGCTTCAGAGTGGAATTAAGAGAAGGGAAACTCTTCCAGCATCACGAAATCGGTTGTCGATCGCCTGCGATGCTGAGTTGAACAAAGGAAGGGTGGGGAGATGAGGATGAGGAGGAGGGTAGAAGATGGGTTGATGGGGGGGAGGGATGGACAGAGGACATGAGATGGTAGAAGGTTAAAGGGGGAGGAATGGAAGCCGTAATGGGGTTATTTGGTGGGGGTGGGGACTATATGAAGCATCCAAAGATACATACATACATACTTAGATAGTTTTTCATAATGAGGCTATGGTGTGTGCGTGCGTGCGTGTGTCTGTGTCTGTGTGTGTGTTGCGTGACTAATCTGTGCCTGCTACAATGAGTGACGGAGCGTAGGGCTGATCTCTTGGAGTGAGCCACATGCCCCCTGACAGCACACCCATAAGAGAAACACGCAAACATGCCTACAACACGCAACACACACGTCACCAATGCACATGTGACAGTTCTGCACGCCACTCTCATATAGGCTAATTGCATGTATACACACTCTGGCATGGTAGTAGGTGGGACTCTTAAGGCGGATAAAAACATAGTATATGTAACGTGGTCGATGGAGTGTGACTTATTTCATGATATTTTTACAACTCTGGCGTGTATTTCCACCTTATTATATATCAGATGGCACAGAGCAGTGATGAAGAGTCAGGCTGACGTTGTCTTGACCTGCAGTGCAGTGTATGAAGAGATTGCAAAGCTAAGATAAGAACTGTCCATCTTTACATTATCCAGATTGAAAAATAGCTACATTTTATCCGACTCTTCAGAGGATCCTACTTTGAGATCCATAGGCGAAATCTTCTTTTGCATTGCCCCCCTCCATAAAGAGGTCAGAGGTCGGGCTCAGCTAGAGAACAGCAGCACTGACACTTCAGCAAGAGGGAAGCTTGTCTAACAGAATTTTATGAATGAAGAACATTGCAGACCGTTGCCGCAGTCAACAAGTAAATCAACTGAAAGCTTCTGCAAATGTTGCGCTTGATTCAGGTCAGCTCTTAAACAAGCTCGGTTTCACCTGAAATGAATTATTTTTGTCTCTTCATCGACAGATTATGTTCCCTTTCTAAAATGTAAAACTCTCAAATGTCTTCTCCCTCACTCTGTGCGTAAAAGTGAGCGTTCCATGTGCATGTGGCCGTATCGTGTGAGACGAATCCTGTAAAGTCATGAAATCCTCCACTGTTTTGTCTCGTTAGACAGGCCCACCGCGCAGACTAATACCTGGCCTTAGTGCAGTGCAAAGGGAGTCTGATAGAGTTAATGTGTCCGCCACATGTCGGAGTGGCGGTCCAGCTCTGTCACGGCCGTATCACAGAGGCTGTGTTGTCGTTGTTGTTCTCATTCTCAAAGTTGCTTGTGTTGAATCGGCTCTTAGTATATGCTCTATACTCTGAGTGTGCAGCAGTGCAGTAGATTAAAGTCAAGAATTTGACCTGTGTGACCCGTGCTTGATTTCATTTTGCAGACTTTGAACGCAGCATGTATGAGCACACATGTATCCCTGCTTGTGTAAGGTTCATAAGAGTCTTTACTTCTTTTGTTTTTCACCACAGGACATAAATAAGCCTCTTGGTCCAGCCTAATCACCCTTTGTCTTTTCATCTCTTATAGTGAACCAAGATAAGACCTCCAGGAAGCACCTCAACAGCACAGCGTCCTCTAACCCCGAACCCAGGAAAGAGAGCCTTCCACTGGGCACCGCTGTCAATGATAGCAGCCTCCTTCTGGAAGTAAGAAACCACATGTTTGAATGTGTATCTTTGTGGAATATTTCTGTGTGTGTGCAACTCCTGTTCATGCTCACTTGAACAGAAAATCTTGTGTGGATGTAAATACTGTTCTAAAGCCATTTCAATAATATCACTTTTCACTGTGCTGTTATCACATCGTTGCCTTTGTGGTTGTACTTTCCTGCCCGTTGGACGTCACCGTTGATGAAATACTCGCCAGCTTGCATATGCCAGTCAGGAGACCATTTTTGTCTGAGTGACTGGGTGGGAATTGGGAAGGGGGGAGTGAGGGGTTTAATGTGTGTGTGTGTAGGTGGAGGTGGGTGGTGGGGGAGCAGTATCACTAGTGCCGACCGTTCAACACTGGTCTCATTATCTTCACGCCCCTCCCTCCCTCCCTGTCTGC
>JAPZEA010000013.1:18245627-18260220 GCA_029783685.1 Heniochus monoceros | reverse complement strand
AGAGGGGTTGATGATGCCATTGTGTCTGACAGACAGAAAGGAGGAAAGAGCTGTTAAATTCCTTTGTCTGAAAAACTCAGAAATATCAAATTAACTTTTTGACAACTGCGTTTGGCAGCAGTATAGTAGAGAATCATTTTTTGCGTCGCCTGTGTGGCAAGGCTACGAGGGCTAGATTTACTTTTTGTCAAGTCACGGGCGTCCGACAACGCCACCTAGGGCAATTTCACCCCCAGGGACTCTATTAGAGGGGAGCACCTCTCTAACACAGACGGAAAGGTCACACAGGTACGAAAGACACACAAGACTGACGTGATTCCAAAATAATTTGTACAAACAAGTTTATTAATGACACTTTAACTTCGAATAAATTCACTTGGTGATGAGGCAACCGAATGATACAGTAAGTGACAAAATATTGCACAATCCCTTAGGGCCCCTTAATGATTTGGGCGAGTTTGTTAATAAAAAGTATTAAACTTCCAGATTTTTCTAAGAAATATGGTATATATAAAATAAGAAATAGCTCAAAGGGTTAATATCGCTTGGATTGCAACAGGAAACATCTTCTGCTCAGCTAGGAAGCTATATATTATATTATACTTACAATTACATGTACTGTCACTGAGATATACTCTACTCTATAGACAGCGTCAGATCAGGAGTGAACCAGGGTCACAGCCCGTAAAAGTGGAACTTCTCCCACGCAGCATAATACCTGTCCCGTTAAACCTGTCAGGTAAAACTGTTTTAAGAATCAATGAGCTGACAGCCTGCATGAAGCTACCGCTGTTACACCACCAGTCAACAAACCAAGCACTATTAAACTGACTCATCCTCTACTTACTCTTACTGACACACACTTACCTTGTTGTCCACAAGTGATCAGGAGCCTGTCCGTCGGAGGAAGACTTCTGTTGGAACCATCAGTTTTATTATTTAGACGCTGACACGCCCTGCTTAGACTGATAAGCGGTAGAAGATGGATGGATGGATGCTGACACGCCCCGAAAAGCTTGTCAAATGAACTTGCGCATTGTACGGAAGCCGAGCGGATGCTGTCAAGAAGTCAGAAAATACTGTGCCAGTCTGATTCAGTTTGGTTTTATCATGAGATACAGCAGCACAATAATGTTAATCAGTAAGATTATTAATTATTATTAAGACGTGTGTGTCATGCTCGCGGGATATTTCAAACCTGAAATAGGACTGAAATATGAGGAGACTCTGATTGTGCGGACTGTGTTAAATACATTATACACACTTTGTTAATTCCATAATAATCACTACATGCATGTGCTGACTTGTTGATTCAGTAATCTGTACTGAGGAGACAATGGCTGTGTTAAAAGGTGAAATGAGGCTGCTGTGTCTGCAGAGGGCTCACATTTGTGTGCAATGTCACTGAGTCTCTGTCTATGCATGTTTTTGTTGGCCCTTAGCTCTACAGTTTCTCCACTGTTCCTGCAGCTCACCTGTTATTATTCAGTCAGCATTAGGGGCGACTATAGTTAGATCATGAGCGTTGATATTACCTGGTGGATTATTCCGCCAGAGAACATCTGGCCTGGATCCCACCACCCAAGCAAGGGAGGCAACCCTGTGGGAGAATATATATATGTTGTGACCTGTCAGCAGCTAGTAAAGCCTAATTCCTCAAGACATAAGAATAAATCATTTCTCCAGCACTACCTGTACCATGACACAGCCTCCGATTCTCTGGTCTCTGTGGCATTGCTTCACACTGGTTGCATGCCTTTCCAACATTGTCACCATGTAAAATTAAGGATGTTTGTGGCCAAAGGCATGGTGGACAATATGACCAGGATGGTACTGGAGCTTAGAAAATCTGTGGATGCTTCATCAGGGTTATGATATGAAATCTGGCTGCAGAAAATGCTACAAATCTGAGACAAAAGACAAAAAAAACCTGTTTTGGGACATTTTTGCATCTCATGTTAGCCAGTTTACATGTTAGTAAATTCTTCCGACGATGGGTTTGTCAAATATCCCAGGATATGTTATCCCTTCCAGCATGCAAGGTCCTTTTATTAGGACACATTTGCACAGTGTGTACAGTACCTGCACTCACTCATTATTTCGTTTGCTGTAGGTGGACACACCTGTTTGCACACGATGTTAATTTTGAAGGAAGACAATTCTTGATACTGATACTGCCTCAGCTTATCAGTGATCAATAGTAGTTAACTAACACCAAGTATCCACTTAAAAGTCATTTTCATCCAGTCTGATAATAAAGTCCAATATTTACTGGCATTTTATCTCTCCTTTCACCAGCTCATACCAAGAGACACTGTATCTGGGTCTCTGTGGTTTACTTAATATTCCACTGTCTTGCAAACACTCAGAGTCACAGTGTTATCAATGAGACTGTTATCCACAATATTGCTAAATGCAGCTATGCAACAGAGCATATTAAACACACAAACACACACAGGCAACAACTCTATGATGTCAAACAACCAGTCATGAATTATGCTAAGTGAGTCTTTTGACCCCATTAGTTTGTCTTTGTCAGCAGAATATTTACTGTACTTGAGCAACGATTGCTCACCATAACTGAGCTAGAACATAACTACAAAACTGACAGAAGTAAAGTTCTCTGTTCAAATCAAGTAACAGGACTGGTTTTATGTCCTCCAGAGCAGTGTGACTCAACTGGTGAAGGGTTTCATTTAATGCAGCTACAGTAAAACACTTTACAGTTGACAATCACTGCTCAAGAGTGTCTTCTCTGCATTGCTCCAACTATAAATCACATTTGAAAGTTGCTACCACACTTCACGCAATGTCGTTTGCACCGTCTGAGCAGTCACTGAAACACCAGTTTCCACAGAAGCGCTTGTCAGAAGCACTCGTCTGTTTTTCAGTACAAGGTTGCATAAATAGCGAAATGTGCATGGTGTCATTCTCTGAGGACGGCCACTGCGCCTTCTGTTATTTGTACTATGGTTCTTCCTATACCTCCTAACCGCTGCTGCAGCTGTATTTGGGCTCATGTTCATTAGTTTACTGATGCTCTTGTACCCTCTTCCATCTCTACGAAGTCTCACAATATGCTTTCTTAACTGTTCAGGGAAAACTTGACCATGTGGAGCCATGTTGCATGAGATACAACTAATGAGACCAAAAGTGGGAAAGCTGTGGTGCTCACAAGTTCTTTTAGAAGCTTGTTCATATGATTTATCTTTATCAGAAATAACATTGTTATCACTTCTGCTGCAGAGGTCACAGGTAAACTGATTCTCTAGCAGTGAACACAGGTGTGGACTCACTTTTGTTACATTGAGTGTATACTTAGAGCCCATATTTTCATTTAGTCTATCAAATTAAAAATGATACCATTATTGTCATATGATGCACTTTTGAATCATTTAAAAATTTTGTGATATTGCACATTCGGCACACTCCAGTTGCCTCCTTTATCAGAGTCCCACTGTGGATGAAGACCCAGCTCCAGAGTAGGTGTTTGAACCCAGATTAATGTTTTCTGTCTTGCTCCAATCGATTTTTTCCCTTCTGCCGAAACACACAACCTGAAACACAGTTACAAATCCAAGAGGATTAAGCGCAATTATCCGCTCCCTCTACTGGCCTCCTGGCCTTACTGGTTCCAACCTGAGGATATGGTGGATGGCTGCAACATGAAACCTCAGGGAATTCAGGCCAAAATGTACCGTAACACAAGTGTGAGTAACAAAATGAAACAAACACACACACAGTGTTTTCAAGCCGCACCTTTATTCCATTTATACAAACATAAGGATACATACTGTTGCAATGCTTTCAATTCATTCCTACAACTCATCAGCTGACAAAAGCTTCTGTCATTATACTCTATGCTCAGTATAGCCAGTTACATTCCAAAGCATTGTACTCACTCTGATGTGTAGGTGCAACAGGTGAGAGTGTTTGTCTGCGATAGCAAATGCATACACAGTAAGTTTCCTACTCAACTACAAGCAAGGAATATTTCCAAAATACATATAATCATCAGGAACATCATTTATTAGAATTTGGGATTCAACAAAAGCACACCTGCAAGCAACAGACTGGGCAACAAGTGAGATACTTTCAGTTTTGTAGTTCTGGGTGTTAACGTGAGGGTGCAGTGAGTAGATCCACAGTTTTCACTTTAAGGCTTTCTGCCAAAATTGTGGTCTTGAAAACATGGGATGGGAATTTAGATGCAACTCAGATGGGAAATGTGCTTCATAGCTAAAGCAATGCAGAGGTGCTGCACACACTGCTGTACGGGGCACAGTGCTCACACAGGGGAACAGAATCGGCCAGCAAAGAGAACACACATGGTGCTGTTATGTCGGATGAAGAAGAGGAAGGGGTGGTCGGCCGTGAAGTAGGCTAAACTGAGATTGAGACATAGCTGCTCACAGTACACAGTGGTGGCAGCAGCAGCTTCAGTTCCCTCCTCATTCACCTCCACAAAAGCCTTGTGGGCAACTTTGGAAAGTACCAGGCCTCTGGTCTCAGACATGCCTGTCCCAGAAGAGAAAAAAACACATTCTTACACCAAACATGTGCACTGTCCTGTGTTTAGCTATGATGTTTCACACTGTACACAATAATCAATAAGCAGGCTACGTTTGCGTTTTGGATCACCAATGGAGACCGAGCGCATTTGTCAGTTTAGCCAAGGTGGCTTTTACTGCTTCTCCTAACTACAACATCCTTCACAGCCCCCCTTCAACGCACAGTATGTAATTTCTGCCCCTCGGGGTCTCTCAATCAAAACAATAACAAAAAATGGTGTTTGAGGATGTTGTAAAGTGGCGTGGGATCATGGGAGTTGTCGTCTTCAATGTAAAACAACACCCATTGTTGATAAAAATGAATAATCAAGCTCCATCACAAGTAAATAATACAAACTAGTGGTTAGCTGGTTCGCCAACTTCCCTCACTCTCTGACATATTATGTGTTTTAGCAGTTATAGCAACTAGAGGGGGGGAAAGGGGATATGACACTGGTTGTTTGAAATGTTGCTTCCTGATGATCACCTTAACTTCTAAACAGAGTCTTTCTTGATTCACAATGTTTTGGAGTGGTTTGTGTCCCTGATTAAACCTGATAGCATCCATCGCTGAGAGTCTGGTGCGTCACCCGAACATGGATAAGAAACCAGACAACTGGTGTTGACCATGTCAATATGAGGAACCCAGGGCCCATTCCCAAAACAGTCCAAATTGTTAAAACGCTCCAGAGAGCTGAGGCTGATGTTTGCCCTTGCAACAAGACAAGAACCACCTGGTGGATGATGAAAGAAGTTATCAGCATCAGCCAGTACAGCTGGTTCAGACACCTCTGTGACAGGGAAGGCCAAGGAGAAATTACATCCAACATCCAGACCAGCCTTTGGTCAGTGGTAGAAGAAGTGCAATCATTCACTTAGAAGTATCAATGCAATAATGTAAAAGTACTCTAGTGACACCAAAGGCCTTGCATTCAAAATCCTACAGAAGGCAAACAAGTATTATTAGAGAAAATGTACTTTAAGTGTCAAAGTACCTGCCTATCGACGCATTACGTTGGATTGTTGTAACAGGTCAATGTGGAACTAGTTTTCATTTCTTTTTACACCATCTGATGTGGCCTATCAATCTCACCGGACAGGTCGCATTTTGAGGCATCAAAGACATCCACCATGCCCATGCTTTTCAGGACGTCGTTCAGGTCATAATTCTCCTCCATCTTGAATCGAGGCAGCCTCACCTCCACCTCAACTTCACGCATCATGTCTGGACTAGTCCACTCCACAAATTTCTCATAGGTCAGCTGACTCTCCAGCTGGGGGGGGGGGTAAAATATCAGCCATTACATGTGTCAGTGAGGATATTTAACGTGTGCGTGTGTGTGTGCGTGTGAGTGTGTGTGTCCTACCTTCTCCAGACCTGTTGTATTATCCTCTATCTCCTTGGGTAGAAAGATAAGCATGCTGAGCTCTTTTCCTTTGTAAGGCATCTCCAGGATCTGTCCAACAGAGGGTTTCAAACATGACAGTAAATATAGTTGATACTGGCCTCTCAACTTGTTATCACAAACAAAGATGGTTCATGTGATTATATTCAACTAGCAAAACCATTAAAACATCACTATGTAACTGTGTGAGAGACTGGTTATTTGATTTGGACTCAAGCTTTGGATTTCTCCACATAACAAAACGGTGTGCATGGGGCTCCCGTAAGAGTTTGGAGGGTGGTGCCTTTCCAAAATCAAAAACACAAGAGCAAAAGATTCAGAAATGGATTCAACTGTATGTTTATCTGATCTAACTTACGCAGGGCCATGTCTGCTTAACTAGCTTAGCACCAACAGTGTTAGCATCATTTCTAAAGGCAAGGGCGAGACAAAATCCAACACTAGATATGAGAGGCCGTAGTCTGACTGAGTGATCAGTTGCATAATTACCTGACAGTTGGCTTCAGGAACGAAGGCAAAAGGAAAGTAAGCTTTGTGTGTCATCATCTCCACTCGCTTAGTGTCATTCTGAAGAGAACAAACAGGAGAAGCACTCTTTTATTACAGAGAAAATACTATTCTAAAATATGCTCTGCTGCGCTGAGGAGTTTGTGGATCAAACCAGAGATAAAATGCTGGTAAATACTGAACTTTCACACCAGACACCATGAAAATGACCTCTAAGTGGATGCCAGTGGTGCTTTATTTACGCTGTGTGCAAGCTGACAGGTGTGTGTGAACAAGTGGATCACTGATACGCTGATGCAGTATCAGTATTAGTTGTTCTTGAGTTTTGGGTCTCATTTTCCTAAAGCTCCTTAAAAATGAGCTTGATGCAGTTTGAAATTCACATTTCATTACTCTGAACTAAAGTCCATCATTTCAACAGTTTTACCATTGATCATAAATTAGACAATAAAGAAATGTCAGATCAGTAGTTCCACTACACAGATTCAATCTATGTGTACTGTGTCAAAAAAAACTGATTTCTTTAGAAACAATATCGTGTACAAACAGGTATGTCCGCCTACATCCAATGAAAGACTCATGAGTTCATCTTCACTGGAACAAAGCAGCTTATTATCAATAAGGAGTGACTGCAGTCAGTGTTCACTGGGTGTTTTCTTTGTGCAGTTTTACCTTGTTGACTCTAAATTCAGCATCATAAGTGCGAACCCTCAAGAATGGTTGATCCCAGGTGCCTTTGAAGTAGATGGCATTGACCAGCACCAGCCTGGTCATTTTGTGCACCATGTCTTTGGCCACGACATCCTTAATTTTACCTGGTGACAATATTGCAACCACATGGATCCAGTAGGAATCAATGCCACAGAGACCCCAAAGTTTCCATCCAAAAATTAAGATAATGTGAAGAAAACGCAACGATCATTAGCTGTGTCTTCCAAAGACATAGACACCTGAGTCTTGCATTTCCCAGGCTGTTTACCACATGATTTGTATTTACCACACAGGTACATAGAAGAGATTAATCTAACAAGAAACAGCATAAATAGACCTTTGAAAAATAGCAGCTTGACAAGAGGGTTTTCATTCGTAACATCTGAAGAAGAGAGTCATCAGCACATACTTTTTCTAATTAAAAGGCAGATGGAGCTCACCTTAAGATTTCTTCAACATGACTGTGTGGGATGTAGGGGTTATGAAATAAACTGATGGGGTGTATTAGTGTGTCTGATGCACCTTGTGTCTGCTCCTCCACCCAGCTGTTGATGTTGACCCTTGCTTGCTCAAAACTGTTCTCGAAGTCCACAGTCTCCAGCTCTGCGTTGTAGTATGTCCTGGTCTGTGTAAAGAAATCCTGGAACCATAACATGCATGGATTCAGCGTAACTAATTCATCGCATTGATTCATTCAGTCTGTTTATTTACTTCCTTGTACTCTTGCCTCCCGTTCACTCACTCACCCCCAACTCATGGAGTTTAATATTCCTATCTGTCTCTCACTCACTCAAGCCTAACACAAGTAAACACACCCACATATACACGTGAAGATACGCTCACACACACACACACACACACACACACCTTAACAAACTGATGGGACTGCTCCCCATACAGTCTGTTGGCAGCACAGAGGTCATACGGAGTGTCTGGCTTGTTTAACTGGCTCAGCAGTTGAGCAAAGCCAGCGTGGACATCATCCTGACAGTCCCGGGTTTTCAGGCACTGTGGACAAAGCAGACATACCCAGAAAAATATAATCAGTTAGGAACAAGTGAATATAAAGCTGCCATATTAAATTTCACCAAGTTAATGTAGAACCGTAGACTTTAAGAAATTCTCTCACAGACTGACCTGTTATTGTTTCGCGCAAGAAAAGCTAAAGCAGCAGCTCACCAGCCATAGCTTTAAGTGAGGGGACTGAGAGTGCGGGCTCCATCCCCCTCACTTTCCAAAATCCTATTTTTGTCCCCATCTTTTGAAGAGTTTCAGGTAAGTGTTCCCATGAAATTTCTCTAAACTGTGTCATATAACTGTACAGCTGTCAAAATCACATGAAGTGTTAGTCTCCATCAAGGAAAATTAACATGAGGTCAGTGCATTAACCACACAGAGGTGTAGGCTACAATACATAGCATCTGAACTTCTATTTTGGTTTGTAATACTATCATTATTACTGCTAGCACAGTAACACTTTCATTCTAGAAATACACGGTAAGTAGCTATAGTAACTTTTACCAAGTTAATGTAGCAACATTAGACTTAAAGAAACGCTCTGAAGTTAAGATTATTGTCAGAGTTTCAAGCTAACTAATGCTACAGCAGGAGCATGCTAGCTGTTGTTTGAATCAAGTGCATCATTTCCAGTGGGATTTAACAAAATGTGGACGCTCAATTGAGTGTCAAGCCCTGAACGTGTACAAGCACAAACACTTGTCTTTAAATACTGTGTTGGTCCTGTGTGTGTTGTACCTCCGACATCTGTTCTGCTGTGTTGCCTCTGGCCCCCAGCATCAACATAGCCAGGGCTGAAGAGATGCTAAAAGGGGAGCAGAAGACATTTCCGGCCTTGGCCTCGCTCAGCTTTCTGAACAAAGCCAGAGAGAAGATGGTGTTGGCATTGGATAGAGGGGTTGATGATGCCATTGTGTCTGACAGACAGAAAGGAGGAAAGAGCTGTTAAATTCCTTTGTCTGAAAAACTACATAACTTCTTGGAACATTTACATACAAAAAGTCAATTGAAAGTGGACTTCAAAAGAGATAACTGGTTGCTCTATGTAATACAATAAAAAATTGTGGCTGTTGCTCTTGGAAAATGGGAAAAAGAGCGCTAAAAAAAACAGAAGGCAATCCAGGCACTCCAAATACAAGAAAATGTGTCAAACAAGGAAGGAAATAGTTAAAAACCTTATTATATTAGTTTAATAATTTTTTATGTTCCCTTCACTCCGCGCTCCGGGCTCTCCTCGGTCTCGCATGTGCTCGCTCCGGGTGTCCAGCGCGCGCCCGCTCTCAATCTCAGGCGCGTGCTCCTCATTAATCAACGCTCAAAGTCAGCAAACCAGTTTTGATTGCCCGCAGGTACATACATAGATAACATTGAATTTCTTGAGAAATGCCGACTCGTTAGTCCCTTATTTCCTGCAGTTTAATTCTCTTCCACTGTACCTTCATTTAAGGAGGAACTAGTAAATATTTTACTAGCACGGGATTCATACAATAAAATTACACTGTGCTGTTTTAGAAAGTGTTACCACACTTTTCCACCCAAAACAGTGATGGGTTGTTCCAAGCATTTTCCTTTAGAATCACAGATGCTACAGATAAAGTCAACCAGGTTCAAAACTCATAAATATCAAATAAACTTTTTGACAACTGCATTTGGCAGCAGGCATAGTAGAGAATCATTTTTTGTGTTGCCTGGATGAAAGAATGGTTGCTTTTCATAAACAGTCAAGACCCACATCCCCTACTTACTGTCAGACAGGCTGCTGCTGGCCCTCAGGTGTTCAGAATCCTTCCTGCTACAGGTAGATTTGTGTTTGTGACACCTATTTTTATTTACTAGCTGACACGCCCCAGAAAGTTTTGGCAAATGAGCTTCTGAGTTCTCAGCAGCCCACAGATCAGAGGTGATATTCATTGTAAAAAAAAAGCTCTCATGTTTCGTTTTTGCTGCAAGATGTATTAGTTCTCTGGAGACTATATCAGATACTGTTTATTTTAAATTCAGTTCTGTAATTGTTACCGAGCCAGAGGAGGCCAGGTCTCTAATTACCAGCAGCACCATAGGAATTTCACCCGAACAATACACTCACTGTTCTTCTACACTGCAAAACAAGAGGGTTCCATCAGTGCATGCAAGTCTACAAACCGAAAAAGAGATGTGAGCTTTTAACAAGTCATGACTTATTTTGAGTCGGTAAAAACATTTGAATTTAAGAGATTTTTACTAATGTGCAAGTAGCACAGACCATATGTTGTGAACCTGGTTATGTTTTCTTAATTTGCTTTGCTTTTTTTATTTGCATGTTTTACATTGCATTGAGCTCTCAGGGCCACTGCAAATATGAATATAATGTTTAAAATACAAATGAACTTAATAGACTACAAAATAACAAATAACAACAATAACAGAATATAAATAATATAGAAATCACAAGGACTACTAGCAAACCTGAGGGGCTGCAGGAGAGGTTGGGCAAAAGGTCTACACACGAGTACTGAGAAGCTTTACTCAAGTAAAGCTTTTTTTTTTTTTACACGAAGATAAGATCACCTTAAATTTATGTGTCTGTTCTTATCTTGATGTGGACATGTAGTAAACCAAATCACTTGCTTTGATAATGAAGGCTGCTGCATATGATTTGTGTTCCCCTACATCACAATACAATATGATTATTTCTAAAGCATCTATGAACATAATCTAAATGTAAAGAATTATTGAGGCAATAACACAGGAGCAGCCGTGCGTGCACCACGCGTAAAGCCCAGCAGGACTATTTTATCCAGCCACATTTGCTCTCATCCTATGCTTCTCAAACATGGTTGTCTCCTGAATAATTGTCACCTGAGACTAGTTTCACTGCCCAGTTTCTATCTAATGAATCCACCAATGTACATCATTAGAAAACAAATAGCAACCAATGCCAATTAGAGAAAAGATTTCCATCAAAAGAAGCCTGTGCTCTGCACAAAGAGAGGATTCTGTTAATAAATCACAATCAATCGATTGAAAATCTGACTTGTATGTTTGTACAGTTTGTATTTGCTCTGCAGGGACTAAATACACTTTTAATATGCCAGTAAAGGGAGGCGATGCAGACTGCTTTCCAACACGGCCACCGGTGGCATAGTGTGCTGCCAGTTACTGGATTTGAGTTACATTAGTAGAACAATCAAATCTTACACTGAAAAGTTAATTTGCTGATTTTCTCAATGTTTCCATTTGCTCATCTCATTAATATCTGGCACAAGCATCTTTCTACTGCAAGGCACCCCGGCTATGTGGCAAAATGCATGGTAGATAACAGACATGCGGCCAGTATAAATGGCAAATGTAGTGAAGCTGAGAGACTACTGGCCCCAAAAATATTGGAGTAAAAAGTTAAAGTACAGTTTTAAAAAGGAACATGAAAAGTTACATAGTGATTAATCCACACACGCCAAACACTCATTGATTAATACCACAGTCTTTATTCTGTTCGTTAAGGCAACAGTCTGCATTCTAATGTAAGCTCCTCTGTCTTTACTCCATATTCACTGTGCGTGTCATGTAATTGGAGCAGGCCTACTGTTAATTGCACTTAGAATGGTGATAATAAAATAGCTATTATAATACAGCATCACACAGTCTCAGAAGAAGGTTCTATTACATTCTTGTTTCCTCAGTACTTCAAACAGATGTCAGATTTACACATTCTCTGTGGACAAAGAGGAAAACATCTTGGATTATAAAACGTTCAGACGGTCTACAGAACAAAACACAATATTTTCTATGCTCAATTACGGGAAAAGATATGGAAGGAAATTTATTAAACTTGAGACTGGATTGGGGATTGAGAACAAACACACCTGCTTATAACAGACCGTGGGAAACAATTGCAACGCTTTCGGTCCTGTGACAGATGTATGGGTGAGATAATGAGTGGAATGTGAGGGTGCAGTGAGTGGAACTTGAGTGACTGATAAAGAGAATTTTGGGAGGATGCCCATGAGAAAGCAGTGAGGGACAAACAGAAGGTGGACAAACCTGGTATGAAAATACAGGGTGTGCTGCTAGAAAAGAAAAGCATAGTATAAAGACAGATTCATGCATAAGGTTTTAACAACTTTTAGCCCCAACTGAGCCGCTGTATGCAAAAAATCTATTAACTTAGCACCACAGTTTCATCTTAAATACTTTTGCCAAATCGTGGTCTTGAAATTATTGGACGGGAACACAGATGAAAACTGTTAGCCTTTTATATTGGAACTCCCTGGCAGAATCACAGTGCTCCACAGGCACGGACAGATTACTCAGGGGAGGAGTATCGGCCGGCGAAGAGGATGCTCATGGTGGGGTTGTGCCGGATGAAGAAGAGGAAGGGGTGGTCTGCGATGAAGGTGCCAGGAATCGGGACGGTGCGATACGTCAAGATAGCAGAGGTGGCAGCAGCAGCCTCAGTTCCCTCCTCGTTGACGTCCACGAAGGCCTTGTGGACGACTTTGGACAGCACCAGGTCGTTGGCGGGAGACATGCCTGTTAGCAGAGGAGATAGACTTGCTTTACCACACACATTAAACCAGTGATGCCTCTTTGTCTTTGTGTTTTTTGCAAAAATTATGGCATATTTTCATCATGCTTGTTTTGATTTCAAGCGCAACATTTTTTGATAGACTGTTCATTTAATGGCATTTCTGTATATTACTGTTTTCCCAGCAGTCCTGGTGATAGATAATGTTTTTACGTATTTCCAATCAGCCTTAGGAATGTCTTATGAATCTGTTTTTTTTTTGTTTTTTTTTACATTGTCTTCAGATGAGGGTTGTCTCTGCAGTTATGTTGCTGCCCTGCACGAGATCACACAAGCTGAGAATCCATCTTACCAGGCTTCAAGTTAAGTTCAAGTTTTTGCTCTCCTCATGACTGAATATACGGTTCGTTGATCTGATTGGTTGAAGTTAGCCCGTGAAAGATGGTGATACACAGGTGGCCAAGTATTTTTTTGAAAGTGCCTGCCCTTTTCCAAACAGTTTCCAAGTACGACTCAGGTTAATTATGTTGTGCTCTTAAAATAGTTATACAGCCTATATATGTGTGGCGTAAGTCTCACCAGAGAAGTCACTCAGTGAGACATCGAAAGCATCCGTCATGCCCATGCTGACCAGGACATCTTTCAAGTCATAACTTTCCTCCATCTTGAATCGAGGCAGCTTCACCTCAACCTCAGTTTGGCCCACCAGGTCAGGACGAGTCCAGTCCTCAAATTTCTCATAGGTCAGCTCTTTCTCCAGCTGGTGTGGATACAACATCAATTATTAGTCTGTCTCTTCAAAATTGTGCATTTCTTTACAGTATGTGTGTACCGTAGGTGTCCTACCTTCTCCAAGCCTGTGGTGTCATCCTCGATGTCATTGGGCAGGAAGATGAGCATGGTGAGGTCCTTCCCTTCATAGGGCATCTCTAGGATCTGTCCAGAAACATTTTGGATTTTATTTAATCTAAAGATTATTATATTTCTTCATCCTGAGAAGTCTTATTGGAAAAAAGTCTCAGCCTCTGTTAATTCAATAGTTATGGCTATGGAAATTATCTTAAAATCCATCCGCCTGGATGGTTTCAAGCATCACCAGAATGGAACCAAATCATAAATCTGTCCTAGAAATCTGTTTACAAATTGCTGAAATATCAAATTTTATGGCAGACAAACATGGGCAAAACCATACTGTTGAACAACATGGACATTACCTGACAGTTGGCCTCAGGAATGGAGGTGAGAGGGAATTTACTTGTCTGGCACATCATCTTCACCGGTTTAGTGACATCCTGGAGACAACAGCGAACAAGAGCAAGCACTTTTGCTGTTGAGTCAGTCATTATCTCAAAGCTTCCAAACACTGTAATACATGCCTGGCTTTTTGAACACTTCAGTCCTTGTAGGTCTGAGTTATGATGTCGAATACACATGACAGGTTATCACAGAAGCCTGATGACATCATTGATGTGAGAAGTCATTTCCTCAGACCATCATCCAAGGAATGTTCTGCCAGGGAAATTTGGCAGCCCAAATATTTGGAATGACTAGTCATCAAGTGCCTCCGAGAGCTAAGAGGAAACTCAATATTGAGCATTAAATCCACTCTAAAACACACTGGATGATCGCTGAACTCCTTGTGCTTCATGTTGGTTTACATGTCAACATGTCAATTATAAACACGTGTTACTGCTGATGATGAACACATCTGGCCAGGTGTTTTTCAATGTACAGTAACAGGCTGGAGGATGACCCGAGCTTCACTGTTTGTTGCCTTTTGTTGACTGGGTCTGGAGTTGATTTGTCACTGAACTGTGGCGTTATAAACCCACCAGGTTGTCATTGTGTTGTTGGTCAAGACGCGCACACACGTGTCATGAGTGTACTCTGTGTTTTAC
>JAPZEA010000013.1:18078483-18092302 GCA_029783685.1 Heniochus monoceros | reverse complement strand
AAACTGGTATGTTTTCAATGACGTTATGAGTGAAAAGACCACAGCGAAGTGATGATTAAAAACGTCCATTTGTGTGCTCTGGTATGCAATCGAGGTAGTAACTGGGGTGAAAAAATAGGAGGAGGCAATGCAGTAATGCTCGAGGTAGGCTTTTCACCAAAGTAAACGAGTGGCAGGAATGTTAAAAGTTATAATCAAATGAGTTAGGGAGCAAAAAACACAAGAAAATAAAGAAAGACGCAGTAGTTTAGGGGATTATTTACTGTCATGTCTCCACTGTCTGTAATAAAGGCTTTAAGTATCCAAAAACTACTTTCAGAAAAAGTGAACATCAAACGTAATGTGATGTTCAACAGATGATACGAAGAGAATTAGATGAAGAAAGTCTTGAGTTACAGTAAAATACAAGAGGAATTTTGAAACGGAAAACTAAAATTTAAAAAAGGAATGAAAGGTAAAGTCAGCATTCAGGTTAAAGGTAAATTCAAGTGATGCAGCCATCAAAAAACAGAAAAATAAGCATGTTGATATAAAATAGAATTAAGTTTGAGTGAACAGTGAAAGCAAAGTAAATTCTGTTAATGTTATCAGACTGATTATAATGTATTGTGTTTAGAGTCTGATCCCAGATCAGCTCAGACGACCACTCTTTGTTTAAACCAGCAGGACTTTGCAGTCTGCAGGTCTGTACAGGATACACCCCAGATAACCAGATTACACACTAGTATACAGTATATAGACACACACACACACACACACACACACACACACACACACACACCCACAAACTACAGATGAAGAAGCAACTGGGAGTGATTGAATGATTTGGATCAGCTGGAGAGATATGACATTATTGTGGAAGGAGATGTGCTGAGCCTCAACAGCACCATCTTTATTTTTCGTTGTGATAGATTTAGGAATAAGCTCACAAAAAAAAACAAAAACGAAAGTCCCCTGCATTTCAAAGCAGTCCCAGAAATCCAAATCAACAATTGATCTTATTACCTTGTTTTTCCAACAAGGTAATTTGTCACAGAATGGCAAAGTACCAGATAAGAAGCAACCCCTGTTCTGTGAGGTGATGCTAGCAAGAGAGAAGCTCCCCTGGGCTAGATGTTGCTCAGCTGAACTATTTGTTCTCTACTCTATAGTTGTCTGCCCAGGAAGCACTGCCATTTGTCTTTGTCAACTGCTGGTACTATACCTCCCCTTATGGGGGGCTATATGGAAAGTACTGCACATTAGGGAGGGTGGGAAAATTAGAAGTGGCTGCCATTACTGGTAACAGCTTTGATTTCTGTAGGGAATCGCCTTTGTTAGCATGTGGCTGATTTTGTATTCTGTGCTCGTGATGTACATTTACGCGCTCTATACAAGCAGATGATTAAGAGTTCCTTAGCAGGAAGTAGACGCCTGTGGCATTGTGTCTCCCAGCTATTATGAGGAGCTGATGGGGTGATGAAGCGGAATAACCATAGTGGGCACTGTATTGGATTTCAATGGGCGACAAAAGGCTGGTCATGTTTCCTCGGGAGAACACATCAGGTGTTATTAGGTTTTTGAAGCTCTGTTAGATTAATCTTATTAAGCTCATATTGCTTCTCTCTGCCCCCTTTAATAGCAAGTTCTGGGCTTCTCCACCATTTTCAGTTCCACAAATGCTGCAGCGTATAGCACATCAACAAAAACAACAAGCGCTCTGTCACACAGAGCAAAAGAGGGCCACGTTTTGTACAACTGCAGTGACTCAACAGGAATAACAAAGAATGCAACAGCACAGAAAAGGGTGATTTAGCACATATAAAAAGTACAAAGCCTTGATTTAAAGAGATAAAAGCATTCAACACAGTCTCTTTGAGACTCTCTTTGACTCTCTTTGAGACCTAAACGCTGGCTTCTGGCTAATACTGTAGCAGGAGGAGAGCAGAGCACAACGTTGGAAACCAGAAAAGGGCTTTGTAATAGCTGAGGTCGCTCACTGGTGCCCCAATTATACGGACAGAGCTGTGGCCCCGGGACATGACTTAATGACCTTAATAAGGCTTGTCTGTCTGTTCAAAATCAGCTTAGAGTGCATCCAACCTGACCTACAGGATCACTCTAGCCTTAGTTCAATTTGAACAGGCAGCATGTGAAGGAGCAGCGTGTTTGGAGGATGGATGGAGGGACAAGTTGGAGACTGTCCGCCGTCCTGGCTGTGTTTCCCAGGTGAATGGACCACGACCCCCTGAGCTCTCCTCATGCCACCTCATAGCCTTGATGAGGATCAATTTGGACTTGAGCATTTCTTGCGGCAGTGGATGCTCTTTAATTCAGCATGGCTGAGCGGTCCGTGATTAATGACAGGTACTTAGCTGGGAGACCGGTCAATAAACACACTGGTCCAGGAACTTAACACCAGGCTGTATGCCAAAGGAGGGACAGGTCAGAGACAGATCAGAGGGGGTTAACAGGACCAGAGAGCCAAAAAGGCAGACCAAAAACTGTGTTTGCATGGCTAGTGTGCATGAGCATGTGTGTCATCGGGGGAAATGAAAACACATGAATAAATAACACAAAACAAGATAACCTGGAAGTCACAGTCATGATCGATCCAGCCCTTTGTTGCGTGTGATAAAGCCCACCCAGGGGATGTTCCCATGACTTTAAGGTGTATACTCATTAATCATACATCATGCAAGCCCCATTCTGCTCTGCACACACACACACACTGCTTTCCATGCAGAGGATTTAGCGCCTTTGATATCCCCAAAAGCTGAACGCTTCTCGTCTCCACCAGAACATGACAACTGCACCATGTAATCCTGTAATCTTCTTATCAGCACAATTACCACAACACAAACACACAAGCTAATAA
Organism: Heniochus monoceros; assembly: GCA_029783685.1. Classification (NCBI taxonomy): domain Eukaryota; kingdom Metazoa; phylum Chordata; class Actinopteri; order Chaetodontiformes; family Chaetodontidae; genus Heniochus; species Heniochus monoceros. Next base: position 18,089,445 of record JAPZEA010000013.1, on the reverse strand, counting down.
AGGCAGGAGAGTGCAGGGAAATGATAAAAGTTTCCTCTGCAAGGTCACATGGCTCTCTCTATGTTCATCCAACAGGGCCAATTAATCAATACAGCGGATTATGTATTCACCTAATGACTGTGTGGATCTAATATTACATATCTAGTGGCTTTTTTTTTTCACATTTATGATGCGTGTCCTTGCCTGTTTGTCCCTCCGGAGCTGGCTGTTACAATACTGACCTCCAGTGTGCGCACAGAAGGACAGAGCAGAGTGTCCTGCTTGCTGTCAGTCTGTGCGTTTTGCCAGCAATGTGACTTCCCCTGTCGACCACGCTCTAAACACTGAGGAAGACCTTCAAAAGTCAAACCAGGAGCGAGATTCACTGATCAGCTGCCCGATCTGTCCGCAGCCAGCATGAAGCCACAGCGCACGAACAGGACGCGCATCAAACCAGCGCTCCTCCCGCAGCAGCCCGCGCTCATCTTATTGGATATTCTCAAATAAATGATCAGTTACAAAAACCATTTTTGCCATAACATTGTTGTCTATTTCACTGTTTTCGTCTCCTCTCCTCCAATCATGCTACCATCTCTTCTCCGCGGCACAGAGGGTCCTTGCTAGTTTTTTTCTAATGAAAACAAGAGAGAGAGAGAGAGGGATAGAGAGAGAGAGAGAGAGAGAGAGAGAGAGAGAGAGAGAGAGAGAGAGACACGTGGTTGTTACAAACCTCTCTCAGGACACAGCGGGGAGGCGGAGGTGGAGAGATGCGGGCGCAGTCGGGATGGGAGAGGACGTGCTGAGGAGGGAGCCCGCTCTCTCTCTAACCGTGGAAAATTGCTGCTTTCCGGAATAACGACTTAAAAGACTTTGCATATTGTCTTCTCCCTCTTTCTCTTTCTCTTCTCCCTCTTTTTCTTACCAAAGGACAGACTTGCATGCAGGATGTGGAAGATCGCAGGTGAGGAGAGAAGGAGAATGTCATTTGCTGTAGATTTCTGGGGTGAAATACACGCTCAAGTCCCAATGGGATATTTCTACAGATTATTTCCGCACATTTTTTATTTTTAAAAAGTCGTACCTTGAAAAAAAAAAAAAAAAAAAAAAAAACTCAGGATGGATTCCTTTAATAGCTCCAGCCTGGAGGACAGGACAGACGCAGAAAACATCTCTAATTCCACCTCTCAGAGCCAGTACACGCAGCTCGCTATCTGGGGTCTGGCCGGACTTGTCAGCTTTCTCATTTTGTTTACAATAGTCGGGAACGTCTTGGTCGTTATCGCCGTTTTAACGAGCAGAGCTCTGAAACCGCCCCAGAACCTTTTTCTCGTCTCCCTGGCCAGTGCGGACATACTGGTGGCCACCCTGGTCATGCCCTTTTCTCTGGCAAATGAACTCATGGGCTACTGGTTTTTTGGCAAAATCTGGTGTGACATCTACCTGGCTCTGGACGTTTTGTTCTGCACCTCTTCTATCGTTCACCTGTGCGCTATTAGTTTGGACAGGTACTGGTCAGTGACACAGGCGGTAGAGTATAACTTAAAGAGAACGCCTAAAAGAGTTAAAGGGATGATTGTGGTGGTGTGGTTGATCTCAGCCGTCATCTCCTTCCCGCCGCTGATATCGATGGACAGAAGCAGCAACGAGGCCAGTCCCCAGTGTATCCTGAACGATGAGACATGGTACATCCTCTACTCCAGCATTGGCTCATTCTTTGCCCCCTGTGTCATCATGATCCTGGTCTATATTCGGATCTACCAAGTGGCAAAGACCAGGACCAGAACAATGTCAGAGAAGAAGAGGGATGTGGACTCGCCACTGGAGAACGGGATGGACCAAGCCGAACCAGGCAGAGCAGGATCATTAAAGTCCAACAGGGGCGGGAGCATGAAAGACCAGGACCGAGAGAACGGGCACTGCCAAGAGCAGGCAGTTCGACCCCCTCTACCGAATGAGCCCAAACATCCGCCCACAGACCACGAGGACGACTTTGACGACAGCAGTTCGTCAGACGAGAAACCTAAAAAAAGTTCCAATTCCTCCAAACATCACCACGATGACAGGAAAGACAGGAAGTCCAGCCGGAAAAGCAGCTCCGCCTCTAAATACTCCAGCAGGAAGTCGCGTGCCAGCTCCAAGTCGATGGAGCTGTTCTCATCCCGCCGCAAACGCAGGAGCACCGTCAATCGGAAGAAAGTCTCAGCCGCTCGGGAGAAGCGCTTCACCTTCGTCCTCGCCGTCGTCATGGGCGTTTTCGTCGTGTGCTGGTTTCCGTTCTTCTTCTCCTACAGCCTGTACGGAATCTGCCGGGAGCCGTGCCAGATCCCCGAAACGCTGTTCAAGTTCTTTTTCTGGATTGGCTACTGTAACAGCTCTCTGAACCCGGTCATCTACACCATCTTCAACCAGGACTTCCGCAGAGCCTTCCAGAAGATCCTCTGTAAGTCATGGAAACGTTCTTTCTGAATGCTTCCTGCACGGATGGGGTTGTAATAGACGTTTTACCCAGCAGACACAAATTTAAAATGTTCTGAGCTGTAGGATAAAGCGCTGGCCTGGGGGGGGGCTGTCACACCTTTACTTTCAGGGATTGCACTAGAAGTGAAGGGACGCTTAACGGATCAAAGGATTGAACTAAGGTGCAGAAAAGGGGTTTAAAATACAAGAGTAAGCTCACTGATGATATCCACAGAGGCTGCTTTGGATTCTGGCGTGGGCTTGGGCTCATTTCCTCTCCTCATTGACTTCTTCTCCCTTCATTTAAATACAACAAACTGACTCATAACAGCTACTGTGATGCATGCACGCCACAGCGGCTAAACTTGCATGAACAGCACAGTCGACTCCATGGCCTCAGGGGACTCCCCCCTCCCCCCTCCCCCCACTTCTCTTCTCCTCTTCTTCTTTGCTTCATTCTTCCTCCGGGCTAATTTGGTGTCTGGTCAGTATGACACCTGCCACCGAGCCTAACAGAGATAACCATTTCCCCGTGGATTTCCCCTGGGAGAGACAGGAGGAGGGAGGCCCCTTTACTATCAGTCTGGATGCTCCTGAGGGCCCGCGCTGAAAGGTGATCACGATGCTGAAAGTGGAAACGGCCCAGCACCAGCGCTTATTATTAGTTTTGTTCATGTATTATGCGACAGATAAAATATTACACATTTAATGTTCCCTCTCAACTGCCATTAAAACCTCATTAATCAAAAAACTATCAAGACAAAGTAAAATTACAAGATTTTGTGGTTTTATTCACATATACAGTACAAACATTCACTTTTTATTTGTTACTGAAGTGCAATTTACAGACCTTAGCAGCAATTCTTCATATACTTTAATTTACATGATAATTAGACATTTTAGGATCTCTTTCACATCTTTGTCAACATCTTTTATACATTTGTTTACATATGTACACTCTTAGATACAATATTGCCATTCAGACATGCCTTATATTTATTATCTCTCAAAATAAATCTGCAAATCTGTTTTCATGGCTAATACAGCCGCTGTGAAACATGGAGTGAAGCGGTGAGGAATGCTGTTACCTGTGGCCACAAACCACGTCAAGTTTGACGTTACGGCGTGTCGGCTGATGATGAACGCTCGGACAGTGAAAAAGCTGCACCGCGTGCTGATGAAAGACAAACGCTGAGTCTGTTCTGACACACACAGGCGAGATTTACACAAAATCTGATCTTTGTCGGTGTGGGAGAGCAGACTCAGGACTTCCAGTGTTTGGTTAAAGTGTAAACAAAGAATCAGACAATATCAAAAACACACAAATCCTGAAAACTGACTTCCAGCGCCAAGGCCCCGGACCCTCAGGAGCCCCATCAGAAGTAATTGACTATTAAATAACTAACTAAATAATAAGTCTTGCTTTATGAACTAATGTTGTTGCCCTGTCGTAGCGTCTCTTGTGACCATGTGTCAGAATCTAGTCTTTAAAACCTTTTTTTTTTGTTCATACTGTGTTTACGTGGGGCATTTTTCCAAATAAAGCTGCGTCCAATCAAATTCTGGCACGCAGAAAATCTGGGGCCAGATATTATTCCAACATAGAAGCAGTTGGTGCATCATAAAGCTGCTGATTTATAGGTGGCAGGGGTCAATAGGGGCCCCTAAAAGATTAATGTCACTCATAATATACTGTAGCATAAACTGTCAGTATAAATATCTTTATATTTTGCCATTTCCATGACATTAAAAGTAAATGTCTTCCAGAATTTTCCTCTCCTGTCATCAAGACGCCTTTAAAATGTAACGCAGACCATCATGGGACATAAAAACTCCAATGAAACATGAGAGCAAAATATTTTTACTGCCGCCATCTTTGAAAGACAGACCCGTCGTATGTACTCAGAGTTGAGGGAAACACTGGGACGCTCTGCCACCTTCAAACAAATCACTTAAAGGCCTTGTTTTCTCAATCAGCTTCTTGCTGTAAGTAACGAGGTCTTACAAGAACAGCTGAAGGTAGTCGGGCTGTTTCACGTGGGTTTTCTGGATTTGTGCTCCTCTCACTGCTTTAAAGCGGGTTGGGCTTCGCTCGCCCAATAACCTGGACCTATTAAAGACCAGTTAAGAACTGTTAAAACTGCTAAATCAGTAAAATAAGGCCTCATGAATGTGAAGCCAGCTGCAGTTCTGTGTAAATCTGCCTGTGTCAGACCATCTTCCTCACACTCATCTCCACTGAAGGTCTTATTCTACACTTCAGTCTGCCAGACAGCGGACAGTTTGATTTGATACTGTATCCTGACGGGAGGACGCGACGCTGCCAGGACAGGGGGCTCAGCAGGAGCAGGACGGGGGAGACGACAACAGAAAAACACCACTAGATGTCACTCTCACTACTTCGATTTTACTGCTGACTGAGCCATGCTGGTGGCGGTTTGGATGCCTCGGCTAAAATCCTTGAAGAGAACACAGCAATGACAGAACAACACAGTCATGATCATAATGAATCAACACTTAGCTGCATAAAAAAATCCCACACAGTGTGTACGTTCACATGAAATACACAGAAACGTAAAAGCAGCGTGAGGTGCAAATGTACATGGTGGTGATCGGGGACGTCCGTGTTTACCTCGCTGATTTTTAATCTGTAATTCGGACGTGAAGGTTGTGAGCTTGTCAAAAATAGCATCTGAAAATAAAAAACCCTCAAGACCAAAAAACTTTTCTCCATCTTGACTGTTATCTGTCCGAGGCGGTCACGACCACAGTCGATCAGGTCAACGAGGCCTCGCTAATGAGTCACGACTGAAACTCGCTCCTATTGGTGGCAACAGGCTTCGATTCAGATGTGCAGAAACTGGCCACGAAAAAACCGAGGTCGTCCAGGTCAAAGGACACAAAGAGGAAGGGAATTCATTTATTATGAGAGAGAGAGAAAAACAGGAAACCCCTCCTGCTCCTCCATCATCACCTCCACCTGAATTTAGGCAGGCTGTAATGGCTGCGTGCATGTCCCTCGCCTCCATTCTCCTCCTCTCTACCCAGCGCAGTGAGGATGGGAGAGAGGAAAAAAAAAAAAAGAGGGTGTATTAACCTGTCGTCGTGTCGTGTTAACCTCCGCCGCGCTTGAAAGGTGGGTGGGTGGGTGCCGGAGGAGGGGCGGAGGGGCCAGACGCGAGCGAAGAGGAGAGAGCGACAAAGAGGAGAATAGGTGGAGGAGGGAAGAAAATGGAGAGAGGGCGAGGAGGGAGAGGTGGAGACAAAAGGGGAAGGAAGTCAGGAGTCAAAGGGTGAGTCAGAGACGGAGGACAAAGACAGAAATGAGAGAGGGAAGGTGAGGCGGGCAGCTTTCTGTCCTTCTCTTTTCTCACTCTCGCTTCCCTTCCTCTTCCTCTATCACCCGTCACCCTGACAGGGCTGGTAATTGGACGTGGACCTCTCTCTCTCTCTCTCTCTCTCTCTCTCTCTCTCTCTCTCTCTCTCTCTCTCTCTCTCTCTCTCCCGCTCGCTCTCCCCCGTGGCTCTGCTCCTCAGCGGGAGCCTTGGGGCCCGGAAATAGCTGATGACAAGATAGCGGCTGCCTTTCATTCTGCTCAAGGTTACCCCACCCTTCCCTGACAGCCGGAGAGGGGGGTATTTAGGTGTGTGTTTGCTTAAACGTGTGTGTTTGTGTGTTTAAAGGAGGGCAAGTCGAAGAAAGAGTCCATCTTTTTGTGTCCGTTTTCTTTTCAGGCCGTACCGTTGACCTTCCTCCAACTCCAGGATGACACACACACACACACACACACACACACACACACACACACACACACACACGGCGGTGGTGGTAGCCAAGAGTTTAGAGGTTGCAGGGGGCGACTACCAGGTATGAGGGTGTGAAGCAGGATGTTGGTAAAGAGCATGGAGTCATCTTACCCTAAAAAAATAAAAGTTAAACAAACACACTCTCTGCCTCACTCACACACACACACACACACACACAGACACACACACTCTTCCTCAGACCGACAGCAGGAACTGTTCCTGCTCGGGCGGTTTCTTGACCCAGGTGCCGAGGCCCGTTTCCTGCAGAGATCTGAACCACTGCTGCTTCACTGTCTGGTAAGGACGCGCCGCCATCTTGGCCTCGCAGTACATGAGCTGGCGGTCCGCCGAGCCAGACACGTGGATCCCCAACTGGAGACGGCGAGGAAGCGAGAGAGAGAGAGAGAGAGAGAGAAAAGAGAAAAGACAGAGAGAGAGAGAGAGCAATTGGGAGTCAGATAAAAGCGACACAGAGGCAGACATGAAGATAGGAAGGGAAAACAAAGAGCGAGGAATAAAGCCGGGGCAGAGAGGCTAAAGGTTTCACCAAGGCGGGGGGGGGGGGGAGAAGAAGAAGAGCGACCAAACAAAACGAATGAGCCGGCACAAATGCATTTGGGTGGGGTTGGGAGGTGGCGGGGTGGTGGGGGGCTTCAACAGCTGTGTAATCTCCCCATTTAAATTTCACAAGCAATTGAACATTCTCTGTGCTTTTTGCGCATTCCTATTGTCGCGAGGGGAAACAATGAAGATCGGCGGAGAGACAAGTGGGGAGAGAGAGAGGGAGAGACTAAAAGTTTCTTTTGGAGATTAGTGCGACTGCTCTTGCGTGGCCCTTATATACGGCGTGCAGGGAGCACTTAGGGTGGGGGCCTCCTCGAGTACTCCTCCAAATAATTATGGTTTCATAGTCATTATGCTTTAACGGCCGCCATTTGGCGATGCAGGCAGTGTCTGTTACATAAAGTTTCAGAATGGAAATGAAAGCGCAGCGGCTCTGTGTGCTGACGTTAAAGATCCGAGCTGCCACTTTCTGATAAGCCGCACAGACAGCAGGCGTTAGCGGGCCAACGCATTTATCTACGGCAGAGAGGAAATTCCACATGTCCTCTGCAGAGCGTTCACCTGCAGCCAGAGTGCTCCGTCACTCCCATTTTAATACACGTGTCTGTGCTTTTTGACTGAGTGGATGCTGGCATGGACCGCTACAATTACTGCGCGTACGCTGGTGCCTGCATGTGATTCCTGCACATTGTTTGGGACAACATCTGAGTAATGCCTCCTGCTTTCCAGCAGAGGAGCGTTCACAGGGCGTGCAACTGGAGCAGAGTGGTGAAACACACATTTATTCAGATGAAAATGGGACCATTGTTCAGGCTCATATTAATTAAATAGTACATCATAATATTTTGCCAACAAGTGGTTTTCAAATTAACATTTAAATTAGCGGGACTTTTTCACTGCAGATATTCCGACATGTCATAACAAGCAAACACAGTGTAATTAGTAATATCAGCAATGGCTGTGTTCCATTTTGTTGTGCCGGTGCCCTGGTATTATGCATCCTGGTGTTTGTATATTGAACAGAGCTATCATTAATGTTACACCTGTGCTTTTTCTACCAAAACGTCTGCCCTTTGTTTCTGAGAAGTCTTGTAAGTTTGGTATGGCGGGTGGCTCTAAATACCGCAACACCCATGAACCCTGGACGTCATCACTGTGGAGGAGAAGTCACCAGAGCTGCAGCAAATTCTGAATTGTTTTAATCCGAAACTGACCTTGAATCTGAAAGTGAACTAATTCAAATCGCTGAAAGCTTTATCAGGTTTCTACAAAGCAAAATATTGCTTTAGTTTGTGCACACAACAGCATTTTAAGCTCATGATTATATGTTTCATAGCAAAATGAATCAAAATGCATTTGGCATTTTAATTAAAGAATCTGATTTCTTCTAATGCAGAATTAACAGTCACCTAACATTGTCTGTATATTTCCCAACTGCACTGAGAAATGGAAGTGAACCCGCTCTGCCCTGACTCCTCCTTGCCCGTGGCCCTCACCTTGCGGTGCAGTCTGCTCCAGCGGGTGAACAGGGCGTGCTTGCAGAGACGCGAGGGTGTCCCTGATTCCCGTCTCCGTCCGGTGGCCGTGTTGACCACCTCCAACTGCGCGTCCCCCAGCGTCCAGTTGACGCTGACACACGAGGCCTTCCCCGGCGGCTGATACTCGGCGCTGCTAAGCCCTGCGGGGAAGACGACAGACAGAGAACGACTTTAGGGTTCATAACATTCAAGGTACTCACTCGCAGGCGATCTTTACCGTGTAAAACAAAACATTTCATCAAAGTGTTACAAAACGTAATGCACTTGTGAGCAAAACCCAGACAAGAAGTAGAAATTTACAATTTTCCTTTCAAACCTCCACTTTGTTGTTTCGTTTAACCTTCCTTCACCCTCCCCTCGTGCTCTCCCTGAGGCTAATGGCAGACATAAAGTTTTGCAGCGCCGCAAAAGCCAAGTCAACCTGGGCCTGAAACTGCAGCTTTGATATACCCTCAGAGAGAGAGGCAGGGAGGTGAGAACAGGAGGGCTATTGAGCATATAAGCAACGTGTTCCTGCCTTTGTACAAGTGCTTGTCTGCTCTTGAGTTCCTGCAGTTAACAGCATTTGAATGTTGCCAGCTATGATGAATGCTGTAAATATTATCTCTGTCTGTCTCTCTGTCCCGCCCTCTACCTTCTCTCTCTGAAATAATTAGCCTCGCCAGCAAAGCACACAAAGGGATCAGTGGAGGAAGGAGAGCGGAGAGGCAGAGGGAAGGTGGAGGTGAGCGGCAGTCACATTGGGTTCCGTGTAGAGAAGTTCTGCATCGAGAACGCGGCTGCTGGCAGAGGTGCCGGGCCGGCGGTGGGAGCGGAGCCGACAGAGGGGTGAGAATGGAACGAGGGCTCAGGGCCAAAATGTGCTCCAGAGGCCACCGTGAGTGTTTCATAGGAGCCAGTATACTCAGCGTGAGGAACATGAAGAAGCTGTGACTCGAGCTGCACAGCCTGAAGCAGTAGAAAATGCTGAACCACATACTGCTCGGGGACGAGGAAGTTTCAGGCAGTTCTAAAGAGGCAAATCTTTTTACTTATTTCTGCAGGGTCAATGCAAATTGTGCTAGCCAAAAGGCTAATTTTCAACAGTTGCCCCAGATGTAAAGGGGTTTTTGTGATTAACCATAAAACAATTCTTACGCTACAAATTAGAAATAGTTGGACATTTTTGGGAAATATGCTCATTCGTTATCTTGCCGAGGGTTATAGATACCACTCAAGTGTCAGCAGTGTCAGCAAGGTAGCAATTAAGTGTATTTACCAAAATGCCAAACTATTTCAAGTGTTATATACTAAATAATAAGAATAATAATTAAGTAATTTACAGAAAGGAGAAAAGTGTGCATCTGTTTGCCAGGATAGTTAATAGCTGCCCTCTGTGTCTTCCTCCAACCCAATCGCCAGCATTGTACATTTCTGCAAACCACGGTTATATAATTATATACGCTGAAGCTTCACATTTCAATTTTATATTGTGGCAGCTCTGTGGTTAAGGTCTGGTTAGGTTTCGGGACAAAACCCTTTGGTTCAGGTTAGGAAAATATCATATTTTGGCTTAAAACACCGGTTTTGTTGCCTGAAACACAGCTTGTAAATGTCCCTACGTCTCATTACAGTGGTCTGCTGCTCATCTTGCCTTGCTGTCATGCCTCCACCATCGCCTCCATCCGCTGATCAGACATCTACCTGTACTCTGACTCTTATTGTAGAAGCATTGATAAGATACAGGTTGGTGGTTTGCAGAAATGCCAACATTTTCCTCTGGCGACTGGGCTGCTTCCTCTCAGCATCATCAAAGCAGAAAGCGTCTGATGTGAAGTGTTTATTATGATTTACAGTACGATACGCTGCACTGTGTTTTGTCACAGATGTGTTTTTCTACTTATTGCTGACAATACTTCAGCAGAGGAAGAGTTGGGTGCAGTATGTGTCATAGCGGCAGAGACGTACTTTACATGTAGCATCTCAAGGCAAACGAAACCTGACAGTTAAGTGCTGCTTGAACATTATATCCACTCCAAATCTGTAAAACTGTCTTCAGAAAGGAATCGCTGTCTCCGATTCCACCTTGACTTCAAACCCAGTTATTTATTATATCATGCAATGTTAAAGGTACCTTCGTAGAAAATCAGCAGACAGATTCTGTGTGAAGGGTGAACAACAGTTGCCTCTGATCTCCCCGTCTGACAGACAGCTTGTTATAGTACAATACCTGATGTACAATACCACAATACATGCCTGCAGATCATCTCCCTCCTTTCCTCACTCCCGTCTTCACTCCTCCATCCACCAATCTCTGCTCTTCTTTTCTGTAGCTCCTTGGAGCTGGAATGAATTGCCTGCCACAGTAACAATCCTCCAAGTCTCTTATTACCCATCTCTTTTCTCTTGTGGAGACGCACCTCTTTGAACAAAAGACCCTCCTATCCATCCTGCCTTTTTCCTTTTTCTCGCTCCATTCATGGCTCATTTCATCCCTTCAATGGACTTGACTCCTCTGTTTCTGTAATAGCCAATTTGATTTTTCCCTCATTGAAGACTTGATCAATTTCTCTTCTGGGAAGTGGTTGGCAGACATGAAACAGAGGAGTCAAGTCCATTGAAGGGATGAAAAGATCGG
>JAPZEA010000013.1:17892749-17911844 GCA_029783685.1 Heniochus monoceros | reverse complement strand
TTGCACATCAAGGCCTAATAAAGCTGGCATTCAATATAATTCTGGAAACTGGAATGTCTTTGATGGGTGTTATACGCCATCTGTATGTTGGATGATCATAGAACCCAAACACTGGCAAACTGATGTTTATGTTATTGGGTCTCACCTATCCTGCTACCAATGGTGTAAATAATATATTGTCAGACTGCACAGTTTGCATGTTCTTCATGTTGTATATGTGCAGGTTTCCAGCAAAAGTTCAAAAACATGCAGGTTTTCGATAAAACAGAAGCTCTTTATTGGCAATGTGCCTGTGCCTCATTTGTCTGAATAAATTCTCCACATTTTCCTGACTTCCATCTTTTTCACACGTCTTTCCACTTAAAGATTCCAGGAACAGATTCAAGCAAAGGGAAATCACTCATTAATATTTCCAGCAGGATTCGGCCTTATTTTACAACTTGTTTCTGTTATTTTGTCCACTCCCCGGAGCTCGCAGTGTGCTGAAGCGTCGGCTCTATATATGTGCAGCGGAACAAACGAGGCCTGTAATGTGTGTATGGTGTTACACAAGGCTGGTAATAAATACACTCTGTCTTATAGTTATTTTTGCCCAGAGCCTGAGTTTTGAAGTGTGTATGGAGTTACATGAGGCTGGTAATAAATAGACTTTGGAGATGAGACAACTAAGATTTCTCCTCTCCTCCTCTTCCTCCTCCAGTGATGGAGATGGAGCGAGAAGCAGAGTAAAGTGATTAGGTTTTATTATTTTCTCCAGACTCCGAGCTTCTGGTTGATTAAATTAAAGCGTGTAGCGGCTTGTCTGAACACAGAAGGGGTCAAAACGATACAGAACAGAATAGCTCTGGGTGAATGGAGGCAGGATGAATGCAATATGATAGATAATATGGTTTTGTGACGAGTGGGTGAATGAACTGAGATAAAAATGATTGTGTCTTGGAAATCACTATTTTGGAGAGTGGCTGAATGTAGTGAGACAGAAACCTATATGCTTTGAGCAGGAAATGATGCAGGATCACCAAACTCTGTCAGATTAATGGACAAGGATTACATGAAGCGTCCAAACGTCCACACCTCGCTTTTTATTTATCTACAAAAACCTGGCAAACAGTAATATTCCAGATAAAAATAATAACATCTATTTATTTGATGAACAATTTATTTCACCATATGCGTCCACTGGTGTTTCATACCTTATTTAAAGAACTGGCATTATGTTATTTAAAGAGACATGAAATCAGAACTTTGACAAACGATTTGCAAACACGGCTCAATTCTGTCCGCAAAAAGAAATTTGTTGTCTTTTTATTCTAAAGACTCATTCATGCAGCCTGAGGTCTGCAATTAAAACAACAGATAAGCTGTAACCTTAAGAAAGCTTGTGGAGTCTGGCAAAATGTTTCCATCTGACGTAAAAAAATGCATCAAAATGTGTTGTGTTCATTATCACTGCCTTACACACTCTAAAATAATAGGTTTCCAAAAGTAGAAAACATACTGTAGCTTGTCAATAGCTGCACGCATTACAATTTCTTTTTAACTTTGTAAAGTGTAACTCGTTTAGCGAGAGGTTTTGCCAGAAGCTTCATACATTGTTCCTCATTATATTCTAGTCAATACAGCCAGGATTTAAAGAATTTTGCTATTGAACGAGGTTTTTCCAGTTCTGCTGCACACAGAGATGTCCGCCATTTAGAAAAACAGAAGTAAACAGGCAAACATCAGGTAAACAGGCAAACATCAGGTAAACATCAGGTAAACAGGTAAACATCAGGTAAACATCAGGTAAACAGGTAAACATCAGACGATTGGCTGTGACCTTCGTCAGGTTTTAGATTTGTTGTGACAAACCTTCAGTCAAATATTGTTTTTTTCACATTTACGTGACATGAAGCTGGAAATAAACGTTGAATTAAATCCTGTGAAAATGTTGCGAGCATCGACTCTCAGAGTAAAAGTGTCTCTGCATGTGATTGGTTCAGGTGAGGATGCTCAGGTGTTTGCACCTGTGCAGAGCAGACCGGGCAGCTTCTATCACAGCTGTTTCATGATTGTTGACTTTGTGTCAATGCTAACCTCGTTAGCCAGCAGCTCTCTGAGGCTAATGTGATGCTAACACATCAGTCTGAGTAACTGTTGTGTGTTTGGATGTTAACTTCTGTGTCATGTCGAGCTTCACTGGGAACACCTGGACTTGGGAACTACACACACACACACACACACACACACACACACACACACACACACAGATGGTTTGTCTGGCTGACTTCATGGTGAGTGAATGAACTCCTTTGTGTTTTATTCACTAACAGAAGTCGACTCGGAGCTTTTTGTCTGAGATGCTGTTGAAGTGTTTATCAGCCTTTAGAGGCGAAGTGTGAAGGCGAGTCGTGACGCCGGCGCTGGTTAGACAGATGGAAGCCCGTCGAGCTATAAATCAAACCCTCATTAACCCGAGGACGCCTAATGTAAAGTCGCCTCGGCCTCCAGGGAGCCTGCAGCACGACGCCGCTCGTTCCACTCCGTCTGATTTCAGCCTGCGGCGGGTCGGATCACAGCTCAGTTACATCCGGAGTCTCCTCAGTCCAAACGCTGTGATTAAACTTAACCTTTAACACGAGAACAGATGTGTGAGGAAAGACTTGAGCCTTCTGAAGAACTAAAACTATCTAAATGAATTCATGAATACTGAGATCAGCGTCACGTCAAAATAAACAGAATTTCTTTTCTTGTTTTCTCTCACAGTGATCATCTTCTGACCTATTAGCTTCACCTCAGGACTCTGATGATTCTTCATGATTTAAAGAAACCATGTGACCTTTTATCAGGAGCCACTATGATCCAAAATGTCTGTTTGTTCTCAGGAAGTATCCAGATCCTGCACACAGCCTGACTGATCTGTGTCAGACAGGTGAGCAGTTCACACCTGCCTCAGACCCTCCTCTCTGGTTCCTCATTCGTTCCCACTGCTGATCTCAGGCCAGAGGGGTAGATGATGATGATGATGATGATGATGATAGTTGAAATAGTGCTGCTGACCTCGGCTAACTGTATCAGTTTTGTTGGTTTGTGCCTACATTGCCATGATTATAAATCTAATTAGTTATTTACATATTATTTTTCTTATTTTGTTGATGCTGATCTTGCTGTTCTGTGTTTTCCTCCAACCTTCAGTTTATTGGAGCACGGGTGAATCAAAACAGTGATTTTGTGTCCTGGAAAATCAAAACATTGATCTGAAAGACACTAAAACTCTGCAGACGTTACGTCTACATCAGTTTTCTCTGAAGTCTGACTGATGCTCATTTGTTTACGTCGTCTTCTTCTTCTGTGGTTTAATGGCAGCTGACTGGAGAATTAGCACCACCAGGTGTTGTTTGTAGCTGCAGCACATGGAAACAAACATTATGTCGCCTTTTCTTGTTGTTGGTTTTAATTTTGGTTCGTGTTACATTTGGATGCAAACTGAGCTGATGATGTCAAATCTTCACAAAACATTTGAGCTTGTTGTTAAAAGCAGGTTTGTCTGCCTAAGGAATGAGTTTAGTTTACACACACACACACACACACACACACACACACACACACACACACACAATCACAGGAGCACAAACTCACACAGGGTTTAAGGCTTTTTAAAGCCCTGAGCAAAAAATCTAAGTCAAAACCGTGTCCATGTGGCACAGCAACCCCGAATTTGTCATTTTGTAACTAACTTAAAATTTGTAGCGCTCCCAAAGTTTATCACAGTGAGCCCGAACTTATTCGTTATGATCCTAAAATTTGTTCAAACTTCTTGTTTGTGATAATCCTAAACTGTTTGTTCCTAAAATTAGGAATAGCAAATCTCAATTTTGTTGTTTGTTATGACTCTTATGGCGGTCCTGAAATGGCAGCGCACGCTTCAAGTCTGTTATCTGTTACAGTCCCAAAATGTCTAGTGTGATATTGTAAAGTCACTTTGTGAAAATCAGAGCTTCTGAAAAACTGTGACAGGAAAGCCAAGAAAACGAGGCCAAAGAGTCCACGTTGTTCGTGTCTTCGGGGCCTTGTTGGCTCTTACCTGAATGCGTATTTACACGCTAGCTTGTACATTTAATGGTTTGTGTGCGGCACACCTGAGCTGAATGCATGGTTGTTGTGTGCGTGCGCACCGCGTGTTAAACCCAGCCGAGCGGTGATACATCACACTGCTGGGAGTTCATTGCTCACCACATCTCCTCGGTGGTGCAAGATCCTCCACCCTGTGATATTAAACCCCGGCGCGGCGCATCATCACAAGAAACCTACAATGTCTGGCAACCTCGCAAAGCGCAGCAATGCCCCCTTATTTCAGCAGAACAAAAGCTTCGAGCTGTCAAAAAGCACCCATCTGGAGCGAAAGAGAGAGGCTTCATTGTTCTCCCTCCCTCCACCTCTCCTCCGCGACCCCATCTTCCTGTTGTGCTGGCTTGGCAGCGAGAAGGGGATTTTTATTTTGGTTTCTCTGCTGGAGGTCAAAGTTCCCTGGGATGTGGAATCAGAGGAGACGTTGCCATGTTTCCCTTCCCTCATTTTTCAACCCTTCCCAGCAGTCCCTCTGGGATAGCGAGCAGCGCATTTCATCTTCCATGAGAAACGGCAGCGAGCAGCGCGGCGGAGGCGGCGCAGAGCTGCGTGATCACACGGCGTGCAGAGGTCTGTGCAAGCACGCAATCCCACGTATGATGCGTAGGCAAGCGTTTGAGCGAGCACATGTGCTGCAGCAGAGGATTTCACACACACACACCCAGACGCTTAGAGGTTGCTCAATGTTCCATGTTTAGATTTTTACAACCGGGGTGATATTTGTGCAGTTTGAGCCATCAGATATGGAAGCGATCAACTTTAACTCTGTTATCCAAAGGTTAGTATTGCACCATTGCTCTGAAATCCAGTTTGGGTAATAATACAGAGTGCGTTAAACTGGACGTTTGGTCATGTGACGATACACTGTGGACGCTGTAAAGCTGTGTTACCGTGTGTCTGCAGTCGTAAAAAGTTTTCAGAACTAATTAGAATAATGGTGAAAACTCCAAAAAAAGACCCAAAAAGCCTCCCGGTGGATGTGATGGAGCTCGTTCGGGGCCCAGGCCAATTACATCATTATCTTAACCAAGCTGACTGAGCTGAGGCCTCGAGACCTTCTCCTCCAAACACAATCAGACCAACATTCATCACAGCAAAAGGCCTTTTTCTTTCCGCCTTCCACCTCTTTTTTTTTTTTTTTTTCATTTTTGCAGTCTTTGGTCTTGCACATGACTCACAGCGGAGATGTTTTGATGACACACCTCCGTGCGATGCCAGGTAAGCGTGTGACGCGGCGGTGAGTGGCCTGCAGATGTGTCCGTCGGCAGCGGCAGCAGAAGCCGCAGCGTTCCTGTTTCTGGCCGGCGGACAGACAGCAGATATGACTCTCCCTTGTTGTTGCACAGCAGAATGATGAGTCATTAAGTGTTTTTAGGAGGCCTTTGTAGATGTCTGCTTCGCTCCCCGCCCTCCCGCCTGCCCGGTTCAGCCCGGCTGTTCGCTGCGAGTTAGGGGGGTTTAATATTTTCCGTGCACTGTGTCCAGGACATTTACAGTTGGCGTCAGGGTACGCTGTTGGTCTGAGGGGAGGCACTTTGAAGTGTTTGCGGTTTCGCCACATCTGCAGGCAAGATGTGCGTACGGGACTGGGGGTTCGGGGAATGGAGGGAGGCGGCGGTGCAGAGGAGGAGGTGGAGAGTTGCTGTCGGTGCTCCTAATGTCATGTGACAATGAACAACATCCTTTAACTCTTTCCAAGGATCGCTCGGTGGATCGGAGCAGCCGTTGGCGGCGCGGTCATTAAATTCTCATTTCTCATTGGGAAATGTGTGCTGGTGCGTGTTTTCTATGGAGAACCAAATGTGGCAGGCATCATGTGTTTGTGTACACACACAGACAGGGATCCTGTCCACAGGAAGAGGAGGATCATGAGGCTGCGCTGCAACAGGGACTTTCCCAACATGTGCTTTTTATGTTGTCTATAATGTTGATAAATGCCTCACATTACTCCAGCGTTCAGACTCAAAACAAGAAAACCAGCTGAGTTGATTAAATGCTTGTTAGGACAACTCTGCAGAGTCATTATTTTCAGTTTGTTTCACACTTTCTAAATATAGGCGAAAAAAGCTATAAAAGGAGAATCTGAACATCAGCATCATGCTTTTAAAAGTCCAACCACAGGGCAGGGGTGAAGCCAGGGTGGTGCCGCAGGGCCCCATTAAACCGTACCGCGGTACCCGTTAAAGCTCTCGTCAGACGTCGGCCGTCTCGGTCTGCTCCTCTTCTTCAGAGCCCGAACTTCACCCTGCAAGCCGCCAAAGCAAAGTGGATCATCTATGCAGAATTAAGCCCCCGCCGCAGGGACATCGATTTAATCATCAGTTTATGGAGCTGGATTTCGCTGAGCCCGTAGTCGCCGCGCCCACAAGTATTTTCACATTTCATTAGCTTTGCCAGGGTGGCGGCGAAAGCAGAGGGAGGCGGCGGTGAGCTGGTGTTGATCCCAGCGTTGGAATTTCGACTTCTTTATTTTCCACACTTTTATTCCCGCCATATTCGTCTCCCTCCCATGCTCCCAGACGCCGGCGCTGCCATTTGCAACCATTATTAAAGTCATATTTCACAGCTTAGTTCATAAAATCGCTCAACTTGCTTCAAATTAGTAGGATTGCTCACCCGCCTCCCTCTCCTCCTCCCTCTTGGCTCCCCCTGCCCAGCAGCGCAGACTGATGGGTTGGTGGTGGATTTCACACACTTTCTGCCATCGAGCCACGAGCTGCCATCTCAGGTCAGGATCACTCGGCTCACATCAGGTTCAGGTTTGAGTCTTGGCTCCTGTACACATGGCAGCAAATTTCCTCACACCATAAATACTGTGATGATTGAGGCTGCGAGTGTGACAGAGTCTCTGCCGGCACAGATACAGACTCGCTGCTGAGGCGTTCACTGACCTGCTGCACACGTCAGTATCTTCGCTCCGTTTTCAGTAAATGTATTAAGATGGCTCTCAGTTTGAGGACTGGAGTTTTCCTGCAGGCTGAGCTCATACACTTCTAATAACATATAATATTTGTTCAGTCAACATCTGCAGGTGAGTCAGTGCAGCTTATTCAGTTTGTCGTTGTAATTATCACAATTTTCACAAAAAAGGAGAATAAAGAGAAAATGCTGCTCATTTAAAAAAGATCCCTGTTTGGTTTGAGGCTAAATTTAACTAAAGGTTTGTGACAGCTGTCAGGACAGTAGAGCCAGACAACATTAATACTGTACTGACAGTTTGACGGTCGTCTGTCCTTTAAATACTATAAGAAACGTCCCTGCATTATAGGAATGAACTGGAACAGAACGATTGATTTTGGATAAACACGTCTAAGTCAGATTGATTTCTCAAATCAGTTTGCAGAATATCACTCATATGATTTAATCTGCTTTATGATTTTGTAGTTAGAATATTGATTAATACTGATTTTATTCTGTAGTTTGGTAGATTAGGGCTGCAGCAGAAAGAGTTTTCTGGGGGTCAGCAGTGATGGAGATGTTGAATGTTGCCACACCGTGATGATCCACGATAATGAAAGAGGGAACTGCTTGTTTGTTTGTTTGTTTGTTTGTTTGTTTTGGACTGTAAACTATTTGGAACTTTGCCATTCACCATCTTTCAGTCCAATTCCACTGGTGGAGTGTAACAAAGTATATTTCTACTCAAATGTACTCACGTACCACACTTAAGTACAGTTTTGAGGTACTTGTACTTTACTTGAGTATTTTCATTATGTGCTACTGTATATCAACTGCATTTCACAGGTAAATATTGTACTTTTTACTCCATTACATTTATTTGACAGTTTTAGTTACTGTTACTTTGCACAGTTAGAAGATAAACACACAGTATCCCAGCGTTCTGCTGTCTAACAATACGTTTAAAGCTTTTGTACTATGTAAAGTTTTTTAATTAACAGTGTTATAATGTGAGAGGAGTCATTATCACCTCTGCAGCTGAGCCTCGAAGCATCTTTCAGATCGTTTCGGTTTCACATCTCACAGTGGAACATTTAGCAGCTACACAGCCAGATATTTCCTTCAGGAGTTGGTGGAGACCAAACCAGAGCTAAAAGGCGGCCAAAGCACCACACCAACAGGATCATCACGTGCTTACCAAACTGTCTGCTGGATGTGGAAGCAGGCAGTAACACATGCTGCTCACAGTGGCTTCACTTTAAATCCGTGCTGTGTGCAGTTTGTTGTGCTGCAGTTTGATGCAGCTTTTAGGTAAAAGGGTTCATCATCATTAAATCGTGAGCAGCTGCAGAAAAAATGTGCTATCACAGCGCCAGCCAATCACAAGATCAACAAATCAATCCTGCAGCTGGCTCTCGTCATGGTTTTAATTAGACTTTCCTGAGTGTAGTTCGTCCGTGTTCTCTATCATGTCTGTACATTTCTTTTCACGGCGTATCATGCTATTTCATGCTCTTAACCTTTGAGGCTGCGAAGCGCCGTCTGCCCCATGAACAAACACTCACTCGCTCTCTGAAGCCGGCGGGTTTTTAATGATTCCCCCTCACATTCCCTTTTTAACAGCACTGGATATTTTCCTTTAATTCTCTCATATGTGTAACTAAACAAACAAACAAATAAACCTTGTGTGACTGTTTCAGGGAGTAAACAGTGATAAAATGCAAAGGAAAGGTATTTCCTCTCCACATCAGTCTGAATATTTGATGTCAACTGTGAAGCGCTTTGATGCTCGCTTTTACTCGATCATTAACTTCATCAATTAGCGTCACTTATCATCTCAGCTCCACCCACATTGCTTGTGGCCGTCCTCCCTCCCTGCAGCAGTCGGCCCATACGAGGGGCAAATTACTATTAGGTTTGACTAAAAATGTCGCCCATGTGAGTCCAGTAAATCCCCCCCACATCTTAACCGCCTGGTGTTTCAATGTTCCCCTTGTATACAAGCCCAGGAACACGACTGAACAATGTCTGCCTCCATCATAAACTCCTTTAGTGTGGTCTTAAAAGCTCACATCCTGTTTTCCTCTGAATGCAAACACCCCGCTTGAGGTTGAGGATCTTCCAGTGGCTAAAAACCAGCAGAGGAAAAAAAAACACATAACCTGGATAATAGCAAGTGCCGGAGGCTTGATTCATTTCCAAATGTTAACAAGGCCGTTTCACAGCTCCAGCATGCCGCACAGTATGTTAATACCACTAATAAGCCTATCTCTGCGAGTCATCTCGGATGGCAGAGATTTGAGGCGGTGTTTTACAATAAAGCTGCTGGCCACATTTTAAATGAAGCATAACTATTTATGATTTTACAAAGCTGACATAATTGCTTAAAGGGTAACTGAGGAGAGCATTTGGTCTCGTACTTTGTTTTCTGTATTATGAAAGAGGAGATTTCACTGTTTGCATGTCAAAAAGGCTACTGTGTAGGCCATCAGAGAGATGGGAGGAACTCGTGCTCGCCTGTTAAGCAATTTTGCAGCTTTTATTCAAGCTGTCAAGTCAAACAATCAGGAGATAATGCAGCCTTGGTTTGTAAATTATAAACGTGTCAAGAGATGCACTAAAGGCATCGACAGATGCCACTTATCTCCAGCAGGCTCTGCAGTGTGACTGTATCATCAGAAGGGAAATATAACATTTTGATGTTTACATAAGAGAAGTATTAGTATCAGTCAGAAATGTAATTCCTTTCACCCATCCCTCTCGCAGGGGATTGACTCCCCAAAAAACATACAATGATTTTTTTAAAGCTAACAAAACAAAAAAAAAAAGGAGCAGAAAAGCATCCTCGCTGATCTTCTGTCCATTTCCAACATCGCTTCTTGTATATTTTTTGGTGGAAATCCTCTTAGAATGCAAAGTAAATAGATTACGATACAGTGAGGGATTAGGGCTCGCGCGGCGCTGTCAGATTAGTCGGTGAGCGCAGCGCGTCGACAGCTCTGACACGGCTATGGCTGCTGTTCAGGAAAGGGGCTCCGCGCGATGCTTTAAAGACGCTGGTTGGCTCCTATTCATGAATAAAACTGTGGCCCGTAATCTCGGCCAACACACACACACACACACACACACACACACACACACACACACACACACACACACACACACACACACACAGTCCCGCTGTGTGAATAAACCCACATTAGGATACCAGTGGCACTGACAATATGCAAGATGTGCGTTTATTTAAGTCCTCTTCCTGTCTGTGTCTCGCTGCACTAGGATTCATTTACAAATGAATTCTGAATGTAAATCTGGACCATTGCAGAGAATATAATGAACTGATGTAATGCATATGTGCAGGTTTACATTTACTGTTACACTGGTGTTACACCAAGAACAGAAAAACACTGACATAATTAAACAGGCAGGATTAAAAGTAGTCTCGAGAGTGAATGAAATAAGAGCCAGACACACAGATCAGCCTCTTCCACTGTGCAGCTCTCATTTTCAGCTGCACAGTACTCCTCTACACACCCCACACACACACTCTTTGACTGTTTATACCATTCCAGCTTGAGTGTAACCAGTCTAACTATTTTTCAAAGAGAGCTCAGTGCAGTATTATCTGGCACTGAGCAGATCCCTGACTACTTTTTACTTCCTTTTATTATTCACAGATAGCTTTTTATTGATGCTATCAGTCAGCCTCTATCAGACGCCATGTGGAAATTGCGCTGCATATAAAAGAGACCTATTTTCAAAAATTGTGTTCATTTTTTTCTTTGTAATTCTGTTGTTGCTTGAAAGAAAAAAAAAAGAAACTGCAATTTTACTTTCACTTTTAGGAAGTTGAGAAAATGGTATTAACACCTCATAAAAAGGGACTTTAAAGTAACTTCATTACAATTACAAAGTCAGCCGCAAAGATGTGTCGCCTAAGGTCGAACGCCAAATTCAGCAACATTTCTAAGCTTGAACAGGTTTAAAATCCGTACCAGTCGGCAAAGAAACCAAATTATTACTGAAAAACTCTTTTTCTGAGGAGGTGGGGGGAGGGGCCTTCCTGGTATTCTAGTCGTCTATGATGGATACCATGCA
The DNA here is from genome assembly GCA_029783685.1 of Heniochus monoceros. Taxonomy (NCBI): domain Eukaryota; kingdom Metazoa; phylum Chordata; class Actinopteri; order Chaetodontiformes; family Chaetodontidae; genus Heniochus; species Heniochus monoceros. The sequence continues at coordinate 17,900,741 of JAPZEA010000013.1, read as the reverse complement.
ACCAGAATGTACCCAGTTCCATTCTGCATGAGAGCCTTCCTCGCATGTCACTCTTTTCCTACTAACTTATATATACAAAACAGCTAAAAATACATTATCCTACAATGAGGAATTACAAATGACTTGGAAATCAAGACATCTGCAAAGCACAACCTGTCCTGACAGATAGATGGCTAGAGAGGTGACAAGATGAAACAACTGCCACAACCATCATTAATCCACATTAATCCACTTTCTATTTCATGCTCCTTCTAGAAGAGTCATGGCAGAATCATGACTGTATATCATCAAACTAAAACAAAGCTATTGTTGTAGAATACATGACATTTTGGAGATGCAAGGTTTTCATCCAACAGTGACAGTTACTGAGAGTTTTGTCAGGCACAGGAGCCATTAATTAAAAATGACTGGATGCAGAAACATACCCGTCTGGATGAGCCAAAACAAATTTTGGATTTGTTCGAAACAGTAAAATCCTACTGGAGGTTCTGTCTTAGGCAGCCTCCGCTCTCCACCCTGACCTCTGCCCTCGCCTCGATGCAGCCCGTATCGCTCATCAGCCTTAAGAGGGATGCCGGCGATACTGCGCAGTCAGAGTTTCCTCTCGCTCTTCCCTCCTCTGTCGAGCTGCATGTCAGACAGTCAGAGCAGCCCTCAGAGAGCGCCGAGCAGGCGATGACCATCATCCTCTGCCCTGCGCCACCCCCCCTTCAACTCCTCCTGCCTCTGCCTCAACTTCCATCACCAGCCCGACAGTCCACGCTCGACCACTCTGCCTGCCGCCACCTCGCTAGGAACCACAGCGTAAACAGTAATTGCTACATAAATTATGCTACACTCTGTGTTTTTTCACATTTCCCCCTCGGCGCTCTTGATGATATGCTGATATACTGTATGCTGAGAGTACAGGGTGATAAGTGTGGTTGTAAAAAATAACGTTGGCCTATAAATCTCTGCTGTGCTTATTTTTATTCATAAAAAAAACACAATGTGGATAAAAGGCAAGGAATATGTTGCACGCATGCCACAGTTTAAGAGAGGAGAGAGGGGAAAAAGGCATGTTATGCTGATGATTGGCAGGTATGCTTCTGCAGACGGTGGACTCAAGCTATATTCACTCCTCCGAGAGCATTTTATTTGTGACACTGACAATCCACAGGGACGTAACTATAAATCACAAGGCTGTGATTAATTAAGAGACAGACACACAGCATGTCCATGAATCCTTCTAGGAGCAATGACACCGGTCAAACACCGAGCCACAGGGAGGGCAAACAAATGCAGAGCGAGGTGTACATCCGCACAATGCCGAGCCGACAGCAGCACTGTAACCTGAACAATACGAGGAGGCAGCGGATGGCAAAGTGCGAGTGAAGAGCAGCAGAGAGCGAAAAACACCGCCCACAAATTTAGGAAAGTATGCGATTTCTGTGAATTCTGAGCAGAGACGAGCCTGGGTGACAAGAAATGTAAGCAAAAATAAATCTCTCATCTTTAATCTTCATTCTGTAGTTATTTGTTTTGCTGCACAAAAAACAAACAATTGCAAAGAAGAGTTTGGTGGAAAAAAAAAAAAGAATGAAGTTGGGGGGGGGGGGATCTGCTTATAACCTTTGGAATACACACACACACACACACACACACACACACACACACACACACACAGAGGTTTTAGCCAGTCCATGTACAAATAATACGTAGCCTTTTCAAGGGATTAAGACCCAAATGCCATGCAATAATCCCTCTGTGACTTTTTGCCTTAAGGTCTATAAATTAATTGTGTGGAATCTCAAGATGATGATCAGTTGGCATTTGAGCTGAAGGACAATAATGAAAAAAAAAAAAAGCACTCAATCCAGCTTTTGCGTAATTTGCGGTAAAGTTTGAAGCAGGAAAAAATCTTTCAATCATCAACTGCATTCTTATTTTGACAGCTTAAGAAACATTTACAAATTCTGGATTTCTGAGAGCTCCTTGAGGCTTTCCCCACCCCGACCGCCCCCCAAAAAAGAAAAAAAAAAACAGCGAGAAAAGCATCCAAACAGGAAAGTACAGATCTGACTGAATGTTTCAGCCACTGGAGCACAGTGATCCCACCTCCTGCAGCTCTGGAGGAGTCAGCGGCCATCAGCACTTCCCAAAGACACAGTTTATTTACAACCAGTCCCTGAACTGGCCCCTAATGTCCCGTGTTATCAGAATGAATCAGCAGCGCTGATAAATTAGCCGTTCGGAAACACGCTGCGCAGGCCTGTCAGCTAATGTGCACGCGTTTGTGTGGTACTCATATGCAATGCTTAATGTTGTGGAACCAATTCTGTCGTTTCCATTATGTAAATACATTTGCCTCAGCACTATATTTTATGTATTGTCTCCCTTGTCTCAATTACTTGGGCTATTAAAAATCAAGAGGTTATGGAAATGAGGTGCAGTTGTCTGTTTGTAGTTTGATGACAAGTGCAAAGTGTTTATGAAAGCTCGTTATGCATTCAATTGCAGTCGGATACGTCAACACGCTCCGAGCGTTCATCCATATTCCACAATGCAATGGGGTGGCACGTCAGTTTCTTCAAGCATAAACAACACTAACAGTTGTGTTATCATCTGTTATACATATGAATAAATAAAAATAAATGTGTCATTGCTATTTTATTTAGATTTTCTCTGCTTTCTTATGGAGGAGCAGAAAGAGAAAAAAAAAACATATTTCTGTGAGTGTTTGTGGCCTGTGCCAGAGCACATAAGTGTTTGATGCTTCAGTCTGGGTAACTTACCGTTAATTAGCCAAAATACCTCAGGAAATAATCAAGAAAACTAAATCAGGGAGAATCTCTTAAGAGGCAGTTAAGCTTTTAAGGATCCAAGCTTTCACTGACATATGGAAAAAGCTCCTTTCTTAGTCTTTTTTTAAATGTCATTTTCCCATTTTGTCACTGTGAGGAACAATATGAAATAAGTTGGTGTAAAATTACTCAGCAATCGCAGATTAATTTTAACAGTGAACAACAGTGTAGTAAATTGTGATCATTTTGAAATGGACAAAAAAACACAGAATATCAAAGTGAGGGGTGGTGAGATGGAAATGTGCGATCAGTCAAAGTGCTGTCATTTTTTTTTTTTTCCCCCCAGTAAAAGCATAAATGGCATTAATGTGCAGCTGTTGTTGACAGAGAAAGTGTACATCTCCCTGCAGTTTGCAGGGCATAAAAACCACACAGGGGATTTGTTTACCATGAGCTCCGGTCAGCATCTATTTCAGCGCGGCGCTACAGAAAATGTTGCATTGTTATTATGTTTCAGTCACAGAAAATCAGCATGCTTTTCCACGTTGATTCCAGATGTAATTAACTGTTCTCCAGTATGTCTTAGAGGTTTGATACACTGACTTGACACACATTCATTCATTAGGGACAGTCTGTGCAGTAATTTCAGATATTTTAATTCAAAAATACACACAAATAAAAACAGCAGCATGAAATTAAATATTATTCTAACGGACTAAACAACTAATGGCTTTTTCCCTCTCTGTTTCTCTCCCTGTTGAAGGCCCAGAACTGTTTCTCAAACTTTAGACTTTTTCCTGTTCAGTATAGTTGAATTATGCAGAGCAGAGCACTGAGGTTCAGGCCTCTAATGAGGCAAAAAATAGTTTTATAATAAGAATCTCTGGGAAATTATTAGGAATCAGACTGGTGAATTTCAGGATGTTGGTATGCTACAGTCGGCTGACAGCAGGGAAATTTAAGTGTTTTCTTTGCAAAAAAAAAATCTTGCAGTTTTATTACAGTGCATGTGGAGCTCGGCTTACGCTTTGGCAAATTAGTTTAAATATGAAGTCACTAAAAGAAACTGACTTTAGGGACTGATTTAAATGATGGGAGAAATCTGTGCTGTTTTCACAGAGGAAGTTAATCGGTGACAACGTCGAGTCCTTTTCGGATGCATAAAAAAAAAATCAGGTGTAAAATAGGAAAAACAAGTCGCTTTTCTTTATAACCCTGGTTCAAACTTCTAATGACGCATATCAGTCGTTTAATTTCCTCACTGTCCTCGTCGACGGCAGAGACGATGGAGGTTTTTTAAGGACAATAGACGCAGCAGCAACTAAACTTTCCCAGGCAAAGACAATGCGTCACTTAAAGCCGACGGCGCATCTAAACAGAGATCGTTTGCTCATGTTGCTTGTTTCACCGCTTCGAGCTGCGAAGTGAAGCCGCCGCGGAGCGTTAACTGCACGCGAGGCTGGAGCGGCGCGGGGTCGCCCGGGCTGCCGCGCGCTCCGATGCCCCGCCAAGGTGCGCACGACCTCTGCTCACGCTGCAAAGAGAAGACACGCAGAACGGGAAGAAGTGCTGTAAAGTTGTACCTTTTCTCTTCGATCGCCTCCGCCTTCGCCTTTTCAGCTTGCATTTGACCTGGCCGCTCTGAGCCCCCGACGCGCGGCTGTTGTTTCCAAGTACGGATGCCATCGGCGCAGCCTTTGGAGCGAAGCGCAGGAATAACTTGGACTCGGCGGCTCGACTCTCCTTTGTACTTGTCTCGCTTCAGCCTCCGTTTCTCTCTGATAACGCAGCGTCCTCGGGTTTGACGTAGACTCGGACTATATTTTCAGCTCTCCCTCTTTTTTTTATCCCTCCGAACCAGGGGGGAGCGCGTCTTGCTGTTCCTGTATCACCTCTGAAACTCCAGCTCGCCTCCAGCTCACGGAGAGACTGTTCGCAGCGCAGCGTGGCAGCTCTCAGCAGCACTGATACCGGCGCCCCGTCTCCTCCGCTCCTCTCCGCCAGTTTTCCGCGCCTCTGCAGAAATTTTGGCATCAGCCACTTTGAATTCAATCATGCAGGACGCCTATCTATTTGCTGCCGAGCTTTCTAATTAGGGTCCAATCGTGGCTGTCTGGGAGGTGTGACATCACCAGCGACACCCACCAACTCACACCCCTTATTCACCCGCTGCTTTTTTAAACGTTTGTTACGTTTGGACTTAGTCCTCGCACTTTTTCCTTCACTTTTTTTTCCACACTGCAGGGGGAGTCTGTTCTCGTCCGCCCTCCACAGAGGGTGGGGTCAAGGGTCAGCCCGGTAGGGACTCTTGCTCAAGGGCACTTCAGCAGGTTGAATGTTTAGCAACATGAGGGATATGAATATGGTTATCCTTGCTGGCAGAATATTTCCATACTTACTATATGCCACCCTGCTGCAAACTCAACACCAACGTGAGGCTGAAAGAACAGGGTGATGCGTTGTGTTGGACACAAAAACACAAATCTCCGTCCTCTGTTGCATGAATCTGTCTCCTCTTTCTCCTTGTTTGCCTTCTGAGATTTGGGATTTATAATTTTCTTGCAGGATTATGGATCTGAAATAATGCAGAAAAATAAAGTCCTCAAAGGGAGATTACTCTAAGATGTATAATGTTCAATAAGCACACGCTCAATAACTCGGTTAAAACAAATGCATCTTTCATGCTCTGTTTGAGTCAAATTCTGCTTTCCAGCTTTCTAATTACACCAGCGTCCTAATTACAAAATTATACGTCCTCTTTTATTTTGAAAATCCTGTTTGGAGGTTGCAGGTGACCTTCAGCGCAGTAGGCACAAATCCTACTGACAGTGTGCTGCAGCCACAAAGTTTGAAGATTGTGACATTTTGGCATTTTTGTGTGAAAGTGCAGTGTCGAGGCTTTCAGAAAGCATTTGTGGCTTTCCTAGCTGGAGGTTATTGTTTTATTCCCCCAGCCTCGACTGTGGAAGGTCAGGTGTGGGTTGGGAGGAGGCGACTATACATTCAAGGCCAGTGCAGTGAAAACAAAACAAAAAAAATGCAGGTTTTGTTAGGGCGTCTTCTAAAACATAATTGTAGTTTGTTTTATGCGGCTTTAAATTTGTGTTTTTGCATTAGCAGCTATTGAGCAAAAGGCATGATATCTAAAAAAAAATGGCAAAAATTGGTCTTCTATTGGCTGTAAATGCTGCTATTTTCCTTAAAAACATACCCTCACCAGCTTTCAGCCATTTTCATGTTAAAGGAGAGAAAACAATGCATTTGCAGAAAAACCAGATGTCAGATTGAAAAGTCACTTTGAGGCTCTGTTGTTGGGTGGAAACATTTCCTCCCGGCCCGAGGGGCAGAGAGAGGGAGAGAGAGGGTGAGGGGCCGTCCGCCAGGCTGCAGCCTGCCCTCAGGACGCCCACAAATATCCATGTAAATTGCAGTTTAAGAGAAATCAATACAAGTGACAAGTTGCCAATGCCACTATCTGGGGCAGTAATGAAGGTGTGCTAGCAGGGGGGCTGCAGCGTACATAGATAACAGCAAACAGGCTGGGTGGGCCGAGGTACAGGTCAGAGGTATGAGTCTGCACACACACACGGACACACACACACACACACACACACACACACACACACACACACACACACACGAAAAGAACCCACCTTAACCCACACAGTCAAGCAAACTTAAAGATGTCTGATCTGTCTGTGTCTCACTGTCTCGCTCTGCTACATTTCTCAACTGTTTGATGGATATAGGCCTTGTAGTCAACATTTGTTGTTTTTTGTCTGGGAAGCCAACAACAAACATGGATTCCACAACAAAGAGATAAGTATTTCAAAGAGATAACTCTACTTGATGTCTAAGTGAAAGTTTACTTAATTTGAGCTGTAATCTGCCATGTTAGTGGAGCCAGAAAGATTAAGCCCCCGCGTCCTCATTAAAAAGGTACAAACCTACTTTTGAACAGTAAGTTGGAGGATTGATTAGGAAGCTAACGCCTGTTGTGATATCCATTTCTTTCATTGTTCTCTGCTGACTCAATACGGCAGGCATTTTCATGGTGCTTTCCAATTACCTTGGCACAGATCAAGAAAGGTGCCAGATTAACTAGAGAAACCTTGCTAACACAAAGAGAATTCCTAACTTAACAAGATGTCATTTCTCATTGATAAGCCCTGTCAGAAATTCTGTGGCTTCCCTTTCTGAATAATTAGGAGGTTTGGATTTGAATACATATACAGAGACTTCAGGAATCGTTAGATACAGTGTGCAATGCTCTGTTTAATATTTCACAAATTTCCTTTTTCAGTCAAGCCCATGAATATTTGTAATGGGCTCTTTCAACTTCCTTTTTCAAGCTCTTGCTCAAAATCATTTGAAGTAGAGAAAGTTTAAGTATCCGGATTTGATATAATGTACAGAATGTTGCAACTGGTAGAACTCTTCTTGACACGCAAGTTAATAATTAAACTTAGTTCCTAAGTTGCTATGCAGTTACGTTAATGGTGTGTCAACTCTTTTCCTTTCATGGGAGTTTTTAATGTTAATATTACACCACATGGTTAAGATTTTCTTCATAAAGTTTGATTAAGCACAGTTTCTGCACACTGCACTTTGTCTTTGATCGAGATTTATGGTTGTCCCTGCTTTGGTCATCATTGTACTGTATTTAGTGTCCTTTGTGGCAACTAGTCTTTGTTAGTCCGAGTTTAGACCTCTAATGGGCATCAGCAGCCCACAGAGGCAAAGATCCACTTTATTGGGGCCACTTACTTTCATGTCGTTCGCCATAGAATCGTCTGCACGGAAGATTTGGCCTCACACGGTGCCTCACTAGTGTACATTTGCTGTGAGTGTCTCATTTTTGTGGAGCTCTGGGTGCATTTTAAGTGTCATCATTTAGGCTTCAGCAGCCTTAGTCGAAATGAGGAAGGCCCTTATGATAATGACCATCACCCTTCCCTGTATGCTAAATGACATTACATCTTTTCCCCCCAATTTGAGATTTAAAATAGATTAGTTTCCCCCGAATAATGTCTGTTAGTAATGGAACCTCTTCAGAGGCTGGGCAGAAAATACACATTCACACATAGGCCCACACACACATACATTATGTTATTATCACACTCCATGGGAAGTCTTATTAATCTTCAGAGTTTTTTTTGCCCTTCTTCCTCATTTGGAGGCAGCTCATGAACAATTCAGCTTCTGCCTG
>JAPZEA010000013.1:17731685-17741882 GCA_029783685.1 Heniochus monoceros | reverse complement strand
CATAATAAATTACCAAACACAATAATGCCAAATCACATATAAGTCTGGCATTAAATTCATGAAGGTGAGACAAGGGACATTTATGACTTTTATCCCAGACTTAATGTGGCTGACTTCACAAAAAGTCTTTGCTAAATGCAGCAGACTGGAGCTGACCACAGTTATTGGCGGTCACCTTGGAGGAGTTGGTCAACATTGCCGCTAATATGGCCGGCAGAAACAGCCGCGGTGGAAATGATGTTCATCTGGCTTTGTCAACAGAGTAGCAGGGGTATGATTAAATATAAAAGGGTTGGGGGGTGAGATATTTTCATTGCAATTAGACTAGATAGCACTTTGCACAGAATAGCTTGATGGGAGATGATCTTAGAGAGGGTGGTGCTATCTACATCTGAGCATGTCACTCCTCCATCTGTCCTCCCTCTCTCGGTCTCTCTTTGACGTGGAGATAAATGCGCTGTGCCGTCTCCCCTTAAACGCTGCCTAGGCCTGCATATCAATTTTTGACAACGTGGCTTCGCCATCCATTAAGGCGTAATTATGTTAAAGATCTTCTATCTATTATTTGGTGCTTAGCTGTGCACGCAAATCGCAGTGAGGTCAAGCTCTAATCGAAGTCTGGCGTTTAGTGACTCTGAGTGCCTTGTAGGATTTTGTAATTGGCCTTTTGAACACTAATGGTATGTCATGACTGATGAGCTCTCCAGTTTGAGGCTGAACGTATGCTTTTTGCCTATCAAGGCCAGACATTAAAGGCAGGAGACGGGGAAAGAGCCCTTCAGCTTGACTGTGAGCACATTCCTTGTCATGTAATAAAATATGTCGTGATTCTTTCACTAAAATATTGTTTCTATCCATTTATTGTGAGGATGGAATGTGTGTGCATGTTGAGGGGGTTGGAGGAAAGATGCAAAGGGAAAGCTGAAGACGGAGGTGGGTTCATTGGGTTCTCTCAAGCACCAAAGGTGAGGTGCTCTGCCTGAGTTATGGAAAACACTGCATATTAACCGGCTTGAGCTCGCTTGCTCGCTCACATATACTAGTGAATAGAGCACGTATAATGAATAATTCCTATTTGTGTTGGCTGCCGTGTGCTCCCCCTCTGCTGGCCACTCATACATTATTTGTTGTGGTATTGTTTTCCAGCTGTGAGAGCACTCAACACTTCGCTCTCCACTCACATCAGGACAGAGAGGAATTTTGGCTGTTTGCAGCTTCGCAAGAGGCGACTTAACTTGCTGCTTTTGTTTTATTTATTTATATATTTCTATCATTGCCGTGGTAAAATAGCCCCCCTCCCTTCTTTTGCATTAACAAAACCTGGAATAATAGCTAAAAATGGATTTGCTTTTAACAAAAGTGTAACCAAAGAGCCTCGCAGCTGAGACACATTCTTTGAAGTGTACTTCCTGCAGCTCAAAGCTGTGTAGCTGCTCAGCCGATCACCTCCTGAATATTCTCTTGACAACGTGACAACAGATGAGCGGAGATGAGCGCAGACGAGTCCACCATTTACAGAAAAAAACCCCCAAAAAAACCCCCAAACATTTTGTTGTCCCAGTCCAGCCCCCCTCCTCCCTGAGCTGGACTGCGGTTGAAAAGCATGCGGTGCGATGTGCACAGCAGGTGCCTGCAAACTCCAGTGAAACTCTGTTAAACAAACCAAACAGGCTCCTCTCTCTCCTCTGTCTGTGCTGACGAGGGATCAAAAGCGAGAATGCTGACACATAAAGAAAAACAGCGAGGCTTGATGACGAGATCAAGTGGAATTTTTACTGTATTGGTTTGGCGTGAGTGTCCCGTGCTGGATGCGCTGCCTAATTAGTTATTCCAGACCATCTCTGAGACAGCGCTCGGGGCAGGTGGGCTGTAAGGAGCCGTCTGGATCCCTGCTGTGATGAAAGGCGTCTGGTTGTCACACAAATTTGATTGGATGGTGTTTAATTGCTGCACTCTGGTTGGATGGAGCATTGGTTAATTGTAACCAAAGCTGGTCTGCGAGCTGGGTACATATATAATATATCAGAATAAAAGCATGTGGACATGTAACATATGGCACGGGAGCAATAAAGGAGATTTGTGTGGGGCGCTCAGTGCACAGGATTCAGCATCAGAAGCAGCATCCTCTGTTTACCCAGACTTGACAAGCCAGAACTGCAGCCACCATGAGGCAAATGTCTCAGAGCACCGTTTCACAGCCTGGTTTTTATTATTTTTAAAGTTCTGTTTCAGTACCTCCGCGCTAAAAAAGAGAATGCAACACAGGCTCAAATTGAGCTGAATAGCAGAGAGGCGTGAGCGATCAGAAAACAAAATCATAAAAAGGTGCCCAGAGACAATTGACTAATCTGGTGCAAACCCAGGATCTGGGTCTTATTGACTTACTGTCAGTGTAATCCATATCATAACCATCTGCTCCAGCGCTGTGAAACACCAAGGGCATATTAGCTGTATGTCTCCTGCGAGGGTTTCAGCTGACAGTAGCCTGAAGGGTTCCGCGGAGTCATTTGGAAGAGTACCTGTAAAGCCACGCTACATGAATCCTAATTCTGCTATTGTGTCTCTTTGCGGAAAGCTCAATACTTGTCTTCCCTCGGTTAACACGGGAGCTCTCCACAGTTGGCGCCGCAGGAGTGTGCTGCCTGCAGATTGACATGGAGTAAAGTCTTTGGAGGCTGATCTTCATCTTTTGTAAGACATTTATTTGTGATGGAATTATCATGGCACTGAGTAATGCACTAAAATAAACCTCTTTTGAAAATCAGCAAAGCGTTCGCATCAAAGTTGATCCAAAGTATTGTTTCCAGTGACAGTCACCCAGGCGTTATTTTGACTGGCAGCGTCGCTCTGTTTACATCAGCCCAGTTCATAATAAACAGAGCGAGCGAGCTGTGGTCCAGGCTGGCTTTTTGTGAGCCCTCACATATAATAACCTCTGTGGGCCAAAACACACAGAGGTCATTTTCTGTCAACCACCTCCAATAACCCTCTATTCAGCGCCTCCCAGAATCCACCAACCAGTCCACTGAACAGACTCTGGGGTTTTAATGAAACCTGCTGAGTTCTCCCATTCCACTGTGACATGAGCTGGAATAATGACCAATGTAACAAGTCTGTCTGTCTGCGGGCCCGTGAACCAATCAGCTCCCTTCCTCCTCCTCTGCTGGCCTTGACTTTGACCCCGGCTCCGCTCTGAAACCTTGAGCGATGCATAATTTCACCTGATGCGTCTCACTTTCATCTGCTCGTAGCCGACGCTGGAAGATCTCTGTGCGACTGCTTGTGTATTGCCGGGTTGAGAGCGGACAGCAGCGATAGGTAGGCAGCCCTAATCTAGTCTTTGTCACTAAATATCAAGTAGACTGCCGGGATAACAGAGCGTGACAATGCAGGATAAAGCGCTGCGGAGGGGTGTTCATTCCACGTCTATTCCTGTTCCCCTGTCTTACTCCCGCTCTCTCTTCCTATGTCTCAGTCCCCTCTCCTCTTGCTCGCTTCCCCTTTCTTGTTACATTGTGTTATCCAAGGTCTGATCCCTGTTCTTAGTTTTAATATCTTTCTCTCCACCAGGTGAATCTCAGAAAATGAAACACGGTGAGCGGAACCCGAGGACTGGGTGTGCATATGTGTGTGCGGTTGTGCCTCCCTGGGCTGCAGTCTGAACTGCCCAACTGATGAGTCAATATGTGTGCAGCACAATCCGTAGCTTTTAGCAGAAAACCAATATGCTGCCTTATCGACTTGTCTAAAGATAAAACAACGCTATATTTTGGTGGCTTAAGCATCTGAAAAGCTGTAAATAGCGTTAGGTACGGGGAGAGCAGGGACGGAGAAAGAGAATTAGGGTGTAAAGAGAGAAGGAAGATGCATTTGTTGGCACATTTAGGCCAAGGTTTCCTGATGATTTATAGACTCGCACAAGGCCTGGTTTTATTGAGTGCTGTGGCAACATAACGATGTCGTGGACACTGCCCTTATAATTGGGCTCATCCTATTTGTTTGTTTACTGCAGCAGGTAGCTGACAGCTAATCCTATGCAAAGCCAGATAATAGAAGGCTTTCTGGGCAACAGAGCTGTCAACTGCCCCTGAATCAAAAGCAAATACCTCACCTTTAAGTCGACGGGGAACACGCACACACACATTCACAGCCCAGCGAGTTGGTTCAGGGCTTAAGCCTCAGAGGTGAATTAATTTGTGTCTTTAAAGGGTCTGCGGAAAAAAAACGAAGAGCCTGTGGTGTTAAAGAGAGATGATCATCGAGCTGTCCAAAAGCATATGGAGACGGACCCTGAGAGACACGCAGAATGAAGATAAAGCTGTTTTCCAGCCGCCGCGAGGACTAATGTTATCGGGTTAGCTAGACAGATGAACAACACCTCTGGCGAGTGGCGAGCGGGACCCCCCTTATAAATAAAAGTTAAGAGGGATCCTTCTTGTTCTGAGTCATTATAGATTGGCTCCCTAAACAGTCAACACCAGCTCTGAACCCATCCCCCATCACCCTCCATCAATCTCCCCCAACTCTCCATAAATGCCAGGAGCCGATAATTAATGATAGATTGGCGGTTAATGAAAGATTTATGCGGCGAAAAGGATGCTTGGCAATCAGGTGGCGTGTTGGAGGCTTTTGAGCTCTGACAGCCAACAGTGTATCAATTGCGCCCTGGAGACGAGTGCGCGTAATGGCCCGACAGACAAAGCAATGACAGTTGTAGGTGAGGATGAAGAAAAAAAATGTAAAAAAAAAAAAAAATCAGCCAGGCGTCCCTCGGTCACCAGTTGTGACACGCAGCAGAAGGCGGCCCGGTCGGCCGGGAGCGTCCTCGCGACAATGCAGACAGCCGTTTAACCTCTAGCCCCGTCAGGCACGTCAGAGAGGAGGGGGGCAGCTCAGAGCCACACACTCTGACAAAATATTTAATTCCGACTTAAAAGGTTATTTCACAATAACACGCGCTCCCCCCTTGCCTCTTTTTTCTCTCTGTCTTCTTCCCCTCCACAGCATTCAATTTATTGCCTTCAGACGCACGCTTCACTGAGTACTGTAGTTGACTCCCTCTCTCACTACAACTGCTGGCTTATTAAGTTTCCATGGCAACTTGCCGCATCCACTTGTGTTTTATTCCAGCCTGTTGGGACCCCACGGGGTAAAGCTTTAAGCCGGAACACCGGGAAGCGATGGGTTTAGAGGGGGAAGAGCAACCTGCAGCACCGAGGAGAGGGATTGTTGGAGGATTGCTCATTGCCCTCCGCTCCATTTAACCCGCCATGAGGCAGTGGAGCTGAAGCACCGCTTTTTTATGTCATTGTGTCTCCTTGCATCAGGCAAAATATTCAAATATATCAACAAAACCACTAGGACTGGAACTGTCTGCGGGAAGCAACCCATCTTTGTTTTATAATAAAACAGTGACTAATAAATAATCTTTGCATTTGAAATCTTTCATTTTTGGTGGCACTGTGTCGGTACACCACTCTGTTCCAGACTGAAACATCGCAACAGCTACGGGCTGGATTGCTACAGAATTTTCTACAGACATTCATAGATCTCAGAGGAGGAATCCTACTGACTGTGGTGATCTCCTGGCTCTCCATTCACTGCAACCACAAGGCTGACATTTTTGTTTTTTAATGACATATCTTGACAACTGTTGGATGGATTACCATGAAATTTGGTACAAACATGCATGATGAGGATGAATCCTTGACTTTAGTGATCCCCTGAGTTTTCATCTGGAAGTTCTAATTTCTCACTTATCCAGTAAAATATCTCAACATATTCTGGATGAGTTGTGAAAAAATCTTATATAACATATCATGGTTCTCAGAAGATTAATCTTAGTGACTGACTTTGAGGTGAGCCCCTGAACTTTTCCTCTAGCACCATCAGTTTACACTTATTCAGTCAAATATCTCAAGATCTTCTTCATGTATTGGCCCAGAATTTTGTGCAGACATTCATGAATCTTGTGTCCCCATCAGGTTAAAAGTTCAGCTTGTGTAATGCTTTGGTTTATGACCAAATAACAAAACTAATAACATTCCCATCAGTCTGAGGTTTACTTTGTGTTTATTACTAATTACCAAATACTAGCATGCTAACGTGCTAAACTGGCAAAAATGGTAAACACTATACATGCTTAGCTTCGGCATGTTAGCATTGTCATTGTGAGCATGTTAGCATGCGGGTGGTTGCATTTAGCCCAAAGCACCGCCGCGTAGCCAAAGTACGTTTCAGATCAACAGAAGCTGTGAGCTTCAAACCAGCTTTGTTTGAGCCGCTTTGAACTCATCACAATAGAGCTCCATGCTAATAATTGGCCATTGTAACTCAATTCTTCAGGGGTTCTGTCATTTTCAGGGGTTTGAGCCCCCTCCTCATCGCTGCCTGTAACCTTAAAATGACTACTGCTGAGCTAATACGGACTGCCATTGATTAGATCATACATTTTCATTTCTTTGCTTAATTATCAATTCAACTCTCTGGGACCTTTTGAAAGAGAATAGATGTAATCTAACACACTATAAGTTAATAATGCTAATTTGATTTTACAATTCAAAATTTTATATGCATACTAAGTAGCCTTGTTATTTCTACCAAAGAGATAATTAATTATTTCATATGCCAAATGAGAAATTGTCTTATCTTTAAATTACTCTTTAAGGTATTACACCAGATTTAGAATTTTAGCTCTAATTTGAGGCGGTTCTTTCAAGACATCTGTGCCCACATTACAGTCTTTATTAGCTGTAAATTCTATGAAAGCCCACAGATTTCATTAACATAGGCTGCACACAATCAAGGCCCCTTTGAAAATTATTCCTCTTGTAATATATGCTCAGGGCAGAGAGGGGATCTTTACAAAAACTGCACACGTTTTGAGTCATTTCATTGACGAATTACCGTTAAATGTACTTTGACCACACTAAACCACAATCAGTTCCCTGTCAATGGACTCAGTGTAAGGTCAGGCTCACTGGAAAATGGCTGTAAAAAGTGATTAGATGAGACACTAACTGCTCTGGTTAAATAATATTGATGGATCCAGGTCGCAGTGTTTTGTGAGATGATAACAACAGCAGTTAAGTGATTTTGTTTCAGAATGTGGACAGATGTAATGCCTGTCTACGGAGAGGATTTGGCTTGTTAGGAGGCAAACTTATGAAAACATTTAATCTGCACTGAGAAAGGATAATTAGAGACAATGAATATGTCTCCTCCTAATTGTTTATCCCTCGACCAGCATGAAAGCATTAGCAAACACAACTCAAAGCCATCAATTTCTCTTCCCTATGACAGGGATATTAAATATGACCTCGTCACTTTGCAAAAGTTGTTGGACAGAAGTGAAAAGTCTATAATGAGTGGGAGGGAAAAGATGACAGAAAACATCAAACACTATTAGGATAATAATTTATTTTTTCTCTCTCACCACATAGTGCCATGGATTTGGGTGGAAAAAGAAAAACCCTGCAGGGATCTGAGCTCTGCAAGCTGGCGCTGATTTAAGAGTGAAGGCCACCGGGGGCCAGATAGTAGATCATGAATGGTTCCACTGTGTCTCAACCTAGAGCTATAGAGCTGAACTCCAAACCCATGCACACACATATACACACACTGGCACCCACTGCACACTCCACTGGTCCAATCTTTTCATTGCCTTGGTGTCACTATGGAAACCCCCCCCGAACGCACACCACCGGCACCATCACTCCCACAAATGTCCTCTCCTCAGTAATCCTCTGGGCTGTAAGGAAACGATACTGAAGCATGACTGAAAGGAATGGATTGTCGGGGTGGCTGGTGGAAAAAAGCCTTTAAAGGACTCGGACAAGTGTGTCATGCCTCCAGTTATCCCTCCACACCTGGGCAAAGGTGTGTGTTTGTGTGTGAGGGTGGCAGAGCAAAGGTCCGGGTGCCGAATCAATACAGGGTGCAAGCAGAAACGCTGTCCGGCCCAGTCGACCGGGGAAGCATGTTGCTGTTTTTGTGCATGATTGCCTGCATGCACCTTTAAGAAAATTGCCAGTGATTAGCCGCAGTTTATCAGCAGCCACGGTGTGGTGCATTCACTGCCTACCGCTGGGCTCGGGCACAAAGGGATCATTCTGTCAGCACAGTGATCTCATCGCTGAGCTATCTCTCTCTGTACGGCCTTGGTAGGAAGTTGGCTTCCATAAACAGAAGACTGTCAAATCTCACCTGTTTTTTGTTACTACTCCAATAAGAATACTATATGTTATATATATATATATGGATTCCCTTTGTCCAACTTACATGATAAGTGAATTCAAAATCTTTTATTTGCCCTTTTTTCAGCACAGATTTCTCAATGCTCTCAGTCCCAAGCCTTATATGGAGTTTCCACTCTGTTTCTTTGCCACACGAGGGGGGTGCAGATGCAGGAGATATGATATGGGATCGACAGAATAGGAGAGGGAAGGATGAGGGGGGATAGGGAGTAACAAAACTCTGAGAGTGCAAGGGGGAGTAAAGGAAGTAAAGGATGAGACGATAGGGAGGGTAAGATAAAGAAGAGGGAGGGAAGGACGAAGAGGGACAGAGGATGACAGTGGGTGAAAGACGGAGAGGGGAGGTAATAAGTCCCTCTTCCAATCTGGTGTTGTTGAGCAGGGGTAGTAGCAGAGCACACATTCCATTAGGCAGTAAATATTGACTCAGCAGCGAACAACTGGTTTCTATTGCATAGCAAACAAAGCTATTGTGTGCCTGGCAGCCCTGAAAGGCCTCTGTTTGCACATCACGCTCACGGCTGATAAGTAGGCAGTCTCATTCACTGCGGGGGTCTTACACGTCTCTCTTTTTGTCTGTGCTATATTTTTTCCTCTTTGGCCTTTCCTCTGCATTTCTCTATCTGTCTCCCACTCTTGGCCTCCAGCCACCGGCCCGGCAACCTTGACTGTAATCCTCCTCCACGCAGTGTTTCCAAGTGGCTGAATGTGTGACTGAAATAATCATGGGTGTTCCCGTCGTAAACAATAGGCCCAGACATGATATTCAGCAGTAACCGGTGGTGTAATAGTCACCGACAGGCAGGTCATCAGCATTTATGACATGTCCATTCAAACAACGCAGGCCATGAAACGCCTGCTGAGACAAATGAGCGCAGCAATATTTACCCTGATGACTGTAGCGAGGGCTGGGCTGTTTGTCTGCAGATTACATTATGCATTTACACGCTGACCTCTGAACCCAGGCAGCGCTGTGAGGGATTTGTGGCCTGTAGGACGGGACCTGGACTTATCATCTACCTGAGACTGTAAATGTGGGTCCACACCCTCTTCCTGTCCGCGAAGTGATGCATGGTATGTTCTCCACTATTGCACCATGTGGGCTGACTCAGGCTATTAGGGCACTGAGTTGTGTAACATTAGCCAAGAGCTATTGTGCTTTGCCCCAGGCTTTTGTAGTGCTGCACAACTGTATACACAAGTACTGCAATGTACAGTGTCATCGGTGTGAGACACAAACAGGAAGATACCGTACGTAGGTGTGCGGCACCCATGGAAATTTAATATTGCTTCATGTGGGATTGCTCAGCAGGAAGAGGTGCGGTTGTCATGAATAAAATGATGCATTTTCACCTGAAATATGTGTCCCTCTCACTCTCATCTCATCATATGTAGGATTTACTCCTTAATTCAGTATGTCAGTGAGGAATCTACTGTTATTGTTGATGCATTATAAAGACACGTCTTTTGTGATGTGTGCAATACAGTGGTATTTTGTATAGCACAAGAACATGACATACTAAATAAGTAAGATAAATTTAAGTAATTAAACTCAAATGTAATGCATATAGCTACTAATTTATGTCTGATATGGGTTTTTCACGAAAACATCAACAAACAAATTAAAAGTTCCTAAATAGTTGCATATTTTTATGCAAACTATTGCTCAAATGTTTAACAAGATGTGCCCTACTTAATTGTCACGTCTATTGTTCATTGTGTTTTGGCACTGGAGGTTTCCAGGTCGCATTTCCAGACTAGCTGTGATGTCACAACATCCGGCAGGTATGCACAAGTGTTGAACTGAGATGTAAGGTAGAGAGAAACTTTCCTCTTTCAGCAGATGAATGTGAAAGCAGCCGTTTCATGTCAAACTCTGCACATAAATCATTCTGCACAGCGAAGCTCAAACATCCAAATGGAGTAACCAAATGCATTTTTG
>JAPZEA010000013.1:17668138-17680654 GCA_029783685.1 Heniochus monoceros | reverse complement strand
AGTTACTCGTTCTTCCAATTCCTTCTGCTAATGATTCCACTACTTTGTCTGTTGCTACTGCTGCTACTGCTAATTGTGTAAGAAGTATAAAGATCTTTCACTTAAAGGACCAGCGTGTAGGATTTAGTGGCATCTGGTGGTGAGGTTGCAGACTGCAACCAACTGAAAACGGCTCGCCTCACCCCTCCCTCACCAGGTGAGGCCGCGAAGCTAGTTAGAGTTTGGTATGTCGGTTATGGGCTACAGTAGAAACATGGCGGACTCCGTGGAAGAGGACCCACTTCCTCTGTAGATATGAAGAGCTCATTCTAATTTGACGAAAACCTATTATTTTGAGGTGATTACACAATAATGAAAGCATGCTTATGAATATTATTTTCAACAGCTACTTAGCCTAGCATAAAGACTCAAGAAAATGGTAGCAGCTAACTTGGCTTTGTCTGATAGTAACAAAATAATCCTAGCAGCACCTCTAAAACTCACGAGTTAACACATTATATCTCGTTTCTTCCGTTAAAAGCTTCCAGGAATCCTGCTGATTGAACGGCAACCTCAGAGTGATGAAAAGACTCCAGGAAGTTTCTGCGCCTGGCCAGGAAATAGTCCGGCAGATAACCACAAGCTGTAAAACCACAACTTTTTACACTTCATTTTTTTTTTTTTGTAAGATTAAAGAAACAAGATAAAACATGGTAATTAGTTAGCATTAGAGATGCTGGTAGGTAGAATATCTTACTTGCTGACAGCACCACACTAGCTGTTTGTCGCTGTTTGTAAGCTGTATGCTGAGCTGTATGCTAAGCTAACCGGCTGCTGGTAGTATCTTAATATTTAAGATAAGTTTAATATTTGAATAATTAAGTTTCTATCATTCCATTTAACTCTTGGCAAGAATGCGAACAAGCTTATGTATTCAAACTATTGTTTTAAGTACAAGTAGCAATATTGCAATTTAAAAACACTTAGTAGTAAAGTAAAGTAAATATAGTCACTTTGAAGGCAAAATGAGCTCTGTCAATGTCACATTATTATTATTATTATTATTATTATTATACTATTGGATTATTGGATAATGCTAAAGCATTAACGTGTAAATGATATACATGACTGTGGTGCAGCCAATTATACCTATTATATTGTTCTTGGTTTATAACTATGCATTGTATTTTAGACGCTCATTCTAGGTTTTTAAAATCTCTAAAAAGAGTGTCAAGTACAATATTTATCAGAAATAAGGTGGAGCAGGTTTAAAGCAGAGTAAAACTAAAATACTCAAGTACCTCAGAACTGTACACATACTGTATTGCAGTATGTGCAGTAAATGTACTTGTTTCTGACTAATAATAGTGATAACAGTCAAGCAAACAAAACACCAAGGAGCTTCCTGTGGATTACAACATGCAGTTCCCTAAAACTAAATTAAGCCTATTTTAATAGGCACCACTCTGGCACCTTTGCTGCTGCCCTAACAAGCACCAACAAAGACTCAACTATTCCACAGCACAACATGCTGACGCTAATAATGAAGGGTGTGTGAACTTGTCTCTGCCACGAGCCCCAAACCGGTGTCATTTTGAGGCCTTGCAGCAGGACAGACACCACTAGGCCCACCGCGTCGCAGCAGCAAGGTGACACAAAAAGACAGACAGACAAGCTGGCAGACTAAAGCAGACAGGTGAACAGACAGACAAACAGGGCCGGGGCAATGCCCCAGAGAGCGATGACACGAGCCAGTGCCTCCCCTCTGCAGCACAGACCCAGACTGAGCAGGCAGGCAGGCAGGCAGGCAGGCGGGGAGCGCGGTGGCTTTCGAAAGACTGAAGAGCCGAGTGTAGACACACAGCAGCCCGCTCACCTCAAACACACAGCCTATAATGACTGGAGACACGGCTGCATTCCCTGGGGAAAAAACAAGGGTAGGAGGGGTGCAAAGCACAGACGCACAACACCACCTCTTCTCCAACAAACCCTAATGGCTGGGGCTCAATAAACAACAGCAGTGGCAACAACAACCCAAATAAGCCATGACAGCGCATGGGCTACCTGAGCGAGCTCCTAATTGATCATTCTCGGTTGGAGACTTCCCATTCCTCGCCTCCATTGTAAGACATGCGCCCCTCTCATACATGCCACAGTCACAGTTTTGCATCATGGCTATTCTTAGCACAGGTGTGCTATATTGCTGGTATTCTTATTTTGAGCTCAGCCGCTTTAGCTGTAAACATATTCCATAAACATTTATTCATAAAGTGTGCTCTTTATCTAGTTTGATATCATGAAGGTGTCACACCGGAGCTGGTTTATTCCTTTATTTCTAGAGCGCAGCCTCAGATTCTCAGCTAATGCAGACATGCAGTCAAAGCATGTCCGACATCAGCCCGCAGCTGGGTGACCTATTGTGAGAATTAATTAACAGGCATGGCCGATTTTAGCACAGTTATTTGGGACTTTCTGTACGTAGGTGTGATATGTGGGTCAGTGGGGAGCGACACGGCTGGGCGTCGTGTCATCTCACGCTATCAGCCGGTGACAGCCGCTCAGAGCAGCCTCAATAAGCACGCTGATCCCGGCCGAGCCTGCTGACCAGCACAGTTAACATTCCCTCCCTTTACAGCCGCCTAATCCGGGAATTTAACAATGCGCCTGGCCTTCCAAACCAGGGATCAAATTCTCCCGGTTGACTCCGTATTAGCCCAGCCAGCACATGCAGCCGCGGCCCCGTGCCCACCCACAAAGCAGACAAGCAGAAATTGACACACTCACACCCTGGGTTCATTCTGCAGCCCCAGCCACACGCAACACTGAGTCACAGAGGGATGTTAATAAGCGCTGTGCATTTCTTCTGTGTTTCTTACCAGTTTTCTGCTTCTTTTTTTTTCTCTTAATCCTTCTTTGCTCCTTTATGTGTGTTTCCAGTTCACCTTCAAAATAAATTTAACCCGCTCGCAGTGGCAGCTGGGGTCTTTAACTTGCATTATGCTTTGTGACAATGACAAAAAGGTGAAGAGAGTGGGCTGTGTTTGCGCCGAGGCAATGGGATCAGATCCAGGGAGAAATCTATTTCCTTGAGAACCCATGCCAGAGAGACAGGAGAACTGGACACGTCCTGACATACAATTAAGGTACACTGCACTTTGGGAGCATTGTAATTAGTGAGTGTCATTTTCAAGGTTTTTTTTTTTCTTTCATTCTGCAGTCACCCTTCCAGTGCGAGCTTCTAGCGTTTCAGGCCAGGCTATCACAAGGTCAGATAGAAGAGATACCCTACGCCGGTGTCGGAACCTCTCAGCTGTGTGCGGTAATTACTGGTGTCCTTGATATTTGATGTGAAATGGGGATGGTAACCTTTAGTGTTTGCCTGTTAGCCCACCCCTCCTGCGCTCCATTGCCCTTGCTGCCGCCTCCCTCCTCGCAGCTCCTGGGAGTACGGACGGACGACAGGAGGCTCACTTTGGAGGGAAATGTGAAGTGTGTTTGAGTGCCAGCTGGTGCCCTGGGACGTGGTTAAACATCTACTGGCCAAATGGTGCCTTGTCACTGCTGTGAAGCGGGACGACACTGTTGATGGGACCTGCTGTCCGGCTCACATCACAAGCGAAAGGGCGAAGGGCACGAGGATGCACACTTTGGTCCTATTCATAACTCTGTACTTTAGCTGGAGTTGTGATTTTGTGCACAGGTATAATCACACATTAGCCGCCAGATTTTGACATGGATTGCTGCTGAAAATCAAAACTATGGTCCCTAAGATCCCTCCAGACATGCATTAAAACATGTTAAAATACTCAGCTTTGAATAATAATTTGCCTGATACTGTTTTCAGAAAAAAAAAAAAAAAAATCAATGAATTACTTAGAAATTTTTAAAAGCACATCCACTCCTCCCTCATCAAAAAATCCAGGATCTATGAATATGCAAATATGAGCCCATTTTGACCAGAAAGTGCCAGGTGCTGTGGGACCAGAACAACTAAACTCAGAGCTTAAAGCATCTTTCACCTGAATCTGAAAGATCCGTGAAGATCAACAAAATAAAAGATGACGAGGAGTTTAAAACAAATTTCTCACACCAGGAAACAACAACACTGAGTCAGTATCTTTTGTTTTTACTGTTGCGTGACTCATGATGTCTGACGGCTGATTCCACCGCTGCTGGTGTTTGTGAGGGGCCGACCTGGCAGGCACAAGGAGTCACATGAGGATTCTCAAAATTTAAGTTTTATTTACCCCAAAATGGAGGAAGTCATCTACTAATTGGTGCAACAAAAGTTCTGGGCCCATAAAAGAGTCGGACTAAAGTGACGACATGAAAACACAAAGCGAACAGCAGTGAGAAACAAGCAAAATCTCTGAATCTTTTCCTCAGGCCTGTTTGAAATCGTGCACTAACATGCTGCCTCCGTCAGTGTGCACACTGCATGCTGCCTACTAAATGAATGATAAAGTACGTCATCACCAGCAGACTGTTCACACTGAAGCACACTCACAAATACATCGCCTCTGCATCACTTGACCGTATCGATCACAACACTGCCGGTCCGAGCTTGAACGAAAAATATCTATCACAAATATAAATCAATATCACCTCCTCCACTCAATGTAATATTTCCCAGTATTATTTTAAGACAACTTAAAGAAAAGGGGGAAAACCTGGTAAAGACTATTGTTCGTGGTTCATGTTTGATAGAATGAAAATAACTATTAAGATCAACGACTGACAATGTTAGCAGCTAGCGTCGGTATGCTTTCCTGAGAGGCAGAAGAGAAGGCTGCTGAGCTGAGTAGGTGACTGCAAGTGAGAAGGAGGAGGAGGAGGTGCTATCTTAGTGTTTGTCCCTGGTTACGAAACTTACCTTTTAAACTTTATTCAAAGCTTAACTTTGATAATAATAGAAAATAAAACCTGACACAGTAGATGGAGATGAAGTGTGCAGTGTTGGCCGCAGTGGTCTGTGTGACTGGCCAGTTTGCTGGCTACCTACACCCACAAGCACCTATGGAGCTCCCAACCCTGAAAATGTTGGAGCACTTTCGATTTTCCATCAATTTTCAAAAAATTGGCAATATTGCAGTTGATTTCTCACATCAAAAAGTTAAAGTAGCGAGGCAAAAATTGTAAAAAAAAACAAAACAAACAAACACAAAAAAACGACTGTGGTGCTAGACTTGTCTGTCTCGCTGCTCACCATTGGACAGTCTGAAGAGATGCAATGCATTTTGGGGCGACTATGTCTAGTAACTCATGCCGCACACTCAGAAGTTCCTGCTAATCTAAATATACACCCAGCCACTTCTTGCCGACACAAAACCCACATACTATGCAGCTGAAGCACACTACTTACTGAATTTGACGTCATACCACAGTGTGTAGTGTGAACAACAGAGAAAAAGGTCTGTGTGTGCAGGAGGGCTCCTGACATTCAGCTCAGTTGTGTGGCACCAGGTGCGTCCAGCGCAGTGCAAAAGGGGGGTGAAAAACTCCAGAAAGCCTGTGAGCCTTAAACTCAGATTTAAGGTGAGCACAGAGAAACCCTCCTCCCTCAGCAGATGAATGTGAAAACACTCCAGCAGTCCATGCGCCTGGTGTCAAACCCTGCACATAAATTATTCTGCACAGTGAAGAAAGTCCAAGCGAAGCAACAGTAAGCAAAACTCATCACAGAGACGCTGAAATAAAGAGCAAACATGGCAGTAAATATACAACCAAACGACTGCGGCTCTGTTTGTTAGGTAATGAGACATTCTTGAGAGGATTTGCAGACGCAGACTGGACTTGTGATTACTTGTTCATATGAAAGCTTATTCCATAGCCAGAGCATTGAGACTCCAACATGGCCTGTGGCTGCTAATTAGACTAACAACAGCTCCACCATCAGTCTCTGATGAGCTGCTTTAATTGGAAGAGCAATTGCAAAAAGCCTGGAGGCCTTTACTCTAAGCTACACCTGGAATGGAGAAACTCGTCAGTCTGCTGCATTTATAAAAGCATAAAACAGTCAAATCACACAGGGCTGAATGAATTGTTATGAAAAAAAGCTCCGGCTCCTCTCTGCATTTTGCGAGTGCTCCACGCAACTGCAGCCGCGCACATCTGTCAGCGATGCTCCTGCTATCAAGTCAGCGTGTTGTGTAACATACTTGAAATACTATGCTATAGAAACCCCAATGCGAACACATTCAAGTGCAAATGGTGCATGTTGCAACATGCCAGGTGTTTTGACAGTTGGCCGGTGTTGTACATCTTTCTCAAGCACCTCCATCAAGTGTGTTGTGCCAACCTCCAAACAATCCCACCACCCAGCTGAATAGCTCTGGCTTATATAACACAGCCTCGCGCTCATCAATCTGTACGCCCCGTGTTTATGTTCGCCTCTCGCTGTTTTTCCTGGAGGTCCCGTTCCAAGGGAAGCGGCAATGGAAAGGGTGAGGCACTCGTGAGCAAACATGCGCAAACACCTGCATATCTGAGATGCCTGGCAGGAATTATCATCACGGTCCACTGTAAACACACACACACACACACACACACAGGCGCGCTGATCTCTGCGCACTCGCTCAACAAAAGCAGAGGAACTCTGGCCTCGTCGTCTGCAAACAAAATGTGGCGGCGAGGAAACGCTGCGGGGATTGACTGGGATACGCTGCACCAGGGGCCACGGTTGGGACTTGTCACTGGGGCAGAAAGAAAAGCGAAAAAAAAAAAGCCCTTCCTTTCGCATGGGTTTGTGTTGAAACATGTTTTAAAAGATGCACTTACCTTTACACACAGGGAGGGCTGTGAATATCTCCCTGTTTGCTCATTCCACTGATAGGAAATATAGGAGCTGCATCAATAAGAATATCACAACTGTCCTGCAATAGGCTATAATATTGCAATTACAATTGGTTAGGGAATTCAGCAGTAAAATGATAATGGCTTTCTATTACAGTCATGGCAATAAAGACATTCGCAGCCACATTATCTACACCTATTGATATTTTTTGTCATTACTTTTGCAGGTAATTTCAAGTCAGCCGCTCTATACGGCTCCTATTGATTTGGTGTGAAAACACTTAGAAGTGGCGCAAAGATATGGAGGTGAAAGGAGGAGTGAATGTGACGGAGTGACTGAGGTCAGCAGCATTGTCCAGTCATGATCTCCATCTTCATCCATTGTCCGTCCACGGGTGCCGGCCTGAATGGGGAATTTTTTTTCTTTGATAAACTTCTGACCTCGACGTATCTCCTCCTTGTGCAAACATGTTGACCTTGGCTCGCCATTCAGTGACGCGGCGAGGAAGGCGGGCGATAACGTATTCTGATGAGCTGATACCGGGATCCACATTCATCCGCGGTTGAAGTCGCACGGGGGAAAAGTTTGACAAACTCCAACCAAGCGAATTCTGTGCTTGTGTCATTGGGTGAAGTTGGATTTAATGGCTCTATTTTGAGAAACCAGGTCAATGCGTCTTGCGCTGCGAGAACATCCTTCATCCCGAACCCAAAATACAACCTCTGTTTCCTCCAGGTGAGCATCGTTACCCAAAACCAAGCCGTGTCAGGGGACGCCGCCGAGCATTTGTCAAAAATTGCTCAAGCAATGGTTGGTTATTATTTATGGTGTCTTGTTATAGAGCCTCATTGCTGATGCTCGCTCCGGGCACCCGCATGCATTTTCATCTCACGCGCTCATCTCCCGCCCTTTCATCAGACGTCGTTAGCATCAGCTTGTGACCGATGTTCCCGAAATCCCTCTGCACTAACCGGGATCCTGTTGGAGGTGTTTTTTTTATACTTCAATAAAAGAAGAGCCCGGGGGAGGGGGAGACGAAGGGAGAGGGTTGGGGGAGTGATTGCCACCTGCCACTTCATTCAACTGCATTTTAATCTGGGGTGTCTGGAGGAATCTCGTTCCGCAAATGACTCCACCGGAGGAGTGGCGGCGCTGGAGGAGGGGAGTAGAGATTTGAGCTGCTGATACCTCGTAACAAATCACCTGGATATGAACTATTCGCTTTCTAATGGGAATCCATATTCATCTTCCTCTCCAAAAGCTCTCCTGTGGGGATGCAGATGTGTGGCTGCTTTTATATCTTCTCCTTATCCACTTCCTCATCCGTGTACCCTAATCAAAACCCCCACATATTTTAAGGCCCCGCGCCATACGATTACTCATATTGAATTTCCATTGCTTCAACATTCAGTTTATGGACCATCTTTGGGATTATTAATGACTCGGCGCAGAGTTACATATATGAATATGGAGATCAGCCATATTGTGCACACTCGTTCCTATATAACAGGATTGATCTAAATCTCTAATGTCTCTTCTGACTGATGGCACCACCCTTCTGCTCCACACGCTTTTCTTAATAATGTGCCTTCCTCACTCCCATTATCTGTGTATTTAAACTGCGAGACACCCTAAAAAGCAGCTGTGAATGATAACCCCCCCTCCACACACACACACAAACTCCTGCTGCTACTTCAATTCAATCTGTGGCATAGATAAAGGGGTCAACTTCATGCTACAAGGGATCAAATTGAAACTATAACAGGTTTAGTTCTGGTGGTCCTTTTTCAATGTACAGAATTTGCGTTTTATTCAGGCATCTTGAAGGGCACCTTCACGCTCCTTGTTGTTTCAGGAGCATGCTGCTATATGCGTGCGATGCCCAGACAAGATATGTAGGATGAATTATTACAGTAAAGGGATTTTATTTATTAACTGGCTCGTGGAAGTTGGGAGCGTGCCAACTGTTGCTGTTCCATTCAGGGGCCTATCATCTGTATCGTCAAGGGCAGATAAATACTGTATGGCTCTATTCACAGTTACAGATAATATATAGACACACAGTCTGAATCTATATTAGCAGAGAATTAATTAGCCTGAAGACTGTTGGTGAACATCCAGCACACGAGGGCTGACAAAGACACCATTCCAATATCTGCTGAGAGCACACTTTTATATTACTCAGTTAAAATGATGAGTTTAGTTAGGTGTACTCCATCGATTTCAAACCTGAAAATACCTTACTTATCTTGAGAAGAACTACTACTGTGAAAATTGTCTTCTTTGGCTCTGGAGGAGCTTTAGTTGAGGGAATAACCCTGATCTCACTGTCATCAACTTCTAAGTACAGCCTCACAGAGCAACTAGCATGACCGTCTTGTTAATGGAAAGCCAGCATTAGATGTTGTTTATCAGATAGGTTGAGCCTACTGAAAATACACTACCAAGCATTGTGGGGAGTGGAGTATCCAGTATTTTTGAAACATACACAGGTCTAAAAGTTAGGATATTAGTTTCAATGCGATCATTTGCAAACTAACTGTGTTTCCAGACAACAGTTATATGAAGTGTTCCTGAGCTCATGTAGTAACCTCCTTTATCCAATCACGTGTTCACAAAGCGTTGAACCTCGCTCCATCCTCGCTTGTGAACGACTGAGCCTTTGGAGGATGCCATGATCATGATACTATCAACTGTTACCAATCAACCTGTTTACCTGTGGAATGTTCCAAACAGGTGTTTTTGGAGCATTCTTCCCCAGTCTTTTGTTGCTCCTGTCCCAACTTGTTTGAAACATATAAGCATATGTATACAAAAATCAAAGAAGTCGACAAGATTCCTTCCACACATATATACACACAGTGCATGTGCACTGGAGGCTTCAGGTTTCCAGAGGATTCCACAGGACCAGGATTGACTATTTGTGATGTCACAAATCATGCTCGTAGGCCAACATCAATCAGATTTTCAGTTTGCAAAGAGAAAATTGAAACTTTCAGCCACGGATGTAGAAACAGCCTTCAAAAAGACATAACTCTGCACAGTGAAGCTCAAACACTGGAGGAGCAAGAAGAAAAACACATTTGTTACTGCAGGGGGGCTTTAAAAATATTGTCTCTGCATTGTCTTCAATTGTGTCAAAAATGATTAGCAAATTATCACAATCTGTTTTAGTTATGCTTTACGCAGGATCCTAACTTCTTTGGAACTGGAGCTGTATTTGTTTCGTCTTGTCTTCACCTCAGTTGAAGCCCATATGACAGACAAACTGAAGCATTTGTTTCCTGTTTGGATGTGATCTCCAGCCAGCTGTGGCGGACTCACAGGTCAGAGTTCACCTTTGTTCAACTTTGACCATGCAGATGTGCACAGTCGGGCGATAGAAACACTGATGGTGTTCAGATATGTAGAAGTCATTATTCTTGCAATATTCTAGCAAATGCACCGTATCTTTGCACTGAATTGTAGTTAAATCACAACAAAGGTGTAAGAGACAGGAGCTAATATTTAAAGCATGCACTTTGTTAACTGAAAACATGGTGTCTCGCAATGCTCAGATTAGTTCATCGGCTTAACTGACCTAATCATATTACAGTTATTTTTGCAAACGTAATGCTTTTGCTGTAGTTCAGCAGAACACCAGATCATTACCCCATGATTTTAATCTGATTTTTCATTGATTTTTAATTCTGAGCACATGGGAGTCTGCACGGGATGACGTGTATCTCCACTATATCAACAGCACCACAGCAACCGCTGTAAACACCAAACATGACAGACTCGCAAAGGTTATTATACCTAGTATTATGTCATGTTCCAGAGGAGCATTGCGTAACAACAGCTAACACAACAGGGAGTGTAATATTGGCAGGTGTTATCAGAGGAATAACAACTGGGGCAGACTCAGGAAATTAGCAGGGACAGAACTATGATTGTTCTGCATCTTCACTTTGGTACATGTTGTATTTTACCTTTCAATTGCCTCTTGTTGCAGTTTTTATTGCCATATTGTTTATGCTTTTGCGTCAACTTTCTCCAGGGGGCAAATTGTTATTTCAATCAAGCACAAGAAATCCAGAGGGGTGCTGCGGTGTAACTGCTGCTTCTGTATCTTCCTGACGAGCACTGGTAACGAGTGTCATCTGCACATGCTTGTGGAGACCTCTGAAATATCAGCTGATAGTCATGTTTGTTCAGGGTTGTTGTCCCGGGTTAGGAAACAGCTCGGGGTAAACAAGAGGAAAGAGAGCGCCTACACATGAGCCCGGCCTCTCAGCAAATTACATCAAATTGCTCTCTTTATTTTGTTCCTCTCCTTCCCTCTCTCTCTATTGGTTTTACAGTGGAGTGAAGCTGCATCATCTAACCAACAATTTCTGGGGAAATGCTCGACTGCAGCAGAAGCAGCAGCTCGGAGTTTTGAGATAAATGTGTGCTATTCAGCATACGAGCAAAGCCTTTCACTCAGGGGCTCTGCCGTGTTTTTATTTGCGAGCAGCAATTTCATCTCGGCGTCTTCACACCAGTCTCAGGAATCCAATAAAGATGACTGACTACATTTTATCACTGCAGGATTTATCTTTCAGGAAGATTTACAAGTCCACCCTGATAATGTGGAAAAAAGCAGAAATATGAAGAACTATAAAGCCAGTATGATATGTGTTTTACTCAAACTTGCGAGGAGCCACACTGGTATCGCTGAATAAAAGAATTAGACGGCTGATTTGTATTACAGCACATAATTTGTCACGTACAGTGCATAAGAGGCTTGTTTTACGCATCATTTCTGCTCTGCCTGTTTGAGATGTCGCTATCTTATTCAGACCAACAGGCTGACAGTGGTTCCTTGGCCCCGTGACTCAGGAAAAGCCTGTTTCACCCTCGACCTTTGTCATTATCCACCAACAACATCGCAGGGCAGACAATCAAGGGATCAAGGCCGGCCAGGAGAAATCCTGTCCCCAGACATAAAAAAGGATGCACGCCGTGATCTCACCCCCTCGTTGCCAGGAATTCAATTTCACTCAGCTAACATCTGCCAGAGATAAGTGAAACATAAACAATGTCATTCACACAGAGAGACAGAGAGAGCTCAGGGCTTTTTCCTGGAGAGACACAGCGGTACTGACACATCCCTTAATTACAACCATGACATTTGTGCCCAACATTCTTCTTCCCTGCCTTTTTTATGAACCTTAAAATAAAAGACCAAACTGGAAAGGAATCCTTGGATGGAATGAAGTCAAAGGGGTCACTTTCAGTTGTAATGAGAAAAAAAATAATCTATTCAAATTCAGGATTGCAAATTTAACAGATGCACACCATCACGGCTGAGCAGGGATGTGTTCTGTAAGACCTTGTTTTAGCAAGTACAAAAAAAATATTAGTCTGGACAAAGACGTTCAGTCTCGCATTCGAAACCAGGTGTCAAGGCTACAGAAGGCCACAAACCCCGACTGTCACCTGATAAAAAGCCCTCGGGTCAATGTCGGTGTCGTGTTTTCTTCTATACCGCTGTAGCTTAACTTGATGGCTCCATTATGGTTGAGATGACGCAGACATCAAGAGTCATGGTGTAACCCCTTGAGACCTGACTCACTCTGTCTCCAGTAAACATGTTATTTGCAAACCCTGTTGTTTACATTGTGCGTCTTCGAGATAGTGCTGCTAACCTGCGGCAGTATACAGCAAGCTGTGTTTTCATGCTGTTATATACACATCTTAAGCTTGTAGGGAGTCTGTAG
>JAPZEA010000013.1:17305402-17315896 GCA_029783685.1 Heniochus monoceros | reverse complement strand
ACGTTAATCTTCTCTCCACTGTGAAATGTGTAGATTTTTCTGAAGACTCAAGTGTAATTGTGAGTGTCCACTCAAAATATCCATTATCACCTTCCACAGGAAAGAAAGTCGATGCAAAACATCAACTGGCGGCGTTTGCAAATCCATGAAATCAGAGTGCTAAGGCTGTGCTAACACCATTCTCAGTGTTCACAGCGTTCGCTTTGCCCAGTCCCCACAAACACAGCAATTAAAGGCTCTAAGCTTAATCCTGACAAAGAAGATTCCTGGAGAGAAGACGAGTTGCAATACGTCTAAGGGCCTGCAGATGGAGCCTATCAGCTGTCAGGGATGCTGCATGGTGCAGCAGTGAAGCTTATTGTAACATTGCAGGTTGTAGACCACATCAAACTGCTGAGGAGTGAACAACACTGACATTATATGAATTAGAAATGCAAATATTGAAATAATGCAAAAACAAAAACATTTTCTTTTTAATTTTGGGGATCCACCAGTTACAACAGGGCACAATAAAAGCCATGAACAGATCCTGATGTTGGCTTTGAGGCTTAACAGCTTAAAGTCTTACTCTGTTTTTCGTGTTCTGGTGCATTAGTCAGAGTTACACTGCAGGGCTATATCGCCTTGAGCTATTAATGATTTATTATAAAGTCAAGTTGCGGTGGTAACAGCTGCTAATGGGAAACCTTAATTAGTCCCACTATTTGGGGAAATCCACATGCCTTAGCTTGCATCAGACCGTGATGATCAGCAGAAATTTGATTTATGTAATGTTAGATATTGCTCAGTATCATTTAAATAACAAAGCTGCAGTGTTTTAATGCAACTGAGGTAACTGGCCAATAACAGCTAATTATCTTTGTGTGAATACATACATGAAGCCGTCTGGTGCAGAAGCAGGCAAGAATTAGAGAAATAATGTGAGTGCATAGAAGTTACAAAACACTGAACCCTTTCTTATCAACCCCCCACAGCCTTGATGTAAGAAAGATTATGAGGACACATGCTTCAGATTGCAGATATGGCTGTACTGGAGTTCTGCATAATAATAAAATCTTTTGAAAGACAGTATTTGGTATCATTGTCTTTTCCAAGCTATTTCACGTTGAGCCTTCTGTTATGTTACATTAAATATCCCTGAAGGGCATCAGTCTCTTCATAGTTTGTTTCAGAGACGTGCTGCTTCTCAAAATGGACTCAGCCAACTCTAGCATGTGTTAATACGAGTTGCAGGCACTTAAGCTTTGACCCTGATGTGATTTGAACACACAACCTTCTGATCTGGAGTCAGACGCGCTACCATTGCGCCACAAGGTCACAAAGGCTGTCATAGAAAATACCTTTAATGCATGTGATTAGCAAACCTGCCCTTGATACATGATGACCGGAGTGAGCAGTCAGACTTATTTTCAGGCTATGATTACTGCCTCATTTCTCCATGATTAGCAGTCCTCAAAGGCCTGTTTCACCCCAGCTGAAGCGTGTCCAGCTGCATGCTCTCTGCACCTGACGCTCTCTCCTCTGCTTAACTCGTAAAAGACATCTTCCCTCAGCTAACGGCTAAATCCACGTGTTCACCAATAACGTGTTTTACCAATAAAAGGTTCAAGATACCTTTAAGGCGGCATTCGAGGGCTGTGGTGGAGGGAGAGGAAGGATGTAGCAAATGACGCATGTGTACGAATGAATCCATATAAATGCAT
The DNA here is from genome assembly GCA_029783685.1 of Heniochus monoceros. Lineage (NCBI taxonomy): Eukaryota > Metazoa > Chordata > Actinopteri > Chaetodontiformes > Chaetodontidae > Heniochus > Heniochus monoceros. The sequence goes on along the minus strand of JAPZEA010000013.1, from coordinate 17,314,193 downwards.
TGTGTGTGTGTGTGTGTGTGTGTGTGTGTGCGTGTGTGTGTGTGTGCTGAATTCTCCTCTGGTGAGGTAAGTGTGTGATGACAGAGGGATGTGTCAGGAATGACCTGCTCCACTCCTGGGACCATGTTGGGGCACGTCTGCCATGGAAGTAGCACCTTGCTGTCAGCTACAACACACCCACACACACACACACTCTCTCTCTCTCTCTCTCTCTCTCTCTCTCTCTCTCACACACACACACACACACACACACAGACACAGACAGATGTTTTGTTGTCTTCTGTACTGCTACCCTGCCGTCCACACAGGTCGTGCCTGTAAATGCATGCATGAAGAATTTGGATTTTTCAATAAAAGCGGAACATTTTGCTGTGCTGTGTATTCACAGGGGTAAACATTTTCTCTGGTTTAGACCTCGTGTGTAAATATTTGGATGGAGGACAGCTAGCTGGAGAAACAGTTCACTGATCAGCCAAACCTTTCTACAACCACTCATCTTCTGTCCTACCCCGGCATTACCGCGTCATATTATCGTGTTATTCTTAATGTATCTGTCACTCGATGGCTTCAAGGCATGATGCATGCGTTTACATCCTAGTTGTAACTTCCTGACATGTGAAGACAGCGGCGGCGAAGAAAAGCGGGCCCGGACTTCGCTCTTAACTTCAGCTGTAATTGCACCTCTCCCCGAACTTTAGTGCACCACACACAACCACACATTCCCACCGCTGTCTCGCTCCTCCTCCCTGCATTCCTGATGTGCAGTGGACATACTGTAGTTCAGGCCCGGGACTCATCTTACTATAGCAGTTTGGAGTAAATAAGTGACCTGGTTTCCTGGGGGAAGCAGGGACATGCAACAAGCTCTCAAGCTGATGCTCAGTTTATATTTTATGCATCACAATCACTAAAAAAAAATGGACTGAAATTTAACTTTAATGTGACTATTTTGATTCCTTTGAAATGTCACCAGACACGATGTTAAATAAATACACAGTGCTTTATGTAAAAAAAATGTTATTTGTATGTTTTAGGTATTGTGTTGCAGGTTATGTCAGCAGAGCAAAGGTAAAGAGTCACTAAACTCCTCAGTTCACTCTTTTTTGGAGTGTTTTTCCTCTAATTACCTCTAGGGGGAGTATTAGTAGTGTTACAGTGTTAGAGATGTAGTCGTCTAAGTGTCCACACACAGGATGCACTGAGAAAGGTCCAGTTTTTCAGCATAAATCAGTGTACTGCTGCGGACCCATAGCATGACTCTGATGTGATCTGAACACACAACCTTCTGATCTGGAGTCAGATGTGCTACCATTGCACCACAAGGTCATGACACAGCATATAAATCACATTAAATTAATGTCCGTCAGCCCTGCCCTGGCTGAATGATGTCTAAAGGAAAGGGATAGTAAGACTCAATAATAAAAAAAAACATTTAACCTTTAAGCCAACTTATATGTTGCCGTGAAATAGTATAGTTTGAGGGTTGTCCATCACGCACTTGTTCATGTTCACTCATTTGGACTACATTGGATCATAAAGAATAAGAGCTGCAGGGAGAGAGAGGAGCTCCACAGAAAGGTTGCAGCTTTCACAAGTAAACTGGGTCACATCGTAGGTCCAGCCGCAGGCGGATTTCCCATATCGCACCGCAGTTCAGTCATTTTGTCATATACATAACATTAATGTATGCATTGCTATCAGTGGCGTCCTGTAAGCGCAGCTCAGTGAAATACAGAGCAGACTTTGGCGTCCTCTCTGCAGCTCCATCAGAACATGAGTATGACTCTTACGACTCGTCCCGCCGGGGAGCTCATCTCCTTCAGGGTGACTCATGCATACGAGCTGACATTCGCCGTCTGTTTGTATGTTCCATGTGCTGAGTCATCCAGGCGGTCACAGATACTCGAAATCAAATCCGAGTGTGCTAACATGCGCAATACTTGTTGCAATAGGCCTGCAGTAGGTACTTAACCTGAGCCTGGATCAGAGTTTAGCAGACTTACCAAACCATGACTCTCATGATAAGATGGTTTGTAGAGCAGGTAAATACGAAGCAGGACTGTCTTCAACAGTATGTGTGCCAGTTGCCACTATTTGGCATTATTTGTGTGGCTGTTTGTGTACATTTGAAGTATTGCTTAAACCACAGCACCGTCCCCAGGTTAAGGTGGATTACCAACAGGCAAAGCAGGCAACTGCCCCAAGACCCCAGACCCTCAGGGGTCCCCCATGATCTTTGTTTCAATTTCTTTAATTTTGTATTTGAACAAATAATCTCAAACTAGCAGCCATACAGCTTAACTGAGGAAGAGTAGTTCTCCAGCTGAGGAACAATGATTACTCTCTGGCACTCTTGGCAGAATGGATTGGGGTAATATGCATACGGGGGGCTCGATGGGGCCCACAGCCCACTTATGACCAGGGACCTTCTTGCAGATTAATCTGGCCTTAGCCCCGTGGTTTTAAGGACCCCTGTAGGTCCAAGTCTCAGCTCTGGAATCTAGATCACAGCCACTGAAACACATGAAAATAAAAATATGGCTGAAGGTATTTTTCTCCAGTCCTCGTGTCTGTTTGGCTAATCACCATTACAATATGAGATCAATACAATTCTGTTCTTTATTTCTAAGATTTCCAGAACAACATCCTCGTGTAAAGTCTCCACTGAAAAACATTCCACATCCATGTGTTACGCAACTTTGTGTGATAAGAAAGTGAATTTGGACGGCTTCGCCCTCAGCAGCAGGCTGCACCGCATTGGCTGGTGTCGGAAACATTCTCGGTGCCTGCTCCGACATGTGGGCGCACTCGCAGTGTCAGTCCGGTTGTGCGCTCTCGCCGGAGAGGCTTTTTGTTGGGAAGTTTCTGTAAGTGAGTCAACACGGCACAGGGAGGACGCCACCCAGCCCCGCCGCCGGATCCAATGCTGGGCTTCTCTCTTGTCCTCCGAGGACGCGGGACACGAAGACAACTTCACTTCGAGCCTCTTCGCGACAACAGGGGATTTGGTTTTTAACCTTCGCGCAGCGGGGATGGTTTTTGTCCTTTTGACGCGGCTTTTTCCTCATTGGAATTAACGCGGATCGGGAGAAATGAAAGTGACGGTGTGTTTCGGGAGGACCCGGGTGGTCGTTCCGTGTGGAGATGGGAATATAAGAGTGTTCAACCTTATCGAACAAGCGGCCATGAGGTATAAGAAGGCGATCGCAAAGGTAAGCCTCCCCCCTCCCGCCCCACTCAGCCCTGCCCCGGTGTGCTTTTGTAACGTTTCGCTGCGTGTGCGCGGCGCGGTCGTCTGCCCCCACACCGGAGCCTCAACATGGCGCTTTTCACGGGCTAAGAAAGAGGGAGAGAGTGGGCAGAGGAGAGCCAGCGGCTGCCCCAAGGATCGGAGCCAGTAGGGGACCCCCAGGGGCCCCTGGTGGAGGGAGAGTGTGGGAAACTTTTCCTTCTTAATTAGCAGGAGACGCGTAAGAGTGACGACTTTCATCATGGAAGTTCAGTTTCCTCCGCAAGTAGCCGAATCCAAGAAGTTTGTGTAAAGTTCGGGAAACACTGTAATGATTCCAATTCAGTACGAGCTGCAGTGGCGGAAAGTGCGCGGAGTTCATCCAGTGAGTGTGTGGAGCAGTGAGGATGAAACAGGAACAAAAGTGTGTGTGTAAATGCGCCAAGACTGCAGTTTGAATTTTACTGTAAAATCATAGGCTGAAACATAGTAAATTATCTGCCACACACACACACACACACACACAAACAACACGTCCCAGTAATTTATTCCTGAGTTACAAATGAGATTTACTACAGTGTAGATTCTGTGTGTGTGTTCATGTCTCTGTATCACAACACAGTTGGTCAGTTTTATGGAGTAAGTGGTACCAGGCCGATGCGGTGACCACCCTGTCTGCTGATGGAGGAGCCCTGCTATGCACCGATTGCCCTCCGCAATTACTGACAAAAAAAGTTTACAAGTTCATCCAAAATTCATCTGTTAAATGATGGAACGCGCAACTGTGTGAAAGCCCTGTGCCAAATTTGAATGAGGCCTGACCAGGACACTGATTGCTTTTCCCTTTGTGGGTTTCTAGTGGCTGCGCTTTAAAGCCCATTAAGTGACTAATGAATGAATTGAAGTTTGGTGCTGTTTCCATGGTTAGTGACAGCGCTTTCTCCTCCTTGCCAGTGGGTGGTATTAGCATTGGAGTCACGTTAGCGCTGCAGCTTCTCTTCGAGGGCTAGGAATACCTTGATGAGCCCATGCTGGTGTTGCCAAGTTATTTCTTTTCTGTTTTAGCTGTGGGAAGCCTGCAGTCTTGTCTGTGTTAGACCTTTATGCAGGTCTCAGAAATATCCGGAGAGTATAGATCTGATCAGACAGTATTATTTTTGTCACTCTCAGAGATGCTTCACTTCACACCTGTATGCTCAGCTGCATGGTGACAGGTGAGGTAACTTTTACTGCCTGGATGAGGCGAATATTCGCTTTTGCAAAGTAGATTTTACCACTGAAGGCAAACAGTGATGAAGTAGGTCAATATTAACACTTGTTCCTGAAGAGCACTTCCTCCTTAGATACACACGAGCCATCCCACACATTCACTCCTCTGTTTACCAGTGCTCGCTGGTTTTCCATGGTTCAGCAGAATGGAGGCGACTGGTCCATTGATCCATGCAGTGATACTGTAAATGTAGAAGTGTAGGCTTCCCCTCTGGAGAACACTTGACTCTGGGTCAACACTAACTACTGTACGCATCACAGGCCGGCCAAACCTTCGGACTGCGGGAAGATGATGTCACACACAGGTCACTCGAGTTTTATGACATTCCTGCAGCTGACAACGACATGGTGTTGCTTTAACCCCTAATTTAAAAGGGCAAAGTTGATTTTTTTTTTTTTATGGCAGCATTTACAATGTCACAAAAATCACCAGCATCCAAAGGGATGTGATGCACTACATCCCATGGCATGCAGATAATGCATCATGCAATATGTATTTGAATGCTGAAAACAGAATTTATCCCGTTTGCCATAAAAAAAAGTACATAAATCATGCATAATTCATCTGAAGCAGCAGTCGGCTTGTGCGAAGCAGCTTTAGCGTGAAGAACAGAAAAACAAAGGGAAGTGAAACAAGCATCTGCCACGATTGAGAAGCCTCAGATTGCAAAGACCCACTCTGCAACTGAAGAGTGTTTCAAAAAAAAGTGGTGCACAGAAGTGGCGCTCCTGCTGGTTCATATTTGGGTGAGATTTGGGCGGCATGCTGGAATAAAGGTGCGTTGTCAAAAACATTTGATGCAGCGAAGATGCAAAGGCCTTGCTGAGTTTGATTACTTTGCTCTCTTGGGTTGCTTTTATAGCTGTACTGTGGTTCATTAGGTCAGGACCATGGGGGGAAAAAAATACACACTTTTATAACAAACCAAGCCTGTAAACGTGAAGTCATACAAGCCCACAGCTATCTCATTAATTGGGCAGTTTTGGTGATGTCATCCTGCATCACATGGACAGTGATGGGGAAATCAAATTGGAATGAGTGACAGCAGGTCATGCAGCACTCTACTGAACTTTATGTTTATCTTGTGAAGAAATAACTGATTTGAGCATCATTAATTGAGATTGCAGCTTGATTCATTTCCTGAATAATGACGAACAGGTAAAACAGTACAAAAACAGGCATCTTTTACCATAATATTGCAACATTACACCTTTTAAATGAGAAACAGCTAAAATACAAGGAGTAAGATACGAGCTCAACACACCTCTGCTTTCACTTTCTGGTTGATCAGAGAACATCTACCTGCTCATGCTGCTGTTTCATAGTAGCCTAGCTCTTTTTTTTTTTTTTTTTTAAGCTAGTTTGACTGACAGCTTTCTCACCAAACCAAGCTCTCAGGAAGTGCACTGGCGTTTGAAGCCAATTTCACAAAGTGGCCAAACCTTGTATTTACAAAATGCACAAAAAGAGCCCAGAAAGACTTTTTTCCGTAGACTTACATTGTGAAAGAAGCTGTTGTGACATGGTGGGTACAAAAGCTGCACGGTTAAATCATCTTATCCCCATCAAACAGTGAGATAAAGCTAACAGGCTCGGCTGGCAGAAGTCTCTGGTGCGCGTGCTCTATGAGTCCCAGAGTTCAGAACTCATTCATCTGGGTAATTTCTTTACAGCAGGAAGTGGCTTTTTGAACTGCGTGTGCCACTGAGCGACATGCACAGGAATGAACGGAGCCCTGCATCCAGTTGTAATTATACATCCATGATCCAAACAAACCAAACCAAACGGGCACCAGAGTCCGTTCGAACCAAAGAGGTTAGGTGTGAAGGAACCTTTAGAGGATGTCAGGATAGGCCGCTTTTGTTGCCGTCGTGAATTCGCGTTTACGTCTTTGTTTATCTGATTTATGTGGAGACAAACTGATGAGGTATGAGAAGCACACCCCTCTTCCTGCCTGAGCTGAAAACTCATCTCTTCAACAACTACTTCACGTCCGCCTGCTCTCGCCCGTCTCCTGTATACTTAGAGCTGATCTCGCCTCCACCTCCACTCTGCCCTACCCCTGTGTCTTTATTTGCCTCTTTATTGTGCATCAGCCACCTTGGGTTGCGAAGATATTTGCCACGTGCATTGCTGTGGAAATTCTGTGCTGCTTTTCACCCGTGCAGCCTTTGCTCTTAGTTGCCGGTAATGTCAGTGATCTGTGAAATTAGACGTATTCTTCTCTCTGAAATAGCTGTGTTGAATTAGCTGAGCCCAGACACTGTCTCAAGCTGTGCCGGTGTACCTGATCGTCTCCGGGGACTCTTGACGCATTTGTCACAGTCTCAGGGGGACCAGGAAGTACACATCAATCTGCCACTCAAGCACCATTAACTTCAGAGTCAATCTGGTCCACAGTATGCGCAGTCATGAAGGATTAATCTTCTCATCCTGCCTCTCTGTTCCCAAGACTGTTGTTCTTAGCACTTGGCCAGCCAAGTAATAACTGTGTATTTACCACATTTTTAGTCACGTAAGCAAGAGCAATATGAAGATGTTATTTTGTGGGCTTTCCTGTTGGCATACAAAACACCACGTAGACGTGACTGGGAGGTTCGGATCTTTACTCATCCTCTTACAGTCTGGCTTTGCTCACATCTGGTGCACTGTCAGAGACATAAAACAAAAGAATACTCAAAGCTGATCCATAATTTGTGGCTCTAACTCTTCGAGGAGCTGCATTCTAGATCCTATTTGTCTCCTACTTTCCCACAGCCACTCATGTCAAACCTAAATGTAGGCTAAAGCCGAAAAGCACATAATTGCCCTTTTTCCTCCCAAAATTCCACACATTCAGCCTTGCAGACATGTCACAGCAACGTCAAGTTGTTGAAAGACACACATGGAGAATTTCCTTAGGGGACAACACTGTTAAACAACATACACAGAGATGACCTCAGAGCTCGTCATGTTGGAGAGACTCAGTCAGCTGGCAAGCCTCAGCGCTGCGCTCCTCATCTCTGTGTATGTTGTTCAGTGTGTTTGTTTGGTGGTGCTTCCTGTTTGGAGCCATTAGTCCTTTAAGGAGAACTTGAATACAAGTCCACCCCCCACACACGCACACACACGCACACAACTTACTCCACTGCCTGCCTGCCTTCTGCCGTGCACTCAGCCAGATTACAGCTGCCCTCAGACGCCCCAGCCACATGCCAGCGGATCAGGGTATACACTCTCACTGACGAGAGACCCAGATAACGCAGAGAGACATACACTGTTGTCCTGTACAACACCTGTCTAGTCCTGTGTTGTCTTTGCCTCCTCCTCGGCTGTGATTTACCCCATAGCAAGGGGCAGCTACGACAGGTGCTCCCTCCTGTTTTACTCGTCTCGCACAGTTGGAGCCCGTGGGTTTATTTTCCCCTTTTCTTGACTGACTCATTTATTTATTATTTATTTTTTAGCTACATCAAAACTTGTGCTGATTGGCACTAGGGTCGAGTGATTGCATGGATTATTGGTGATAGGCTGAGTTTGTGTTTTTGTCATTTTATTTTGCTAATTTAGTGGTTTGTCTCCAAAGAGGGCAGACTCTGTTCAGCTAGCTAACACAGGATCACAAAGAGGTCAGCAATGACATAGAGAGGCAGTGGGGAAAAACAGCGTCTCGAGCCAGAATATTTTGACGTCTAACTCTGTGAATTAAGGGTTTATTTTGACCAAACCAGAGTTGGTGACGGAAATGTGAAAGAGTAACCAAGACAGTTGTTTCTGTTGAGTTCGAATGAAGCATGTTTTAGGATGAGTAAACAAGGCAATTAAACAGTTTACTGAAAGATAGAAACTTGAATTCAGACGGCATTCAGTAGTGTTATTCTGTAGTTTGAACCAAGACAGCATTACTCTTTCAACATAAGTGTTCTCAATATAACACCACTACCATTTGCTGACCCAGCTGCACTGAACATGGATATTGGACACCCCATTGTACAGCGAGATTCAGAGCTTGCCTTTCGCAATGAATACCAATACTGGGTAGGCATTCAACCATGAACCATGAATCCTGGCCCCCTGAGCAATCAGCCTAAATCAATGCTGTTGTGACAGGTTTGACTATAAGTAGCCTAGCCATGCCTAGCCGTTGCATGGGAGTGGGCACCTCGTCCTCCCAGTCCAGCAATGATCTTACATAATGCTGGAATATTTTATTTAGAACACCAACCATTTAACTTCTTTAGATCACATCCCCATATTGTCATATTGTGCACCTATTTAACAATATAATACATTTCTTTGTGTTCTTGTATTAA
>JAPZEA010000013.1:17222525-17235111 GCA_029783685.1 Heniochus monoceros | reverse complement strand
TGTCTCTCTCACTATCTCACTCACACACACACACACACACACACACACACACACACACACACACACACACACACACACACACATACATTCAGAGTCTTGTGTGGAAAGACAAGCCATGAGAAGACAAAACAGACTTTTCAGCTAACATCCTTGTATTTTCTTACACATGTTTTAACCTAATTTCCTTGTAGTGGACCACAGGAAGTGCTTTAGTGGGTCAGGGGGTCAGGGGGTCAAACGGTTAACATGCTGGATGTGATCACCCCAGGCTCGGGCCGGGGGAAAGGGCTTTTCTGAGTGGTGGTTGCTGGAGTGGGGGAGAGGAAATGTAAGAGTAGCAGGGGACAAAGGAGGAAGTACTAAGAGGACAACTATTACGTCGCCATGAATCCCGGTTCTGTGTGTATTTAGCGTCACCCCCAAAAGTGCTTCGTGGGAAAAGAAAGAGATGAAAAGTACAAGTAGCTGCACACTTGAAGTGGAGAAAGAGGGATGAAAAGGCAAGTCTGAAGGCACGTACATCTCGTCAGGCCTAATTAACTGCAGGAATATGAGCCCAGCTTAGGGCCGTGGAACCTGCCTCTTAAAAACCTCCTTAGAAATGTTGAGCGGAAGCCACGTGCATACGAAAAGGATTTCAGAGGTTAGGTGTTGTAACTGAATAACCTGCCTATGTGTAGAACTGCCTAAAGCAGTAATTTGTCTGATGGAACCGGCCCGCTCTGGACAGTTGTGGCCATCTGTTATTAGGATTACAGGACAGTAGAAACCTTAGTGCCAGGTAAGTACGACTGTGAAAATGATTAGCGGGTTAAGACACACAAAAGAGCCTTGTGTTGCAGACGAAAACAAGAGGAGAGACCGTCAGAGAAAAATGCAGACATCTGTTCTTTCATAGGAAATTATTTCACTGAGGCATGATCGTGTTGTATTATTTTACTCGAGTGATGGACGCAAAATGGACGGATGGATTTAAACTCTGAAAGGCAACGTTGCTCAGGTTTCTTAAGTGAAACATTTTATTTTGACTCAGTGGCCTTGAGTGTTTCCACTGTGAGACGTCTGTTTGTAGAAGCTCTTTTTTGCTGTGTTTAATGTAAACGTACACCCTGTGTAGACAAACTCCACTGCCATGTTGCAGAGCCTGTCAACACGGGGCTGGCGCTGGCTGTGAAAAGCTTTGACCCCGACGTGATTTGAACACGCAACCTTCTGATCTGGAGTCAGACGCGCTACCGTTGCGCCACGAGGTCCTCCTGTTTTGAAACTCAACCCATAATCTAATCTTGCTCATGTGGGAATGACAACAGTTGTGAGGTCTGGTTGTGAATGCAGCTTTTCATGCAATAAAAAACAACATTAAGACCTGAAATAATTCAAATCAAATGTGGAACCTTTCGTTTTTTTCAGTCGACCACAGTTCAAAGCAAATCGCCAACTCCTGCTTGAGAGCTCTTAGCCGTTTCCTTAATACATTAAGAAAAGAGCCATAAAATTTTATAACCATATTAAAGAGGAAAACCCTTTCACTGTATTTCCTAAACTGAGAGTCCTAAGGCTACTAACGAACCCAGCTACATCCCAGATGAGCCCTCACTTTACTAGACCTAACCAAAGTGCAGTGAAACAAAGAGAGCAGTACATAATGTCTTGGGAAAATACGACCAAAGAGCACAGCGAGTTGGAAATCCTGTGTATAATCTATATTTTCCAGGAGCCACACTTAGTAGCTGTTCTTGAATTTAAGCTTTCCTTCCATCCATTCCCTTTTACTTTCTCCTCCCAATTTTGCCTCTCTTCAGTAAGGCCTCATCTTCCATCATCCACTAAAATCTGTTGTTTTGGACCTGCGAGTATGAATGAAGTGTCTGTTTCCCCCGATCTTACTCCTTCTCTCTCTTGCCCTCGCTTTCACTGTTTGCCCATTTCTCTTTTCAGCTTGAGTAAGTGCTGCAGTGTTTTTCTCATCATGCTGTAGGACAGTAGAGCTGGTCTGCGGCCTGCCTTTTCCTTAAACCCTCACGTTTGTTGTGCCAACTTCCATTTTGGCTGCTGCTTCACTCTTGCACAGGCGCATCAGAGCGTAATGATGTGTTAAATACCTTTACCAGGTGTTTAACTGTTACTACCTACTTGTGTGCACTGAGAGCTTAAATGAGGATGTTTAGATTCAAGCCATGGGCATTGATGGTCATTTGATTGCTACCGTAGACTCTTGATATTGCTTAAAGGCAGCAGATGAGTACATCATTTTAAGATGATTAGGAATACAGATGCATTCACGAGTGCATAAACACACGTGCATGCACAAGCATTCATCATACACACTGTGGCCCTCCACTACGTCTTTATGCAAACTACCACATTATCGGTGAACAGTCCATTCCAGCAGTAACATCTCTCCATAACAAATAGCTGGTCACTGGAGGGGAGCTCATATAAATACCTATTAGACGACCCAATTGTCTCACTGCCAGCTCAGGGAGGGCGCCCCGGCTGGCTAAATTGAGCCCTGACTGGCATTCATCAGCGTCCATTGTCATTCTTCCTTCTGCCTCTCTCACCGGAGGTAATTGACTGAAGAATAATGCCGGCCGATCAGTCCACCTATAGAGAGACGAGCCGTAGATTGATTAGCTCTAACGGCAGCGCGGTGAGCCGCACGGTGACTGAGATATTGTTATTCTCAGATATGAAACAGCTCTAATGGAGCTGGACAAGGACTGATGATCAGAGGGGATGGAATGGAATAAGAAAAGCACTTGAAATATTACCGCAGCTCGTTTACTTAAGTGGCACATTTTGCACAATGAAAAGGTTGAGCTTCTCAGCGTCGCTTGTCATATTTAGAGAGCAGGGGAGCAATAACTGGGTTCATTAGACTGACAGTCTGCCTGGATGCATTCTTATTGCTGATGGCACTCTGGTGACACCCTAAACCAAACGTTAAAGCTGCACTAGACAGTTTTGTACAGTGAGAGCTGAAAAACGGCAGCGAAACTGTTTGAAAACTTTATAACTCAGGTCTCCTGTTAAGGTGAGAGGAATAGGATGGAATGTCACTGTGTTCAGCCTTCTTTGGACTGTGGACAGCTTGTATTTTGCGAGTAAATGCTAGTTTTGTAATAATCAGTAATGATAAGTTACAGCTCTTTAGACTGCTAAGACGGGTTTATTAAAAGAAAGTCTTGAGAGCCACAGGAGTCACTCTCACTTTGCTGGCTGGATAAACAACTTTGTTCATAGTGTTTAGACCCGTGCTGTGTGTAAATATGCGTGTGTGTCTGTGTGAATCTATACTGTGTCTGTATGTGTAATGGATTCACTCCAGTGACTGAGAGCTGTGTTTGTCCCTGGAGGGTGCATAGTACGTCTGCACTGCTCCGCTCATTTAAATCAAATCCCTCCTGGATGTGACGGAGTGCACACTCTCCAGATTAGCACTGCCCTTTTATGCTCATAAACATGCATTTACACACATACATACGCACAGCGATATGGGTGCGCATGCATGCACTTGCAACTCAAGACTCTCTTTTTCAATCTCTCTGAAAATCACATAAAAGCACGGACACGCTGCAGTAAGAGCGCTGATCTTGCAGCCTATAAACCCTCACTCATTAGCCCAACGCTGCACTGTCCGTCCTCTGGAGCCTGCCTTACCTCACTCTCACACAGCTCAGATAGAGCTACAGATAGGCATGTTAAGAAATAAATTCCAGACTCCAAGCTGTTGCTTAAAGAGCCTTAGAGACTGTCTCTTAAAGGAGAAGAGGAGGTTATTTTAGCAGAATCGCAGAGGTTTCGGAGGCATAACTTAGAGTATAGAGCCGGATGGACGAGAGCTCTTGTTATTTATGAGTCTGTGACATTCCTGCCAACTAGAGTACCACGTCATGCCACCGATGCGACACACATTACAAAAAGGTCAAACAGCAGGCCTGACCACTTCATTAATATGCCTGTTTGGGTCATTGGTAACATGCCTCACTCCTCTGATGTATAGTTGTTAAGGCTTCTGAATTTGCTACTCAGGTTTTAGGATTCAAGGCTCACAATTGACTGAGGTAGAATGTTGTTTTTGAGATATTTAAGATAAAATCTGCCAGCTTTTTCCTTTTTGATTAATTATTTATAGCTTTTTTTAGGCTGATGCTGTTGACACTATGTTTGTCCTGTAATGACTACATTGCCTGTCTCTCCTGGTGCTACACTGCTGTTCAGCTGCGTGATGTGGGCTGTATTGGCTATGTTGTATTGCAGGGTTGGCTTTGGACCGGTGTGTGTCCACACAGCGATGCGGCCAAGAAGAACTGAAGATAAATAGATAGAACTTTGCGTTTTGCATGAGCTAACCTCCGTGCTAACCTTCATGCCAGCTTAACTGCCAGCTGAAATTATTGCCTCTAAAACGCCATGTGTCTTTAATTTCTTTCACAATCTACGCCGTATTTATTCAGTGTGTATGCACTGCTAGCCGAGTGTGCGTGTTGATGACATTGCATGGAGGGTGTAGCTGCTTCGTGCTCTTTTCTGCTTGCATGTATATTCCTTTCCATTCTTTCGTTGACATCGTGGACACGTTGTCTCATGTGAGGTCATTTTTTTTTATATGGAAGTTCCAAATAAAAGAAGAAAATCACCAAATGTGATGAAGTATGGTACAGTAGGGTTATTTTTTACCATTTCTTAATTTAATTTATATGACAATTACATGACAATTGCTGTGATATAAAATTATATACGTGATGGAAGATTTTGGCCATATCGCCCACCCCTAGCTCTTAGTATTAATATTATATCAATGCATTTTTTTAATCAAGCAACAGGCAAATGTGGGGTTTTCATACTTTGAAGTTAAAAATAGTTTACTTAAGAAAAGTCACCATACCGTGTCATTGTAAGTTTATCTAGCCCCCTGTGTGATTCTCCTATTGGTACAATCCATTTCTTCCTATTCTGTTTTTTCCCAAGGCTGCCCTTGAGAGAAAGAGAGACAAAGAAAAAGACAAGAGACAGAGATAGAGACAGAGATAGAGAGAGAGAGAGAGAGAGAGAGAGAGAGAGAGAGTTTCTGCTGATGAAAGTGACAGTGACACTGGGCTTATTGCCTAGTCAAACACACACAGCCACCGCCACATGCAGCCTGACCCAGTAATAGAGGCCAATGAAATCTGCTCATTGGGAGCAGGGGACCCGATCGCTGGTGCGGTAACTGAGCCGAAACAGTCTCATTCTGCTGCTGTCATACACAGAAAATGGGCTGACTTCAGTCACAGCAGCGTTAGGCCCTGTGAGGTTCCCACCACTTCTCCGCTCCAGCTTGCTCCGGCGGCTGTGACACCGGGGATGAAAATTTATGCTTTTACGTTGTGAAACCCAAACGGATGTGACATGCAATTTCACCTGGAATGAACACAAACTGTGTTTTTATAGAGTTGTACTTTTCTTAAAGTCAAACCCACACCAAGAAAGGAAGGGAGGGCTGGGCCTAAATTTGACAGCGATACGAACAGACCTGCATCCACCTCATCGATGGTGGATGGTATTTTTCATCCTCTTCCTTTGTTTTCCACCCTGTAATCAGATTGTACTGTAATGAGGCTGTAGGGGAAGAGGAGGACAATTATGTGTTCAAAATGAGCTCAGCTCCTCTGTGGAAAGCTTTTTTCCTTTACGTGGCTGTGGGAGATGCTGCTTGGAAATGCTCCAGATTGCTCCCCACAGGGCTTTAACGCCACTCTCTGCTGATTGCTCAGTGTGATTGCAGATTGAATCCGGACATGCACGTGATTTTGTGTCATTTTGTCAAACAGTGCTAAAAACAATGGACTGACAAACCCAAGCCTTTGCTTGGAGAGGACTGTCATCCCTAAAGATGCAGGTGTGGAGCAGGTCAGCTGCCTCCCCCAGTTCCTCCATTATAGAGACCACACCCAGTTATCCTGAATGATACAGTATGCCACTGTGGTTGTACATGTCACAGATTACGATGTGTTTGGAGATGAGCTACTATATCCCTTTCTAATGCCATTATCCAGCCATCATAAGGGACAGTTGTGTGTGTTGGCGTGCACAAAGCCTGGCGTCATGATCCCGTACGGAGCACTGCAAAAAGGATTTGCAAAGGTCAAATGGGAAAAAAGATCTTTGCATCGGGCAGCAATTGTCAGCAGGCTGTATATGTTTTTTATGAGCTCAATTTTATTGTCTGTCTGTTGAACTACCATGTTTATGTCCCAGAAAGGGCTGCACGTCATCAGCTAACTTTATTTGGCATGCTGGGATCCTCACTTTCACCATTGTGACTGAAGAAGAATAAATGAAACTTCATTTCTGGCTGAATAAAAAAGGCAGATGAAAGTAAACACACACAACAACAACAATGTTTTTATGTCTGCTCTCTCCCGCCTCCTCCTCCTCCTCCTCCACCACCATCTCTCTGTGTGTCTTGAGGGGCTTGGAGAGCCGAGGAAAACCCTCTTTTCTGGAACCTTATCTATCGCGCAGCTTGCCCTCATGCAAACATCCCGCAAATGCCTCAAGACACACTGACATTAGCATAATTTCCAATTTGTTATGTATTTTTTTTTTCTTTTTTTTTTTTTCATATGTTTACTACCACTTCTGCATCAGCAGAAATGCACAGCTAATATTGAGGACCACTGTTTCTGCTTTTAAAACTAAGTTCAAATTCAGGTCCCTATGGATACAGACAATATCCATACAACACGATGAACTGGCATAAGATTCTGCTTCTTGCAGAGAGAAATTCAATGTACTTTTTCATCAGAATCATCCACGGAAAAGGGAAGGCTCAACAATATTCAAGTAAAGTACTGATTTTCTGATTTTCTCCATTATCTCGTCCTTTTTTCATTTTCCTCTCGTACTATTCTCTCCTTACCCATCAGCCTTTTCTATCTGTCACAGTTTTATTTTTGAATATTGTAGATGTCACTAGGCCCATTTTACTTTTCCCTGTTCACCACACATTGATTGATTTTTTTCTTTTGGGGTGGGGGTGGGGGGGTTATTTAATACATCTCTCTTTTTTTTCTCTGTCATCCTCACTACTGTACAGTATATCTCACTTACTATCTTTCTGTCTCGCTTATTCTCTCATTCAACCCCTCTTATGCCGGCTCTCATCTGTATTCACGATTCCATCACACTGCAGTTTTTACTTCTCTTCTCTTCTCTCCTCTCCTCTCCTCTCCTCTCCTCTCCTCTCCTCTCCTCCTCCAGTAAGTGATCCTGGGTTGCCTGGATACTCGTATTCTCCCCTTTGTAAAAGGGGAGTGGGCTGGAGGAAAGAGGGGATAGAAAGAGGGAGGATGGACGGATTGAGTGAAGGAGATCAACAACAACCACCACAGGGCTACGGACCCACTGAAGGCAGACAGCTGAAGCAAAAAGGGGGATGGGGACGGCCGTCAGTCTGTCACTCTGTCTGTGCTCGTTATTACAATCCCTCCTTATTTGTCCATTTCCTCCCTTTGTCTGTGTTCCTACCAAATGTACATCAAGCAGCTCCATACATGCCTTTAGAAAATAACGTAGCATCAGCTGTTGGTCTGTGTATTTGCTTGAATTATTGATTCATTTGTCTTATGTGAAATATTGATAGTGGAGGTAGTAAGAGAGTGGAACTTTATCTACATGTGGACCTCTCCCCCATAACAACACACACACACACACACACACACACACACACACACACACACACACATACACCTCTGCAGAGCTTTTCATTGTGCCCCCCCACAACCCTTCATTTCTTCCTTCATAATAACCCATGCCAGTCTCTGTTTCCAAGACAACCACTCCTTCAGCCTTCATGGCTTTGCTGCCAATAGTATTGCTGATGATCTCTCTCTCTCTCTCTCTCTCTCTCTCTCTCTCTCTCTCTCTCTCTGTGTGTGTGTGTGTGTGTGTGTGTGTGTGTGTGTGTGTGTGTGTATCATGCAGACCTACAGTGTGGACTTCCAGATTGCAGACAGTGCAGCCACAGCCACGGCGTATCTGTGCGGAGTGAAGACCAACCTGAACACCATTGGAGTTAGTGCAGCGGCTCGCAACGGAGCCTGCAAGTCTCAGAAGGGCAAAGAGGTCACGTCCATCCTGAAGTGGGCCAAGGATGCTGGTAAGACCACCACAGTACGATGAACATGATGCAAGATCATACTTTAAAACATGTGTATAAAAGAGGCTTAAAAGAATGATTTAAGGATGCATCTCAGTGCAGAATGTAGATAGAGATAGATAGATAGATAGATAGATAGATAGTTTATTGTCCCCCATTAGAGGAAATTTGTTTCCACAGCCTGTACAAACATAATACAACAGCTGTTACTAATGATAGCAGCAATTTTCTCCAAATGTAAATAGACTAAAATGAACAAATACAGCTCACCGCTGCACAGACGATACTGAGGGGATAATAATGCGGGATGTCTTCAAATGGTGCTGTGATTGAAGCAACAAATGGGATTTTATGACTCTTTGTCGGGGAGCAGGCAGATAACTGGCACAGCCCTGCCGTGTCACACTTTAGTTCTGGCTCCTGACAAAGGAAAACCCCTCAGGTCTTATACAGCCTCAGCAAAACCCGATTTTACAGCTGAGCGCTCTGCTGTGAGCTGCAGTGGCGCGTCAGAGCGGTGTTGCAGGGGCCACCGGGGAGCTGGGGGCATCAGCAGCCCGCAGCCACAGGTTGCACTGCAGGGTAATGTGCTGCGCAGGGAAGCACCTTGACACTTATCATGTTCCCGTGCTATTGACGGCCATAAATATCTCTCATAAATATCTCAACACACACACACACACAGTGTGCCGTGGCCCTGACCCCAGCACAGCACTGGAGACTGACTCTCAGTCTTTGATGTCATTCAAACACATTTCAGAAAAGTCCTCAAGTGGTTTCACTAGCAAAGTTTTGAAGAATGGACCATTTAAACCAGTTACTCCCAAACTGGAGGCCTGCACCGCTGAGGGCTGCAAGATAAGTCTGAGGTGGCACAAGATGATTTTCAAGACAGGAAACAAAAGCAGTTTTGCAACATTAAGTGTTTTTATTATGTTCAGACTTTTCTTAAGTCTTTGCTTTTCTCTCTGAAATAAAGTTTGTTAAACCAGTTAGATTATCTTCATATTTTAATGTAAACATTATTTTCTTCATTAATGTATTAATTGTTTAGTCTGTAAAATGTAAACACATTGTGAAGATTACAAGTACCCAGAGCCCATGGTGACGTTTTCATGTCGACGTGATAACAGTCCACAGTGCATCATGAAAGGCTAAAATAACCGGCAAATATTCCCACTTGAGAGCCCGTTCACATTAGTTTTCTGTCAATCAGCTCAATAGTTGCGGCTCTACTACCAACGACTTAAAGAGCAACATTTTTCAGCAGCACCTGAAAATCTTCCACACCCATCACTAACGCTGGAAACAGCTCGAGACGTTTGACCAGAGAGGGCAGCAAAACACAGTGATTCAGCCTGCTGTTCAGTTACTCTCTAAGCTTACACACCACTGGGTCTATTATTCACTGTGCTGCACGATGAAGCATCACTCAAAACCACAAATCATTCCAAAGATACCAACTATATGCAAAAAAGGATGCATAAAACATTTTCATTCATTTTATGGTGCAGCAATAAAAAAAATGCAAATGAGTTTGGATATTTACTGAGTAGCATTACATAATCATAGCTTGAACTGGAAAATGTTGGAACAAACGTATAATGAATATATCATAAATGTGTCAGTTTGTATAGTGTGGAGAAAAGGTCTAACGCTGAGGCTGTTTAAAGCTGCTGTGTTTTGATTTTTATTTCATTCCAGCAGTTCTTTCAAATGATACATTTTATAGCTGTTCGTAGGAAAAGTGGTGCAGCCTGTATGTTGCCTCCAGCACATTCATCTCAGTGCATTGCATTGTATGCCTCAGTGTCTTTTCTGTGCTGCCACTGGGGGGCTTTAAGGGGGATTTAAAAAGCAATGGTGGGCATCAAGGTGGTGAAAGGACGAGTATATTTACTACCTCATACCTCCACATAATCATACTTTACAGTATCTGCAGGGGGTTGAGAAAGTTGTTGATTAATGGCTGAACCATCACCCTGAAAGCTGCTCATACATTACACAAACGTAACCACAGCTACTACACATTAAGCATGAAACAAATTGATCTTGTAGGCAAGTCTGTCGGCATTGTAACAACCACGCGAGTGCAGCACGCCACCCCAGCAGCCACCTACGCCCACACCGCCAGCAGGAAGTGGTACAGTGACGCTGACATGCCTAATGCGGCCAAGAAGGACGGCTGCATTTACATCGCTGCCCAGCTCCTCCAAAACACAGACATAGATGTGAGGTTCTCCATAACTCACGCCTTTCTCATGTCATAAGCTTTTAATGGTTCAATTACATTTGAATGTGTGTCTTTGTGCCTGCGTGTGTGTTTCCAGGTGATCATTGGTGGAGGTAGAAAGTACATGACCCCTAAGGGCACTAAGGACCCAGAATACCCCTTCGATTTCTCCTCCAGGGGCAAGAGACAAGACGGGCGCAACCTCATCACTGAGTGGCAGAGCATGAAAGCTGGAAAGGTAACATTTCTGTTTAACTGGACACGCGGACCAGGAAAACACACTCTGCTGTAGCAGCTGCTTCAGGGAGGAGCCTCATACAAACGGGAGGCTGCAAAAGTACAAAATATTGGGAAGTGGAAGGCAGTAAGGTGTGAAATCACAACACTTCAGAGCAAGTACGTTTTCATTCCTTCAGGCCTGAGGATCCCTCCCTCAAAGAGTGAAAGCTCTTCTTCTGCTGCCATCTAGTGCGTGAACTTTTCACCTTGCTGCTCAGTCTGGCCACACCCCAGTGTTGATGTAACAGTGTACCATGGTATTAATGGTACTGGTTGTGTGGTTGGTCTTCTTGGTGGAGCTGCGTTAGAAGGAATAAAACTTTACTGTATGACACATTTACGACATGTACGCAGATGTAATTGTCTGCATTACAACTGCAGACAATTACCTACAATCATAAGTAATTGAGTTTTTAATAACTTTATACCACTAAAGTCATTCTAGTCATGACATTTAATATGAATACATTACAAAACATTACAGCCAACAAAGCTTTGCAGCTGTGTTAGATGCTGCGTCTGTCAAGCTACAGTCAGACAGTGAATAAACGGTGAGAAGCATGTGACTTAAACGTCCACTGAAGAGACGGAAACATCAGATGAGGAGGCTGTGACTTCCCTCACATTGAAACATGACACAAAGACAAACGCCACATTTCCACCATGTCTTCCACATTCTTTTCATTTACATGAGCTCTGGCCGGCGTTCTTTAAATACATCATCTTGCTGCGCCCTCTTCTTCTGCCAGGTGTAATGGTACCTGGCTGGAGAATTAGAGCCACCAACTGTTTATCTCAATGTACCCAACTCCTAATATTCAGATAACAGTAGTGAATGGAAATATGTATTCATTCACATTTACTTTTGGCAATTTTCTGGAAATTCAGTTTAAAATTTGAACTATATTTGCATGGAAACTTGACTGTTATTGAGTTTTTCAAATGAATGTTTCAATGCTTTGAGCACCACACAGGAAATTTCATTTAGCTCACTTGTGTTAGTGTTGAAGAAGTTTTAGAGGTGGCTATTCCAAAACATCTGCATGTAATGCTACAGATACCACCAAGGGTGAGTGAGAAATTTTATTTTCTGCCATTTGGGTGAACTGACGCTTTGTCACAGTTTTAAATGTGCATCTATTGTTGAAGTGTGACATGAGGCCTGACTACCACGCTTGTTTACATGCAAAGCACTTTATGAAAGGAGCAGTTGGATCTTTGGTTGGACATCTTTTACGTTGATATATGTAAATAGTTGCCACATTTTAAAGACATTTAGGTAAAAGTGTAACATCTGGAATGAATATCATCATCCAGAAGTGACAGTAGAGTATAAAATTCTCAGCTTGTCTCTTCATGCAGTATTGACATCAGTGTATCACAGATTATTTGACAGTAACACACTCAGGTGAGATGAGTATTTTCCAACAGTGCACAATAGAACGTGACTCATAGAGCAAAGAAAAGTTCACTCGGTGACTCACAACAAGCACAAAGACTTTTACTACCTTCCTCCCACACAGTGTGTGAATGTGTGTGTCCTGTGTGTCCCACAGGTAGCCCACTACGTGTGGAACAGAACAGATTTCAGTGCTGTTGACCCTGAAACCACAGACTACCTCATGGGTGAGTTTTTTTTTTTTTGGTTTTATCTCTCTTTGCCCACTAATGCTTGGCTTTCCAGCAGAGCTGAGTTGTACATGACGGCAAAGCACTCGGAGAACAAACCATCAACAGGCTAATTTAAAATAACATGCTCATCGTACCATTAACACACCACAATAGTAGCTGCTGAAGCATTTTTCCACATGGTGTAAATGAGCCACTACATCAGCTTCCAGCAGACACAGTTTGCTGTTTACTGAGCCCTGGCTGGCTTGTTGACTTATTACGCTGGGCTTCTGCCGGCTGATAGAAAAATAAACACA
>JAPZEA010000013.1:17196726-17208444 GCA_029783685.1 Heniochus monoceros | reverse complement strand
AAATCATGGCTAAAACTAAAGGTGTGACAGTCACTTGACAGTTTGCTAAACCCCTCGAACAGCGAATGACCACAGGCCATGAAGCCTTTCATATAACATTATTTTGTGGTGTTAAACATTATGTAAGAAAAAACATATGCTTGGCTGACATTAGCAGCTCTGTCCTGCTCTGTCAAGTTTACACTCTAGCAACCCCAGTCAATCTGGACCGAAATTAACAACTTATTAATATTTACAAGATGGATTACTGCAAAAAAAAAAAAAAAAAAAGATACAGGAAATTTTTCACAGAAAAGTTCCTATTCATGGCTTATAACCGATCTATTAAACATTAGTAAATGATTTTATTAACCATTAATAGAAAGTGGTACCCCTAACACCTCTGCATGAATTTTCACCCCTGCTGCTTAGAGAGTCTGTGCACGCCACTGGCTGGACGTTTTCCCAGCATGCACTGGGCAGAAGGTAGTGAAGCATCCCAGACAGGTCTCAAATCTATCACAGAGCCTGAGATTCAGCTTGGTGAAGAGAAAAATGCTTCTTCTCTTGCTGTATCATGCATATGGATCTATTAATTCTCTGTCGCACAACAGCCGTTGGTCGGCCGTTTGCGTACGGCGTGAACGTGGCTCCAGACTACAGTCGAGGGAACTGTGCAGCCGAGGCTGCAGCGTCGGGGAAACATTTCTGAGCACTGGGAGGAAAATTTTGGTTGCCCTCTTTGAAAAGGTTGTGTGGGCCCTGACAACTCTGCTTTTTGTCCCAACGTTACTGCATTGCAGATTTCCCCCGACATCTCTCTCTTTTTATTGAATTCCTCTCTGCAGATAATCCAGATTGTTTAACACAACATCATGCTTTAAAGGGATTTCAGATGTCTGTTTGTATGTTTGCTTACTCACTTTCAATCAAATAGGCTGTGACTGCCACAACAGCCAACTTGTTTGTTCCTACATGACAATGAGCATGAGGGAGCCTGGCTAAAATCCAGAAAGCTGTTTCTAAAAAAGGAAGGAGTAATTAGTAAATGTCATTTGAGAAGAGTATGGCGAATTAGAAGCCTGGTGGATCATGTAATTAGGACTGGAGCCTTTTCATAGGCGGCTCAGGGAAGGACGAGGACACCACGGCAGCATCCTCTGCTGAACACTGACAGCACTACACGCTGTTACAGAAAACACCATTTGACACACACACACACACACACACGCACTCACAGACACAAATCACAATGTCAAACAAAGCTGACAGTGATGCATGACTGTTGCAGTTGTTTTTTCTCTTGTTTCACATATCTGACCAGATGTCATGAATGTCACATGTGTTAAACAACACACAGGGTGAGCTTTTAGGGACTGCCTCGGTTTCCACATGTTAAATCAGCTTTAAATCAAGTTAATGTCTGTACTGTTTTGACATTATGTGACAGTTTTGAATGACATGTCAGCTCAGAAATGCATTTTTTTTACTTTTACATGTGACTTTTTCATGTTTTCTCTTCGAATTACATATAAAACCTATTATATTGTGCAAAATATAATTTATACACATGAAACATTAAGCGTCCAAAAGGTTTGTGCATTCAATTACTGCTGAAACAATTAGTTGCTTCATGAATTAAATGATGATGAATTAAGCCTTTATTTCATTTATCAAGCAAAATATGCCAAATATGAGGATTTGCTGATTTTGTCTGTTTTATATTGTTAGAAACTGAGTATTTTGGTAGAAAAACACAGAGACCCCACAGCTTTGGAACATTCTGATGGCCATTTTTCACAATTTTCTTGCATTTTCTAGACTACATGATTAGTCAATTAACTGAAAAGATAACGACAGATTAATCGGTGATGCTCCAGTTCAACCAGTTTATCATTTAATCAGAACCAAAAACACGCTTTGACCCTAAATTGTTGATATCAGTGCACCATCTTCAAAGCAGTGATCATTTATCCGTTGGAAAAAAGTGAATCACGCTGGAGAGGTGAGCAGCACAGATGTCAGCCCTTCTCATATAAAGAGAAATACACCCTTATCAGTCGTTATTGACACTCATAAACAACACACACCTTCCCTCCTCGCTGAGAGGTTTTCTCCAGCAAGAGCCGCCGAGGGGCTGCTGATTCAGATCACTTCTAACACACACACACACACACACACACACATTCATTTAAGAAAGCGCTGCTTTCAGACACATCATTTTACACTCGCTGCTCTCTCAGGGCTCAGTGATCCAGGCAGCAGGATGGACTGAGAAATCCCCACATTAAGCACAAAAGCTCTGTTGTGTTGCACCTTGGCTCATACGGTGCAGACCAAAAATACCCTCAGTGTTATCAGCCTCTCACATGTGTGTCTATGCAAATCTATTCAAAACTCGGCAGCATTTATTACTTAGGACATGTCGCTAACGTTGGGTCAGTTTATCTCAGAACACATCTCATTTCTCCGCATCTCCGCAAGGGCTTCACTGACCACCTGCATTATTTTTGAATATTTGGTTGATATCTAACTAGTTAGTGACTAATTGAAGGAAAACAGGCTTGTTGAGGAAGACGCTGCAGAGCCTGCAGGGATTTATGACAGAACAGATCAGAGAGAGCGCAGATAACAATGGGGAGAGATGGAGTAATAAATAAATCTCCTCTGTGAGAAGTAGCCGGAGGACTGACAGCAGCAGATTAGAGCCTGTGCCTTTTAAACAAATTGGGTGCTCAAAGAAGCATATTGGCTGTGTGCTCGAGCATGTTTTATAGTGCAGATCTGTAACCACTGAGACACACAAGTCTGTCAGTTCCTGCATGACATCATGGTGCAGTTCAAACCAGCTCATGCTGCAAAATCACTCTTTGTTTTGTGTTGTTTTTGCAATTATGCTTTTTAAGTAACTAGACTAACTGCTGTCTCACCCTCTACTGCAAAAGCTGAATGCAGTGTACAGCACATTAAGGGAAGAAGAAGAGGGATGAGATTTTAAAAATGGGACCAACCCACAAGAGTTTCTTCTGGAAATAAATAGTAATAAATAAATAAACCAAAAAAAATTGAAAAACAATAAAGAAATATATCAGTGACATTTGACATCAGGTGTGGAGTAAGTGTTGTAATGCTTGACATTACTGCAGAAGAGTGCAGTTCTGCAAGTTAACCTGTGACCCATCCTTCTCCAAGTTCAATCAGCACGGTCTATGTCATATTCTTAAAGTACACTACAAACCTTTTATTTTTTAAATTCTTCATTCTATATTGTTTTCGTGCTTATACAACTGCAGTATAGTTGTTGCTGTCATGATCTGATTCACTACTGTAGACAAAAACACGCTATCTCTATTTTAAAAATATTTTGAAAAAATCTTTCCAAAGCCTAAATTAAGGACATATACACATATTAAACAAAAACAAAAGGCCCTGAGTCATATGTTACACCTCTTTTGAAGAAGCCAAAATATTTAGTTGCACAGTTGAGAAGTGGGGTTTTCCCTGTTTAAGAGTTTGAGCTGTGTGGGAGCTGGAAAGCCTTTTGCACTCTACATACTATGATGAAGTGCAGGTCTTTATTTTACCTCTCCATCTATCTCTCTTTATCTCCCTCTTCATCCCACGGCTGAAAATCTCTTTGGTGTTTTGTATAACCCTCTGAGTTCCGGGTGAGCATGAACAGTTGGATGTTTTTTTTTGTTTTTTTTTCTCTGTGCAGCAAGTTCTACCAAAGTTATGTGTTGTGTATCAGAATGAATTTTGCCTCCAGCCTGCTACTCTCACAACTATTTGATAGGTCTCAAACTCAGAGCCAAGTCTTGACATGTTGTATCCACAATGACCTTACTGACGGTAGTTGGGTGAGTTGGGTAACTTCTTGTAATTGTGGTGTCTTTTGATCTGTGCTGTCGACTGACAAACACAGTTAAACCCCACCAATAACTTGTGACAGATGTGTGTTGCCAAAATATTCAAAGACAGTAACTGAAAAGCAGATGTTGGCAGGTATGATCCAGGATCCAGGTGGTCAAAACAGGCCTCCGAGCACTGATGCATACAAGGACACAAACACACTGTGCTTATATAGTTACATACTGTCTGGAGATGGTTAGTGCACTGCTTTAATTTGCAGAAGACAGCAGTAAACAGTCGCTGTGGTCTGCCCTACGGCCTCGGCTTGTCATCAAGCCTGCCAATTAAGTGCTGATTAGGAGGTGGAGCCAGATCACCAGCAGCTAACTACTCATTGCCAAGACCCCAACCTCGCCCTGTTCACCCCTAAGCCACCCTCACCTCACTCCAGCCGACACACCTCCACCAGCCTCAGTCACTGAGAACAACTGCATCTCAAGCTCAACTCCCGCATGTTAAACAAAACCTATAAACGAGACAGGTTTGGTCACATAATATTGTTTATCTTAAGACAAGGGCCAAAGCATGAAGTTTTGATTGATTTTATTTTATTATAAAACATACGCTGTAGTAGTTCTAATAGTTGAGTATAAAAACACAATAAAGATTTATGGATTACTTCCACTGTGTCCTGCAACATGCAGTACACAATAACAAACAAGGACACCAGACAACCATACATACTGTGCACACAACGACAGAGTGGCTTAGTGTATTTGTCCCAAGGGCTCCTCATCATACTGTAAAATAGGCTATGCGTTACTGAGGGACATTTGTTTCAACAGTCCATTGAAACAGATCTCAACGTGTCATCAACTTCAGACCATTCCATTGTACTGTGGCAGAATACAGAAATACTGCAGCGTTTGTGTGAAATTGCTCTGAGTGTCTTTAATAAGTGATAAAATAGGTTTTTATATAGAAACTATTTTATACATAAGATGCATCTTAAATTGACCCTTTACTAAGCTGTAGCTTGCTAAAATGATCAGATTCAGTTTTTGTACTTAGACTGGGGTTTTAAAATGTCTTGAAACAAGTGACATCTTCAAATGAGGAAGGTTACTCCTCTTGTATCATGATAGCATCAATGTTTTTTGTGTCTTGAGTCATTAACATTCTCACGTTAGTTCTTTTCCATTGGAAAAAAAGAAGTGCATTTCTCGCAGATTCATGAAACGGTTTTAAGAGAAAAGAGATTTTGAAATCCACCACTAGATTCGGTCTGAAGGTCTCCTCGCCCCAGCATCCTTACAGCTCTCCCAACACCTCAAAAGCCCTCATCTGCCTCAGCCTCCTCGAATTAGCGTGCGCTCTGTCAGGCTACGGGCTTCAGATTTGCCCCCTCCAGTCGTCAACCTCCAAACCAGCTCAGCCCAGATCAGTGCCCTGCTCAGCCCAGCACAGCTTCTCAAGGTTGGGCCAAGGAGAAACTGCAGAAAGGCAACTCTTGCCATCTGTTTTATTTGGAACCTGAGCCATGTCTGACCATGCAGCCAGGTACAGAAGAAGACAGACCTACATACAGTATGACCACACTTAGACCGAGATGGCAAAAGAGAAAGCGAGTTATTCCTCTTTTATCAACGTAAACACTGTGCTGTTTTCTTGTGTTGTCAGCATGCCACTTGTTTTCACAGCTGATGGTCGTGCTCAATGTGAGAAATGCTGAGGCTGACTGGCACAGCTATGTTATTTGTTTTCACTGAGGTCAGCTGGGGCACTGATGGACGTTTGAGAAACTCCCCCAAAACCTCAACACCAGTAATAATACCCCATATCCTCAACCAATTAGTCTCCCCCCACATATCTGACAGCCACAGAGTTTTCCTTTTAAACATAAATATTGGTCCTCCCTCAGTAGGAGCCCCAGTCATGGGAACACTCTGCCCTCTACGCTGCGTCACCCTCCCTCCCAAAGGTCGGCAAAAACTAACCAGTCCCCCGGCCTCTTGCTAACTACCTAGCCTACTAGGCAGTGACATCTTCATCTATCACAGCTTTGATAAGAGGTATCTTTAATTACACCCTCTTCTCCTGTGGATCTGTATCTCTTTTCTCTCTCCCACTAACAGACTCCCATCCATCCATCCATTCTTAAAGATCCCTCCCAGGGAAGGCTATAGCGTGTCACTGTCCCAATGCTCAGGACTCAGTAAGTCGATCCAACAGGAAATCAATAGCAGGACCTAATGCTGAATAATTGAGGTTACGGGAGTTCAGCAGCGCTCCCCAGACATACGCCCCCACCCTGTCTTGCAACGTCCCATTATGCACAGGGTGGGGCGCAGTGTGTCCTCGCGTCCCTTCTCTCACAGAGTGTACAGATGCATTTGTTCGAGTTACCGACCAATCACACACTAGAGCGCCGCTTCATTCTGTTGCTCTTGTAGCTATTAAGTCATGGAGTTATTGTTCTTGAGCAAAAGGGCTCATTCCGTCCTCAACACAGACTGCTGGTCTGCCTGGACAGATTTTTGTGACATCTCTTGAGAGACGTCCTGCCAATGTAGGGAAAAAAAAAACTGCACTTTGAGAGAAATCTGAATGTGGCCCCGTGTGTGTAAAACCTGATTTTCATTAATGTACTTTGACATCTACTTACGAGTGATACCACAACACCTCATAGCCCCATTTCTCCCATGTTCTGCAGCAGCGGTGGGAAAAAAGGAGAGAGTACAGTACTTGGAGTGCGATGTGCACTAGAGGGCACAAGCTGCCTTGCTAAGACGCCAACCTAAAGCTGGAAAGAACAGAGAGGGTGAGCTGAGAAGTGGACCCCTACTCAAAAGCATGTTAGGAGACAGGTCAGAGGAAAAATGAGGGAGTCACTGAAAAGTTTCGCCTCCCTGATGAAAGGCTAACAAAATGAAACCTCATTTACTCTTTGGTATGTTTGATTCAAGCGGAAGTCTGAGGCACGAGCGAGCAGTTCTGACAGCTGTACTGTACTGGCTTGCACAAGATTCTTGTAGGAAACACTGATACATTGAGTTTTGAACTGATTTTATTCTTTGCTGCCAATCTTTTGTCTCACAGTGTTTATAACAGTCAACAGCTGTCAATATTAGTTTATTTTTGACAAATCGTGTGCTGACCTGTTTGTCTGTCTTTGAAAAGATCCAGACTGAGAAGTAAAAGTCATAGTCACCTCTGACACAGAGAAACAGACAAAAAGAACACCTGCAGGAACCCAACCCTGCCCAGCCCTCACTGACTGCAGCCATGGCAGTCTAACTGATAATCTGTGTTTGTTTGTGGTTTTCTGGATGTCTTTCTTTCTCTTCAAGCCTCAGGCTCACAGCAGCTTCTAGTCCTGCCATTTCTTGAGAGCTGCATGCGTGTCTACAAGCGCCTTCTTTTGCACCTCCTTTACACCTTGCATTAAAATGCATTTTTGGGTGATCGGATTGCAGTCGGATCGTGCTTGAGCATACGAAAGTCCAGGTGTAAATGCACCCAGGATGCATTGAAGATGCATCGTGATCTGGTCAACCAAACCCGCGAGACTGTAAGATGTAGGTCTGCTTCTGCATGAAGCTGCCTGCAGCACACCATAACACACGCGCACCTCTTCACTGCCAGAACCTGAGCACCATAGAAGTGCTGAGCTCTGTGAAGTGTTACGCTTGGCTTCAGCCCATGGCAGCCACAGAAACAGCATGGAGAAGAGGAGGCAGCAGAAAAACACACACAATATCTCTAGTGGCCTGTGTCCTTGTTATTCAGTCTGAAGCTTCCCGTCTGAGTTTTCCTGCCGGTGTTCCACTCCTCAGACAGCATCATCCTGCCTCGTGCATGCCTTGATGCCACAGGTTGAAAGTTTTTGCACATAGCAGAACCCCTCACACCTCAATCCACCAAGTGCAACCGTACACACAAGCTAATATAGTAAATAGGCATGTGTAAATTAGTTCAGAAACATATTAAATTACTCCTGTTTACTAAATACTTAGCACATTACAGCAGTTGAAAGGGAGGGAAAAAAGCATCGTTTAGCATCGTCATTAACACCTACAACTGTCTGAAAAGTTGTGCACTAAGTGAGAAGCATCCACACACACTTCTCACACAGACACGCACTTTTGATGGTGTTTTGTCTGTCAGGTTGTTCTCTTTGAGCACACTGCTGTAATTGCTCTCTCTTCTAGTCCAACACACTGACTGTACACTCTCTCGCAAAGCAAAGCCCGTGTGTTCCCCCATGAGCACAAAGCCATTTCTTTGTTGCCTTCTCTCTCGTGCGTTTCGCCGTGTTAGTGAGAGGGTGTCACTTCTCGCGCGGCGCGCTTACGCCCCGACACATACACACACACGAGGACAAGCGCCCTCTCTGCCTGCTTCTCCTCCCTCGTCTTGGTTTCCTCTCCCTCCAGGCTGAGGCCACTCAGGCCTGCAGATGGCAGATAATGACAGTGCTGTCCCCACTGGCTAGTTGTGTGTGCGTGTGTGTGTGTACGTGTGCATGTATGTGTTGTGGGCTTTGGCTCTGCCTCCGCTCAGTTCAGTGCCAACAGTGGGGTGTTTAGCTCCACTTGGCCATCTCCTTGCTGGCTGACTGGGTGGCTGGGTCACTGGTTGGCTTACTGGCTAGATGAACACTTTATTGGCTGACGGCATTAAACCAGTTTCTGACGTACCAGCTAATACATCGACCGATTGACTGAGTAACTGGTTCCTGGCTGACCGACTAGCTGAATGGCTCTGTGGCTTGAAATTTGTTGACTTACTCATTTGGTGACTGGCTGGTTAGCTAATGTACTTCCTGGCTTATTAGCAGTCTTGCTGAGCACCTGACAGACTGATTGTCAATGTGACTGGCTTAGTGGCCCAACACTGGCAGCTGCTCAGCTAAAAGACAGGTAGGGATACGGTAACCAGACTCTGTCGTCTGTGTGTGTGTCTGTGTGTGTGTGTGTGTGTGTGTGTGTGTGTGTGTGTGCACTTTTGTGCGCAGGGTATAAAAAAGACTTAAGGTCCTCCATATTTTACAAGGTTACATTCAGTACCAGACATTAAGATGACAAATGGCCTCACACACACATACACACTCCCACTCGTCTTCCCTCTGGGGCTTGACTGCAGAAATAGCCTTGTCACTGTGCTGAAGTTGTGTTCCACTCAGCATATTGAAGATTATGAGGGATCAGTTGTCTCTTAGCTGCTCTACCATTAACCTTTTACCGGCTCATCACCTCTCTTTTTTCCTCTCTACTCCACTCTCTCTTTATCTATTTTCACTTGATAGCTGTTCCACACACTTCTAAGTCCTCTCGCTCTCTTGATCTCTTTTCCATCTTCCTCTCTCTCTCCCTCTATCTCTCTCTCTCTCTCACACACACACACACACACACACACACACACACACAGAAAACAAACATCATAATTGGTCCGGCTGGAACCTCCTTCCATTTTTCAGATTTCCGATGTTTAGATTAAACAAAGACAAGAAAATCTCCATGTCTGACTGGGTCTAGTGAATAATAAGTGGTTAAACTTTGCTTGCAAACTGTTATTTTAAATTGTGCTGGAGATCCAATTGTTTCCCAAGATACCAAATAAGTCAAAGCAAAATACAGAATGCCTTGTTTCCATCAATGCATTCAGGAAACACTTTAAAAACTGCATTTTTAAAAAAAAAAACTTTTATTTAGTCAGGAGAGTTTCACTAAGAGTGGGAAAGCCGTAAACACTCACACATTTACTGCCCAGTACAACCACAGCCTGACCTGATGGCCGCTGGCAACTGGTGGTGCACAGCCTCGCTCAGTTGCACCTCAGTGGCTGTAAGGCAGAGGCACATTAACCAGCTGCATGTAGCTAGCTGGGCAGGAGCTGGACAATGACCTTCATGTCACAAGCCTACTTCTGTAACCTTTAGGTCCCTCTGTCCTCGCATAGGACGCAGATAGAGACCACACAACATTTAGACAATGAGGTCCTTATATTACACCACATTACATAAATCACATATTTTTTTTTTTTTTTTTTTTTTTTATAAAATTGCAACTCATCAGGAATTCAAATTCATATACAAGTCTTATCCAACAAACAAAGAGCGGTTCAAACACCATTACAGGACACTTCTTCCTGCAGGCGACCCATCGCAGTTCAGTCAGCAAACATCTGCATCTAGGCGCCAACCTCATCAAGGAAATATCAAGCTCAGTGCAGCAGGGAGTACTAATCCAAGGGAAGGTGCACTCAGACTGTACAGGTGTATGCTGGGCTGGAGGCTGTGCCCAACTTCTACTACAGAGATGACGGACTCTGTGGGATATCATCCACAGGTGATGTGAGCACTGGCAGTGTGATAACAGAAAGATGTCAGCTTAAACCTGCACTTTTATAACATGTTTTACCACATTTGCAGTCCAGGTGAGCTGTTTTGGGTGAGAAAGAGAAAGCAGAGAGAAAAAAAGTATGAAATAATGATGTTCAGGTCCTGGTTGGTTCATTTCTGTCCCCTGTGTGAGACACAGCGAGTGCCGGAGAGTCTCCTCAGCGCCCAGGTGCCCAGAAGTGATGAGTTTTACATATTAAAGAAACACACGAGTGAACTGAGCCAAAGTCTGCGGGCTGTTTTGAAATGTAGTCGGCAGCTCTGCAGGGACCGGCTGCGCTACCTTCACCAAAGAACGCTGGAGAGGCCTGAGCGATAAGCAGCTCAATAAACAAGCTTCCTCCACAAAATGTCAAACAATGGTTTAATTTTTAATAAGCATAATAATGCTCTAACCCCAACAAAGAGGGGAACAACACGGCTTCTCTCCCCTCATGTTTCAGTGTGTTTCCTGCTGATTGGCTGCACTGCTGCAGGAGGGAGTGTCTCCAGGAGAATCTGCCAACTCAACCTGTTTCGCCCTTTTCATTTGCTGTGTGACGTGAGTGTTCCTGAGCGATGTCAAAGTAATGATGCAGCGCTGGAGAAAGAGCAAAAACAGTACAGTCGTCTGTTCCTGGAAGGGCTGCAGCAAATTTGTCTTAATGTTGCAGCTTAAGCTCAAGTACAGTTTGCTGCTTTCCTTACAGGCTTGTGAAGGAACAGTTTGGACACTTCGACGCTGAGGTTTGCCAAGACTCCGACCTGCAGAAGTGGATTCAAGACATTTTTGGGCGTGGATTCGTCTCCCAGGTGTGCACAGGTGCGCTCAGTCGATGCATTTTTAACAGCGGGGACGACCCAATGGGAGCAAGGCGCCCCCACACCGCCTACACCCCCCAAAGGACATTGCTGCACGATGCCTTAACCGTGACTGTGACATTTCTGATTGTGCAGTCACATTTTATCCAGTTCTTTTAAGTAATGACTAAATGCTCCTTTAAACTTTATGCAGTCAGATAAAGGATCAGTGAGTCAGACCTCTGCACTCGACAGGGAGGATGCATTTTGGTCATTTCACTAATAGACAAACTGATGCTTTGTTGTTCTGCATAATACATTTATCAGACGTGTGTCTCCATTGTGATCTGTGTTTGCTCAGGCCGGCGCTCGGCTGTCAGGTGCATCACTGTAATTGAACGGGGCTGGAAAATGATAAAAAATGTTATTACCCGGTTTCCATTTGTTTCTCTCTTTGTGTAGAAGTCTTTTATTTTGAATTGAGTTGTGGCACATTTACTGTCGAGCACTTCACAGACAAATCAAAAATAATACTGACAGTTTGTCGTTTATATGTGATGTTTTTTATATTTTTCATTGACTTATTCATCGATTGCAGTACGACGAGGGCGGCTGGATGCCCAACACTCTCCATGCAGCGCCCTCCATCCACCACAGAGGGAACAGCTGGCGAGGCCACGAGGCTGCAGACGTCGACACCTCAG